>WBMZ01012899.1:0-135769 GCA_013400975.1 Atrichornis clamosus | reverse complement strand
GCCCCCCGCACCGCTGCGACCCTCGCCCGGCGCAGCGCGGGGCGGCGGGGGCGAGCCCCGAGTGTGGGGATGCGCCGGCTCCGCTCCCGCTCTCCGCGCTGGCCCGGCAAGGGGCGAGCGTACGCCCGGACCCTCAGCTCCCCGAACTGGCCGACCCCACAGACCCCCCCCACCGTCCTGCTCTCCCTCCGACTGGGCTCCCTCCAGCCCCCGCAGCCGGGTCCCTTTTGCTCCCAATGCCTTGCCCTCCTGTACCTGAGGGTCTCGCCTTCCCGTCTGTGGCCTGGAACCCTAACTTCTCCTTTCCCGTCCTCAAACCAGTTTCCCGACTCCCTCACCTCTCCTAGATCCCACCAGCGGCCATTCACCATCAACCCCTGTTCATGGTCTCTCCAGGTGTTTTGGTGTGTGTACTCCATATCGCTGGGCAAACAAGTGCCAGGCAATGAAGTCTACTGTGCCATCTGCATCAGGGAAGCAAAAGCCAAGGCCCAGTAACTGCCCTGGCACCAGCCACTCGGGGGCTTTGATTTTCCTGAAACAGATTTTCCCATGTGCTGCTGAGAAATGGGTCAATGCTCACTGATGCCTGGAACACATCCTGGTTTGGGGGTATCAGTGGGGAGTGACTCTCCTCCTGCAAACAGCAGAAGAACTGTTCTCAGCACCAGGCATTGCTTTGTTAGGCCTAACACCATGTCTGCATTGAATATTAGACCAGTTGGATGTATTTTGGGTGCGTTGTTGTGCCAAGATATTTTGTAGGTCTTACCTCATGCTTAAAAATTAGAGGATGGATGAAAGAAAACGCAGTGAGATTTTTATTTCTTAATTATATTCTGGGATGCATCCTTTCATTACCCATGCAACTCTTACACAGTACGGCAGCAACTGTGGTGCAATGTGTTCAAGCTTCTCTCTGCAACCATGAGGACATTTTAAAATGGAGACTTGGGTTTCTCTTTGAGATATGTACAGCCTACAGTGATGGCATATGGTGTTGCAGTGCTGGGCAAACTGGGATAGCTGTGTAACACAGCTCCATGTAAAGGTATTAATGCAGGTCTGGGACTGGTGACTGGATAATTCCTTGTTAACAGGGCCAGTAAGTTGGGCTTTATGCATTGGTAACATAAGTTCCTGCTGCTAAGTTTCTGGACCATGTTGAGGTTGTGGTCACAGTGTGGGACAGACATACATCTACTCACTTGAATCCAAAAGCCAGAGCCCCAAAGAAAAGCAAATAGCATCATACTTAGTGTGATAGAAGTATAATTTTGAAAATACTTTCATGAGAGAAATGGTAGCTAAGATATTCACCAATGATCACGTCATTTGAAGTGCTTTCATTTCCAAGTGCCTTGATAGACACATCCTCAAGAAATCTTACTTTATGAAGATGGATGCTCAGCATTTTCAGGTGCCTCAAGCCTAGAATGAGATAAATTGCTTACCAATCTTGCTCAAAGTACATGTGATCTAAAATCAGGAAATCCTGAGGGGCGGGTGTGGCGGTGGTGGATATTAGTCACAGTAGCTAGAGTGGAATTGATGTGTGGAACCTAAATATTAAGGAAGGAAAATTCCTTTTGGGACATTTTTTAATCTGTCTGCTAGTCATATTGCACACAGTAAGTTTAAGTAATTTCAGAGGTTTCATTGTACCATTATTGATTTCTGCTCGGGAGAATTCACAAGGACAACGTATATCTCTTGTGCTGGAACGCTGACTTTGCCAGAGGAAAGGAGATTGCCACAGAGGATTAATTGCTCAGATCTGAGCAGCTGCAGAAGCTATCGAAGAAGGGACTGTTTTCTTGGAGGGTGATGTAGCAAAGTGACATTGGGATTTAATGTTGTTTTCCTGCTTCAGAGTTTGCCTGAGCCCATGGACTTACATGGCATAGAGGGCACTGAGACATAAGTGACTTTTTCTCCTCTCCCACCTTCTCTGCTTAAGGGATCTTTGCTATTTCTTCCTTTGGTTACTGGTCAGCAGTGGAAGTCTGAAACAAGCTGTGAAAAGCATAGTTATTCTTACAGAAGAGTATGTCAGCACCTGCTGCCAGTATGGGTGCAGATGTGGTCAGAAATGGTCATAAAATATTGATAAAACTGGGTACTCCTTGCATTAAGAACTGTACTGAATATACCAAGCTGTGGCTTAGTCCCAAATGTTGTCTAAGCACCCAAATGAGTTTTCCATCTTATAGTTCTTCCAGAAATGTCCAAACTCTCTTCCTGACATTTCTAGTGCCTATGAAGAAGAATGCCACAACTGTGTAAATCGCAAAACAGACCATAATAGAAATGTCTGAATGATTGCTGTTTGTTGTCCAACTTAGGTTCTTTGTTGATAGCAAACTACCCCTCAGCTGAGAGCTGGATCTCTCAGCCAGGGAATTCAAAGCTGCCATAAGATGTGCAGGATGACTGGCAAAGGTCAGTTTAGCCCATCAGACCCTTTCTCCTGGAGAGGAGTTAAATAGTGTTGGCTGCACTAAAATATTTAGGAAACATCACACCAGTCATAGGGTCACTACACTGACCACATTGTAAGGGACTGCTTTTGTTTGTTTTTCAAGGGGAACATGGGGCTTGGAGGAAAACATGAAGAAGCTGTCACCTTTCCGAGTCAGACAAGATTTGTGCTTGAGAGATACCTCACATTTCATTTAACATACGATGTGATGTTCAGGTCTAGATTTCAGCTCCCTGGGGCCCACTAGACTCCCCTTACAGTCTTGCCAAGGGTCAACACCTCTAGTGATGACGGGCTTGAAAACGACAGGAACCTGAAAGCATCAGAAAGAGTAAGTTTATGTACTATATCAATACATGGAACTGTGAAATAAAGCATACATACATTCAGGTAAAATTAAGCCAATTTGCAGTCATTATCTGTATGCCATGAGATGAGGTCATGGTATTGGTCAGTATTAGCTGCTGTGCCTGTCTTTTGTCCAACAGTGAGGAGGTTTTGTCCATAGAAGCAGAATGTGCTTATCTCTCTCATCCTGCAATAGATGGGGTTTGTCTGTCTGTCTGGATGCCCCCAGGTGCTGTGAGTGTCTAAAACTGCCTGAGTGTGCCTGTCTCTCCTCCTCCACACGGTGCTTTCCTTAGCATGTTCCAAAAGCATACACTTGCATTGCTTAATTATTATTATTAGTAGTATTATGCAGAGGTCACATGCTTCATAGAGATATTTTAGGATCTGTGACTCATTAAATCATAATTTCCTGTTCACAGGTTACCTGAAGAAAATTGTCTTTGTGGAGTTGTTTGTGGTTGGAAGATGTTCTTGAGGGAAATGGTAAATATTGAGAAAAAATACTGGATTTCACATATCTGTGAGCTGTTCCAGCCTTCCTCTAGGTGCAACTGTTTCTGTCTGCACATAAGATGATTAATTCACAGGCTTGTGGAACAGATTCCATGCATTTCAGGATACTGCCGTAAGGAAACTGGAAAGGCTCCTGAGACAGCTCAGGAGGCTGCACACTGGGGCTCAGGTGGGGCTTTGAAGGGCTGGAGAATCTTTCCTATGAAAACAGGCAGACAGAGTTGAGATTGTTCAGCCTGGAGAAAAGAAGGCTCTGAGGGGACCTTATTGCAATCTTTCAGTACCTAAAGGGGGCTACAAGAGAGTTGGAGAGTGATTTTTTACTAGGGCATGTAGAGATAGGACAAGGCAGGGTGGCTTTAAACTGAAAGAGGGTGGGTATATTGGACATAAAGAAGGCATTTGTCTATGATGGGGGTGGTGAGGCACTAGAACAGGTTGCCCAGAGAACACGTTCCTAGGAGTGTTCAAGGCCAGACTGGATGGGGCTTTGAGCAACCTGGTCTAGTGGAAGGTGTCCCTGCCTGTGGCAGGGGTGTTGGAACTGGATGAACTTTAAGGTTCCTTCCAACCCAAACATTCAAAGCCAGATATCAGTTTGGAAAGCAGTATAGCATGTAAGGCCTCAGTCCAGTTCTTGTACATTCATTCGTGTTGATGGGACTGTTGGCCATGTTAGAGTTGTTTCATCAAGTCCTTCATGCCAGAGCACAAGCCTCACCCTCTTCTGATTGTGATGAAAATGGTGTTAATCCCCTGTGAACAGGAAAAGAGATCACTCACTGCCTCCATTCAGCTGTAGACTTTCCAAGCAGTAGTAAGCTTCCAGCGTACACAGCTGCTGCTGCTACAGTCTGTCACCAGCTTAGTCAATTATCCATTATTTTTTTCCAAACTGTATGTAAAGCTCTGCACCATGACCTTTTGTCCATACACAGAGAAGAGAAAGAACTTCTGAAAGGCCCAGGAGAACAAAAACAGAGAAGCCTCTGAAATCCTTTGCTGGGGAGATTGTCTTATGTAGTTATATCCAAGGAAGAGAAGAAAGGGAAATAAAATCACATGCAACAGAAAGTGCCACCTTGGTACAAATTTCTTTGACCTCTCCATATCATTTATTGGAGCCAACAATTCCCTTTTAGAGCACAAGATCCTTTGTTTACAAGAGTTCATCAAACACAACACACTTGGAGATTATTGGGCATGTGTTTTCTTCCACAGTCTGCTTTCTGTAATGGGTCAGTTGATCCTGCAGACTGTTTGATGCCTGGTTGAAAATGGTTAATCATGACTACAATGACTCTCCCAGTCACAGTATACAATTAAGAAAGAATAGTCCACAGAAATGTTTGCAGGCAAAGAAGAGAGTCTCCATGATAAGCCATTACGTGGGTGCATATATGAGCAGCATCTTCGTCACAAAAAATGCTTGCTGACAATACTAGGAGGGGAATGGTGAACAGCTGTTCAGAATTAAAACAACTATTCCAAATTCTAGTTCTAGCATTTTGGATTCTTTCTTTCTTTTTTATAAAGATGATAACAAATTGCTAAGTGGCTTACCCATGGATCCAGGATAGGTCAAATCAAAACCATTTAACATCATTCCCAGTGTTTCTGCACTTTAATTAGAGTACTCTGATTTGCAGAACAGTCGCACTGAAAGGGAGTGCTGCCAACAAAGTTTGAGAAACGCTTTTAACCTCCTAAAATCAGTTGTTGACAGCCCACCTGCAGGCTGCAGCTATAATATCTGAAGTGAATCCCCGTGTTCTGGGTAACTCTTGCACTTTACTCAGGCTAGACTAAAGAGCAGCAAGGTTGATTCCTCTGTTGTGTGTGAAAAGAGTAGATTTGGAAAAAGTCACACACACTCTCTGCTTATCAGATGGATATTGAGAACCGCAAGGTGGGCACTCCTATATCTTTCAGCCCTCGTTTTTCCTCTGTCCTATCTTCCAGCATCCAAAGCTGTCCTAATTCTGAAGGCACATCTACTCCAGGCAAAGGAGTGTGGTGTGAGGTTTTTCAGTTAGCAGTGACCTAAATCTGACTTGAGAACAATGCTTTTTCTGAGACCCTAAGGAAGCAGACCCTCGCTCCACTGTCACAGTTACTACTGCCCCAGGGAGACCTGCAGAACTGCCTAATGGGCAGCATTATGGGCTCGAGTTACTGTGCATCAGCTGTTCCACTGGACTGGCAGGCTGCCTGTTCTGACCCTCCATGAAGGGGAAGACACTCATTCCCGTAATGCTGAAAGACTGCATATTGTGCAGCATCAGTGGGGAATAAGAGACTGCATAGAAGCTGCTACTGCAGGTCTGCTCATGTGTGGCCTCCTCTTGCTGCCCAGCTAAATGGCAAGTAGTTCAATGTTAGTAAAGGTCATTTAACTCCAAGAGTGACCAGGTGATACTTGGTGTTAAGATCTGTACAGGAGACTGGAGTAAGTCACTTGGGTTTGAGTCTAATGAGACAGTATGTGAGTGTAACTGGAAATTGAATTACTGAAGAACACAAAAAAGAATGCTAAAATGCACTGACTCCCCATGAACTTTGAATTGCTGGCACTCAAGAGAAACGCCATCCAGTGATCACCAGCAGCAAAGCCTGCTCAGTTTGTGTGTCCTCATTAGGACTGTTGCTTAGTCTTTACACCATGCTTACACCTTCAGAATCAAGCAGTGATTGCAACTGCACTCCAGGAGAAGTGCATATTTATCATCACTTGCTCATTACCTAAATAGCTCACATGAGCACCCTTGGGTTGAACTCGCACATGTGGCTGTAACTCTCAGACAGCTGAATGCTTCCATGGTATCATATGGACGCACATCAAAAGTGCATCTAACTACCTCTAAGCTTGAAAACCATTCTCTCTCTCGGTTTTGTGGTTTAGTCCCTGTTTATGACATTAAAAATGGCACATGGGAGTAAATGGAAACACTTGTGCTTCTAATTGCTTGCTTTGTGCAACACTGGGATAATGTGAGGCACAGCTATTTCCAACCCCTCTTACAGCTGAACTGCAAGAGGAAAACTATGACCAATAATTTCACAGAGCAAGCAGACCTGCTAGAGAAGTGTCTGTCTTTTGAATATCTGGTCTGGCAGTGTGCGAAGGAGTTAAGATCTCACAACAAGCAGAGTGTCTAGAAAGTTCCTAGTTTGCAAATGTCTTTGAAAACCAAGGCATACATGAATTGTCTTAGATGTCATATCTGTTTTCATTGTCTTATGTCATGGAACAATCTTCACTAAGGTAAGGATTCAATGCCTACTAACTTTGTCATGCCTGAGGAGTACCAAACTCTGGGCTCTGGGAAGGCTCTTGCTGTGCTAGACATACCTGACTGGGCTGATGTCAAAGGGAGAGTTTGTACTGTTTTCCTGTCTGGTCTCAAAAGTCCCTGCAAGTTGTTGATGGTGATCAGAGTGGCCTCCAAAGAGAAACAGGCTATTTCAGGAAGTGTGGCTGATGATACAGTAAATGGTACTGTCCCCTAAGAGAGCACTTAGCCACACTGTCGGCAGACTGGCAAGCCCTGCAGCTCAGTTATCTATGCTATCTTTGGAAGAGAGGTGAAATGAAGGTGTTTTATGGTCCTGACCTTTAACATGCCTGCGCTGTTATTGAGTTTGAAGTGTAAACTGCAGGGTCTGGGTCAAATTTCAGTGTAAATGCATTTGCACTTGCTTTTCCAGTTGGATGTAGTTATTCTGCTTGCTTTTCTCTCTCTCTCCGAACATGCTGAGGGTGCTGCAGTGCACAGCTAAGCAGATGGCTCAATTCATCCTAGAGACAGATCCATTTCTGAGCACGGGGATTCTTGTATCTGAAGAACTGCCTGAGTGAAACCATTTGAGTGAGAGCTGCATGGAGATCTTTAAGCTCATTTACCGCATGCATGGGTGATTTGTTCACAAGAAAGCAGAAAAAGGAAGAAAAGCTATGAAGGAGAAATGCTTCTTGCTGCATTTCCAACATTCATCATTGCACAGCACGTGGGGTTTTCCTGAGGACGTGCATTCCCAGATTTGCTACAAACAAATTTGTGAGGTCTGGCGAGCACAAAGCCTCAGGCAGCATGGTCACAGACTTACCATCTGTGTGTGATCCCAGTAGCATCAGCCCTGCAGTTCACATGTGAGGTTCCCAGGTTTCTAATTTTGTTGCAAAAATGGTTCTGCTCCCCATCCAGACAGCTTTCCAGGCTAGACCTCATCTCCCAGGACACTGCAGTGATGGAAGGTGGCCAGCATGGTGTGGTATCAATATAACTCTGTGTATACTGGGAGCTTAAATGAATTTGGAGTGAGGAAACATCATTGCTTCATCCTGCAAAGAGAAGAGAAATTCTAATGGACCTAGATGTATGAAAGACTTTCAAACTCAGTGGGACCACGTGATACTGTAAATGTAAGGTCCCAAGTGTGGACATGTAGAGATTAGCACTATCACGATTTAATTGAACATCACTGAGGGTTTCACTGCAGAAAATTTATTTAGTGGTTCCTGCAACACAGTGTTATTGCATCGGTACACTCTTTGAAAAGGTATTTCTTTCCCCATAAGCTGTCATGCGCAGCTTATATTAACAAAATTGCCCTGAGGAGAGTCAGATGAGCAGTCCTTATGGACCTACTTCTCTGTGCACACCTGTCACAATAATTTCCTAGCCCTGAGCAGGAGTGTCCTGGCAGCTCAGGAAAGGAAGGCTTCCTGGTGTCGAGGAGACCGAATAGAAACAAAATGGACTATTTTCCTCCAAAATGAAAATATCTGTATTAATATAGACTTACTAAATTACTCATTGACCATGCTTCTATTTGCTTCTCTGATTGCATCTCCTGTCAACTATCTACCCATTGACTGCAGTATCCACACTTCATTTAATTCTTAACCCATTGGTTTTCAATTAAGTATGGTTTGCTTATGAGGATCAGCTTAGATAAATCTCTCATTGGGCTGTTTCTTTCCTTCATGAAGTTGTACAATTATTTGACTGTTTTCGTCACAGTGCTAGGCTTGGAAATACCAGTACTAAAAAATGCAGAGCAGTTAGAAAAATAAGCTATGCTTAACCTTATTAGCAAGATTGCTCATTCTGTATGGGAGGCTTTGGGGATTTTGTAAAATGTACTGACTAAATTTGATTTAAAAGGACTATAAAACAGATAAACTTATGCATTTTAACAAATGAAATTCATATAGAAAGAGAAATATGGGATGAATGCAGCTTTCCATGCCCACTTTTGTAGGTGTTCAAAGACAGAGGAGACATTTGATCTGCCATAAAAACCAGTCTGGATGAAAAAGTAGAAAACCCATGAACAATACAAAAATTCAGGCTACTGCTTCTGTATCCTCGATAGTCCTCTGAGAATCAGTTTGAAGTGATCAACTATTCTACCCAGAATAGAGTCCAAGGTTTCAACTCAAAGGCTAGTAAGTTGTAAGCCATATAATGTTCCTCTCCACTCACCTTTCCTTTTTAAGAAGGAACAACAACCGTGAGTTGAATAGATGAATAATAGAGGTTGAAAAGATGCTCCAGTCATCCTGGAGCTAAAGTCTGAAGGATATTGATTTCACTACAGGTCTGATAGTGTATTTACAAAGGCAAGGAAACTCATTTAACCTACCCTTCCTTAAATCCAAATCTTGTTATGACTTGGAATAAAAAAATTTTAAAACTTAACATGATTGAGAGACTTGGTAAAGTGTCAGACACTAAACAAGGATTATTTTGGGGCTGTACAGCTGCATAAGACTGTATAGCTCGGTAAGGCTCAAGCTGTCCTTTTTGAGTACAGAGCGCAAGCTGATTATGTAAGGACATTTCCTGCTGGGCAGAAATGCAATTTCTTACAGATGCAGTTTTTTACAGATGCAACACTCTATATGTGACTGAAACACTTTGCTGCTGATTTGTCCCATACTGGGAAGCCCATCCTGGAGAAACAGCCCTATTGATGAAGGGTGCTCATTGCCCTATGTTTTTTTCCCTAAAAGAGCAGTCTACACTTTGTGGCACTGAATCAAGCTATGAAGGTCAGTCATGTGGTGTATGCTGATGGTAAATGTTAATTTTTGACAGATTTGTAGGACATATAGCTTGCCTATATTCATCTCCTGATGTTCCTATTATCATTATTTATTACTGCACCATGATAGCTTCTGAGTCCCAGTGGAGCCCCCTGTGCTAAGTACTATAGAAACACATGCCTGGCTTTGCTGGTTTGGCTTCACTCCAGTACATCAGCTATATTCATGTATCTCCTGCTTTGCTATTCTAATTTTTTCCTGTTCAACAAAAGGGATGTTTAAAACATTGGGGAGAAGAGACTGGGGGGAATGATCAAATAAGATCATTTGCTTTTTAATGTGTAAGTGTCCTTGCTCCACTCTCTACTGCACTGATAGAAAAACATGACTAGTTCTTTGCTGGATGTGCAAATATCCCAACATGTTCCGTAAGTTGCCACACACCTACTGACTTGAGTATGATCTGCAAAGCAGAGGGGTGCTGGGGCTCTTTCCATTATAGAGATGAGGCTCTGGTGTCAGTGCAGGTTCATCACTTGTTTAAAGCAGATGCTAAATCTCTGTGATGTGAGCTTAATTAATTTAACCTATGCTTTTCTATCAAAGCCTGGTGTAAAATATTTAAAACTGGCCCACTCTTGGCTCATACGGTTGAGAGAATATCCCCAGATGAAGTGTTCTCTCATGTGCAAAAATGTACTGGGCAGTGCCTTCCTGCTGCTAGGTTGTCTCCAGCTTTGTACATCCTGAGTTCAGGGTCACAAGTACAGCCTCTGGAAGTTTCTGTGAAGTGGCATAGCAACACTAATCTCAGTCTCTGATGATGGAGAGTGCAGCACCAGCATGATGGACTGATATTTTTCTCATACCCAAGGGATCGACCTTGCTTCCTTGGGACCATACTGAAGCCAAGTATAAGACAACCTGTATTTGGGTGGGAAAACCCATAATTTTTTTAATGCAGCCTGTGATAGGAATTTTCTTAGTCCTTCAGGGGAGGAATGGATGTTCCTGAGAGCGGGATTTCTCTATAAATTGCAGATCCCAGAGCCCATGCTGAGCACTGATTCACTAGTAGTTTCCTACCCCATACCTTGCACCTTAGAGGCTATAGGACAACAAGGTGAAGCCTATAATGACACTCCCTGCAGCCACTTCTTAAGGGAAAGGAAGAGGAACACATACCTTCTCAGCAACATCTGCAGTGACCAAGGAAATCCCCTCTCTGAAAATACCTTGTTCAGACTAAGCAGTCAAAAGCCCATGTAGTTTTTGAGATGAAAAGCTCACACAAACTCATGCCACTTCTACCAAACTGGACCTTTCATCTCTCCAAAACAGTGTCCAATCACCTCACAAATAACCTTTGATAATGCGGTATTACCTGGCAGGGAAGGAACACTTTGTTACTGATCATTTTTCACAGGCCCAGCAAATAGGCCAGGCTCCTCACCTTAGCTTAGCTCAGATGTTAGTGTTAAATTCCCCCTTGCTCTGGTCCCAGGGATGAGCATCCGTGGCTATGCAGTTATTGCTTAGGGTCAACACTTGGACCACTTGCCTTCCTTCAACTTTGCATAGTGTGGAGGTACAGATGAAGAAGAACACAGCAGCCAGGATGGAAAAAGTGTGGTTTTTTCAGCACCTGTTGAGGCAGGGACACGTAAAATTCCTGTGATGGAAGCAAAGGTGTTAGGGTTACCAGGCAACCAACACCAGTGAAAAATAATGCAAAAGGAGAGCAGGGAAGAAAGGCTCCAGTTAAGGACCTGCCTGGCCCATTAGGTACCTGAGACAGTGATGAAGTGTGCATACTAAGATTTCGTGGTAGGGGAGGATATCTGTTTTAGATAGACAGAAGGTGCAGGGGAAAAACACGTGACTAAATGGACAGAGCAGAAATGAAAATTCTTCACTGAAGTGAAACAGACCCCTTTTTGTGTCATGAGGACTGCAACTGTTGAAGCAGAGAGATTGCTAGAGGGTTTCATTACTGTTCTGCCACCAGTGCTATTTGCTGGATTTTGTCCTTCTCTCCAATCTTGAAACAATAAAATTGTTTCTTTTCACTTCCTGATCTGGTCAGCCTGTCCATGTTTTGCATCCTCCCACTGGGAAGCACAGGGCTCACTGCCAAACTGAAGCCCTCTCTTTTTTAATAGAAAATGCAGTAAATCAGGAAAACAAATCTTGATTTCTTCGTCAGACTAGAGAGACCCTTCATTTTATTAAAGCCCTCTTTCAGTTCAGTCAAGTGCCTGACTTATGTGCATAAAAATCAAGGACTTCGCAATTGGGTCATATTAGGGATTAACATGCACAGTAAAATTATGACATTCAAAGCCTACTGAGAGGTGTCCTCCAAATGCTAAGACTGTGGTGCAGTCCAGAGATTGGGAATATTAGATTATTAGACCCGTGCAATAAAGAGGGTGTATGGTCAGAAGATTGCTTTGCTTTTCTCCCCTTCCCTATCCTGGGCAAGCCTTGGTTGTCAGCAGACACCTTTTACTTGTTGGCATTGAATGCGGCTGGGGCTCTACTCCAGGGCCCTGATCTGCCCTTTGGAAACTGGTGGGGGGGAAATAAAATATCCATTGACTCCCAATCCAGCAACCAAATGCAGACAAATAGAGATGTATGGGATAGAGGCTGTGCTCCAGGGTTGTCTGACAGCTTCATCTGCCTCTTGCTGGACATTGGCCTGTGTCTGACCTGTGCAGCTCTCAGGACATGGGGCAGCTTCTGCTTCTCCCATCAGTCCACTCTGGGTGACCCAACACCTGTAGACTGTACTTGCTGCATCCTTCGCATCCTTCCTTGTCATGGGCTTTTGTTGAGAAAGCCAATGCTGCAGCAGAGATGCCAAGGTCAGAGATGTCTGCAGAGACACGGAAGTCAGCATCTGGAGCTGGTGGTTTTAATACATGAACACACTCAAGAAGACATAGTTTGTGCTTCTTTGCTTGGAAGCTCATTTCCCCTCCTGCCTGCAGTTGTTAGCAGCCATGTGGCATCCTGGCATTTCATCTTTATTAACTTCTTGACAGATAGCCTTTTGGGGTTTATTGGGAGATTAATAGTTTTCAGGAAGCTTTTAGACTGTTAGCAGAGTTTCATCTTTTTTTCCCCCCTTCCTTCCAACAGAAGACTCTAATAAAGCACTATGAGACATATTAAAATGCTCTGAGGACACCAGGAGCATTATTCTTCTCAGTGCCCCCCAGCTTCCCTGCTCTTTGCAGCCCAGAGCTGAGAGCAACAAGGCAGGTACACAGTTTTGAGGAGGGCACCAGCTGCAGCCATGATTGCAGCCACTTCAGTTAGATTTTCCCAGTGGCATTTTTCCAGGAAAAAAAAAGAGCTTACAAGCTTGGCTATTTTTTTTATAGTCAATGCATGTGATTAGCAGTATTTATATAAACTGTGCAGAAAACAGCATCTCAGGAAAAGGAAAAGAACATGCAGATGCACTGAGCAAAAGGAGAAATTAACAGACTTTGAAGTCAGCAAAAGTGCCTGATTAAGGATTTGAAAACCAGAATTTTGCAATTTGGCTGTGCTATGGGTTTCTAAAGCACAATTCAATGATGGCTTTTTAGGCCTACTGGAAGCTATTCTGTAAATCACTGCATGTACAATGCCATCTGAAGATACTGGCAACATGATTGTTTTCAGGGTGGAAAGAAAGAAACTTCACCAGCGAAAATGTTAAAACAAAACACAGGGGATGAACTCGTGGTAGTCCATTCAAACATTCCCTTTTCCCCCTTTCAAATTTTGTGATTTCAGCATTTTCCTTGCATTGCCCATAGGTTTTTGTCAGTGGTTTGTTTGTATGTCTTTCCCTCAAACCATAAGATAAGGATTTAAAAGAATATTTTCCCATTCCTATTTATTATAAAACCAGTAGCAAATTGCTCATTCCATAAGTAATTCAAGCCTGGCAATTTTTCATTAGCATAGGAATTTAAATTTCCCTTGTGCTTCTCTGCAGAACTAGATTTACTAGAACACAGAATGGGACTTGGAGCTTTTTACTATCAATCTGTGAGTTCAAATGCAGGTTGGCAGAAACCAAAGTGCTGTGATGATCTCCTTTTTCAGCAGCCTCTAGTATGTTTTGGAAACCGCCCAGAATTTAATGATAAGGATACATACACAACACTTTTCACCTGATGGTATATATCTAGCTTATTTGTTCAGTCCCTGCAGACTGTTAGAGATGTGCACAGAGATGGTTTGCCATCCTTTTTTAGATGTAGTCCTCTCAATTTAGCTGTGCTTATTTGAAACTATAAAGGGATTTCTTGGTAGTCTCCCTGCTGTACCATAATGTGGTTTGGAGCACTCAGTGCTCCCAATCCTGCATTCACTGGAGGTAACAAACATTGTAAATTAGGGACAGTCTCTTCTGTTACATATGGGGAGCATAGTAGGATGAAATTCCTCATTAGCTGACTCCATAGAAATAACAGAAAAATAATTCCACTGCGGGGAGAGTGACACTAAATGATATCCAAACACTGGGGTACTGGGGCATGAAAAGGTGTCAGATTTTATCCAAGTATTTTATGCGTTTTTAAAGCACACAAATGGAATGAATATGCCTAAGTATTCACTGCTTAAGGTGCCTTTCTTTGACATCAAAAGCAATGTGCATAAACTCCTCATTTTACGTGATAGCTTTCATTAGCTCTCCATCTGTAATCCACACCTCCTGCTAAGAAAGACAGAACTGCAATGCTCATTAGGACTCTCCCTTTAGAGGAAGCCAGGTGAAAAAGACTTAGGCTTTTATGCTATATCAGAAGGTGAAAATGTTACCAGATGAACAATTCTTTCCAGCAGTGCTTTGGCTAGTCTCACCATGTAATTGAAAATTCATTGTGGCAATCAAAGCCCATTATTTCCCACTCAGGAATCTTTACTTTTCAGCCCCTCGCTCATCCGAAGACATACTTGCTGAGGAGAGGTGCAGAGTCAGCAGGAAAGATGGACAACATGAATAATTAAAATAGAGGTTGAGTTCCCGTTTGCTAAAGAGAAATGCTTTGCCCAAAAATAGAATGAAAAAGGGCATCAGAGGTGCTCCAGAGGGGTGGCTATTATGTCTGGTGGCATTTTTGCCATCCAAGAGGATTGCTCATGACAGGGATATTGACGCATTTGGTTTAGAGTAGCAACCTATCATAGTATTATCTGGAAACGCTCTGGTGCAGATAACACTAGAGAGATGTGTTTGACAAAGGTAGAAACTGCTGCCTAGTAGCAGCTAACTAATGAATGGGGATCTGCAGTGTGCACACATGAGAACTACCCCATCGAAAAGTATATATTATACAAAACATTATCTCAGTAATAAAGACAAGCACTCGGGAATCATGAAATTGAAAAATTAAGGTTAGGTTCAATTTTTCGTGTAGTTGTGCTATTAAATGATACCAAGTGCTGTGTTTTCATAGCTTTCTTCTGAATTCAGTGTTATGGTTGGACAGTGCTCTTCTGTTCAGTACTTTCTTCTCTTCCACAGTTCAATCTTTTTAACTTATTTTTTGCACATTGAAGCAAATCTTTTGAAGAGAAGATTAATTTTCTCAGGACACTTACCACCCCAACTTCATGTTTTTTCAGACATTAAGTCTATTTTCATGAATCACTCAGAGCTACGGGGCCTGTTATCATCCCCCTTTTAGAGATGCTGAGGCACTGAGATGACAAAAATCTTATTTTGAGTAATTAAACTGTGAGAGATTTCAGAGAACTTAACTTCCCAGCGTGCAGAGAATGATAAAACACACAAAGCACGACCAGCATTATTTTATTTGCATCGAAGGCTCAGCATATCTATAAATCAGATGTTAGGTTGAAAAAACGTAATTAATCTCATGTATGATTGTGTCACTGGCAAGACTAGAGTCTTTTCCAAAGCAGCATTATTCCGCCTGATCTGGTCACTTTCTGTAACCTTTGCTTAGTACCTTCACATCTTTCAACACGTGAAACACATAAAGCAAGTGTTCTGCAGGCAGATCTCCTTCACAGAAAACAAGCCCAGAATATTCACAAGCGATATAGTGACTTTAACATATTGAACGAGGAATCCTGGGAAGAAAAAAAGAAAGAGTATGTGGCTTTGCAATTACAGTCTGTCTCCTAATGCATTGGTATGAGAGGACTGAATAAAGAGCAAATAAGCAGCATCAGCTCTGGTTTGCTCTAACTTTTTGATTGCTCTTGTACAATAATAATACCCCTCTCCTGCGCTTTATACACACTAAAGTACTTTCTATATTTTATTCACACAGGTCTCTAATGGAAGGGGAAGAAATTCTATCACCAATTATGATCACATGCCATCAGCAAGGTGACAACCGCCAGGCTCTCTTAGGCCCTGCTGCCGCCCGTGAGGGAATGGCTGATCTCGGCAGCAAAGGCTTGGGCAAGGGGAGTCCCTGGAGCTATGCTAGCGTGACACAAGGCTATCGGACACTGTACAGCAGACTGGTACATTGTAGTTGTCAATCGAAAATAAGACGCTTCTTAGTCTTCAGTGTAGGTATATTCCGCCCGCTGAGCGTTGTTCTTCACCCTGTAAATGGCTGATGAGTATCACTAACCGACGATGTCACTAAAGAGCCAAAATGCCAAGGACCAAACCTCAGGACAGGAGGCATGCAGTGTTCTGAGGGTGTGATCTCACACATCCCATGTTATTCCCACGTGGCAAACTAAATCAGGGCTACCCCAGCCAGCTCAAGCAGGATGGGTGCGGTGCTGAGCAGCAACGTGCAGCCCACCCGTCTGTCACTTCGAAAGAGACCGGCAATTGCCAGCGAGCCAAGGTCAGGTGAAAACGACTGCAAAATCCTCGTATCTTCGCTTTTGAGCAAACAGCTCAGAATGAGCATTTTGATTTTCGGCACTAGCGCCGTCATTCTGGTTCTGCACCCCTCACGGGTGAAGCGCAGGTCACCCTGTGCTGTGGTGGGAGGCTGGGGCAACATAACCCTCCGCTTCGGGCAGCTGTTTTTCTCGCCAGCGGCTGCGCGCCGGGACGAGCCACGCGGCCGCACCTCACCCCGGCCATCCCGTCCGGCCCGCTCCGCCTCCCCGCGCCAAGGCCGCTTCCTGCGCGCCTCGCCCCGCCCCTCCCCGGACGTGCGCGGCGCGGCCATGGCGGCTGTGGACATCCGAGGTAGGCCCAGGGGAGGGCGGCGCTCGGGGCTCGGCGGCGTTCGGGCCTCGCTCCCCGCGGCTCCGGGGCCCTGCCCGCCGGCCCGGGCCGAGCTCCGCCCGCAGGCGAGGAGCGGCAGAGCCCTCCGCGGGGCTGGCTGTCCCGGGGCGACCGCTGGAGGGTTCGGCGTGGTGGCGTGACGGTCCTTGGAAGCCGCGCACAAGTAATGCATCCGTGCAGTGAGATGGAACAGCCGGGCGGAAAAGCTGTCCGAAAAGCAGTGTTCTTGGATATACGGCAGGCTGGGAGCGTGTGCTCAGGGCCGCCTGCGGAAAACAAGCCTGCCTCTGGTAGACTCTGCCTTTTCAGGTGGGCTAAGGAGGTCCTGCGGTGAGATGGTGACATAAGGGAGCAGCTGAAAAATAGAGTTCTAGCTCTGAAGTGTGAGGGAAAGTGGGAAACACTGGCATGTGTGTGGGACTTGCACAAGACCAGAGCCGTGAGTGAGGCTGGCGATCTTAAGAGTACTTCAGGTGGATGTGGTGAGGCAGGCCAGGTTTTAAGAAAGCCAGAAAGCAAGCTGAAGAAACAAAAACCAAGAAACATTTGGGTGAGAATTCAGGGATATGAATAAAAAGAGATAATGTTTTGAAGAAGAAATGGTATTTGAATAAAGTATTAAAGAAGATTTATGTTGTAAACAAAATAGAAGTTAAATTGCTGTGAAGAATTTGAACTTTGAGAGGGCACAGGAAAGGAAAGTATTTTTCTCCATAAGAGTGTCTGAATGGAATTGCATCAGAAGCCTGTGTGGTAGAGTCTCAGAGAATGTCCAAGAGCAGATATTTAGGGAAATCCTGTGAAGAGTCAATTTTCATAATGCCATAGAGGTTTTCTCCTTTTTTTCTTCAAATTCTTAATGATTACGTGTAGCCCTGTGTGTTTTCTGACTGCCTTGTTTGAGATTACAGGAAGGAACTGTGGACAATTAATGGAGGAATGCTGTATTAAGTTATTAGCTGATGTGAGAACCTTCTGTCATAGTCCAGATCATTTAAGCTTCCTCAAAGTCTTTTATCTAATACAGTTCAATATATTAAGTAGATTTTGAGGCATACTTCTATTTTTAAGCTATCTGCAGTTGGTTAACCCTGGCTGGATGCCATGCCCACTAAAGCCAGTCTATCACCCCCCTCGTCAACTGGACAGGGAAGAAAGAACAGAATGAAAAGCTTGTGGGTCAAGATCAAAATAGGGAGAGATCACTCACAAGTTACTGTCATGGGCAACCCAGACTCAACTTGACGAAATGAATTGAATTTATTACCAGTTAAATTGGAGAAGGATAATGATAAATAAAACCAAATCTTAAGAAAACACCTCCTCTCCACCCCTCCCTTCTTCCAGGGCTTAACTTTACTCTCAAATTCTCTACTTTCTCTCCCAGAAGCAGGAAAGGTAGACAGGAAATGGGGCTGTGATGAGTTCACACATGGTGCTGCCGCTCTTCACACTCTTCCCCCAATCCATTGTGGGATCCCTCCCACAGGAGACAGTCCTCCATGAATTTCTCTAATGTTGTTGTCCCGAAACATGGTTTTTGACCTGGTGTTCAAGAAGTCCATCCACACATAGAGTTGAGGTATTTGATTTATTGCTCTTAGATGCCATACAAGCCTATACTCCTGAGAACAAGACTTCTTTACTGGTATTAAATTCAGATTGGCACTCTCCAGGCAGCATTCAATACTGCATCCAGGATGTCATTTTTGTGTTCCTCTGACGTCTGGTTCAGATTTGAGCTTTCTGTGCCTTCTTCTGTGAGATGCATAGCTGAACAGAGTTCTCAAAATAGTTACTTGAGCATAGTAAGTCTCGTCCTAACAATGGAAGAGGACATTCTGGCATATAGAAACTCATGAGTCGGTTTAGTGTGTCCAGTTGGACACTCCTTTTCCCGTTGCCCCGACAATCGGTACCTTTACGAAGCAGGTCCTTGCTTCTAGTTGTTACTGAATTTGTGGCTCTGCTGTTGATCAGAAGTCTATTGTTTTATTCTCTGGTTGTACTGGAACTAGGAGGTCTTCTGGGAATGTCCTGATACTTTCTCCCGCCCCTGTTACTCACTGTTGGAAATACTGTTTACATGTAATTGGCCCTTCCTGCCTGCAAAGAGCACATTGATTCAGGCCAAAGGCTGGGAGTCCTTTCAAACCCCAGCCCCTCTGCCTATTGCTCTCCTTTCACCTTCTTTAGTACCATTCTCGTCTCTCACAGTAAAAAGGTATTCAATATAGCCTGCATAACTCCCCAATTAGGGCTGTTAGTCAACATGATAGTTTCCAAAAGCTGATACATTCCAGCAAAACAGATTTAAGCCTAGCCACTTCCGTTATATATTTAAAAACTGAATGGGACTCACATAAGGGTGAGCTGATAATAGTATTCCCTGAATTCAGGGAACGGAAGGGTTAAAAATTAAAGTAGCATGCTGGATGATCAATGGGTCTGCCTATAAAAAGGCATCCCAGATTTCTCTTCATGACACTATCAAAACCAGCAGTGAAAAATTAAAAATTTTGCACCTCTGAAAAATGAAATTGATGTAATTTTACTGTGTGTGTGTGTGTATATATATATATATATATATTTCTGTGGTATCCCCATAACGTCGGACTGTCATTTAAATTCAAATAGATATTACTGAAACTAAACCCAACCGCATTTTCACCAATCCAAGAGGATTAGAATATTTTATCTCCACAAATTTTTGAAATTGGACCGTGTGTGATCTAAAATACAGGTCATCAATGAATTTTGTTTAATCCATTTTGGTCTCTTAAATTGGTGGAATTAATAATGCAGATTAATATTCTGCACTTAAACCAATCTGCTCACAATTTTTATGTACCTACTATACAGGATGGTTGGTTTGATCACACAGGCAATCCCTCACTTTTCCAAAATGACCAAGACCTTTGCAGCCCCCAGGGCTGGGCCAGGATGGACAACCACGCATTGTCACAGAGAGCATGGCCTCTGACCTGCCCACCCTCTGGGCCAGCTTTGGGACTGCTTTGCCCAGGTGACCTTGACCTGGCAGCTCTGCAGGGCCCGGCCGCTCGTGGGGCTGCTTGGCATGGCTTGTATTGCACTTGGCATTGGGAGAAATGTGAACAAAGTGCTCCAGCCTGGGTCCCCCACGGCGGGGCACAAGTCCTGACAGCAAACCTGCTCCAGCTTAGGCTCTTCTGTCCAAGAAACCACAGGTCCTGCCAGGAGCCTGCTCCAGTACTGGCTTTCCACAGTCTCCTTTGGCCAGCTCCGGTGTGAGCTCTTCCAGGGGCTCCACTGTGGATCTCCGTGGGCTGCTGGGGGACAGCTGCTTCACCATGGTCTGACATTGGCTCTGAGGGACGTGGGGAGGTTTCCTGCAGCTTCTCACAGAAGCCACCCTTGTAGCCCCCCACTACCAAACCTGGTCACACAAACCCAATACCCTGTCAGGCTGTTTTACTGTTCCTCTTGGTTTGTCAAAGCCTTGTGCTGGGATATCCAGCTGGAAAGGCCAGGTTCAACACATTGTGTGAATTACTCTTCTTTTTTGCCATGGCTTGCTGGCTTGTCTCCCAAATTGTCTTGAAATTCATGACAGATTGGCACTATTGTCACAAGCACTTTGCTTTTGCATCTGTGATGCAAATTCCACAAGAAATGCTTTGAACAAGATGTCCTATTTTTGAAAGGAACAGTGAAGCAGGAACACCATCCTTTCTTTCTCATACCCAAAATAAACAGTACACCCTTCGGTATAACAGGCATGTCAGGTTCATGGTTTGTTTTATTTTTCCTCCCCTTTTTCCCCAAGAATAGTTAAGAGAACAATCTTGCTAGTTATAAAGGCAATTATAAATACTGGCACTAAGCAGCTGTGGATAATTGAGTCTTAGAGCCCAACTTTATATTCCGTTTTACGATACATTTGTCAGTCTATATACAGCATTACAGCTATATATATCTCTAAAGCTTACTTGACATTCCTCTGAGAAATGCAGTTATTGTTAATCATACAAACAAGTTTGAAATATAATGTGAGAATTTATTATGGCAAGAATGCAAGTGCTTAAGATTTTTTGGATTTTTTTGAAAGGAAAGTGCTTTTGGTTTTGAATGGCATTTGGAATAAACACTGCTACCACGACTTAGGTGCTTAATAATGGATCTTGGTGCTGTGTTTCTGAGATTTCCTTTTCTATAGTGAGGATAGAGAATAGTCTTTGTGAAATAATATGAATGCCTCTAGACTTCTCCCTCCCTTTCCCTCCCCCCCATGAAGGAGATTAGCAAGGAAAAACTGTTTACATGTAGCTATTTATATGACATTTTTCCTGGTTTGCTAAGCAGGTAGTGTTACTTTATTAACTGTTCCTCAGAGAAGGTGCTAATAGTATGTGAGCTGACATTTTTGAAACTGATCCAGTCATCCTTGAGCATGCTGAATTGCCACAGAAGTAAAATACTCTCAGTGGAATGATAAGTGGGAATTCTGGGTATGTGTACAATGCTGAACTTTAGGGAGTGGTTCCTGTGAGGAGGGAATTTCAGTTCAGTCAGTCTTCAATGACTTCTCATCACTTATGGATTTTTTTAATTTAAACAATGCATGTCTTTTCCTGCTTTCTTGTGTCTTGGACAGTCTATTTGCGGCTTCTGCAATTTAAAATGGATGAATTTCAGGGTGTTTTTCAAGGTTCTTCATGGCTCTCCAATGTTAGCTGATTTGTTGACTATGGAACTTGTTGTTGACAATGGTTTCTTTGGAACATCATTTTGCTGCAGTGTGATAGTAAAATCCAGGGACTTTAATTCAAATTTCCCTAAATTTGTAGATATTAAACTGACATATAATGACTTGTAGGTTATAAAGTGTGTTTCATTTAAAAAGCTTACTTCTTAATATAAATGTTAATGTTATGTAGTTAGATTTCTGTAATATCCACTGAGTTATAGAATAAGTAATTTGCTGCAGGCAATTTGGCAGATTAATTTTATAGTCAGGAATAGAATCTCTTGTTCAAGACTAGTGGGAAACATCTGCCCAAACACAGCATCTTTGTGTTTGCTGTTGGCTTTTTGGATTTTTTTTCTTTGTGTACCGCTAAGAGAACTGCAGAAGGTTAAAGGTTATCAATTATTATTTTAACTCTGTATAACACTTTTTAGATTTTAACTGATTTGTTTGAGTCTGTGTTCCATCTCTTTTCTCTGCTATAATCATTAACTGGTGGCAGTTTACTCTTAGATGTATTTGTAGTGTTTTTGACTGCTTTGGTACTCAGTGTAGATTTATTTTCCCAGATAATCTCTTGGGAATTTCCTGGGTTGACAGCTCCTGGATTCCAATATTAAACAATGGGAGTGTGCTGGACTATTTCTCAGAGCGAAGTAACCCCTTCTATGACCGAACATGTAACAATGAAGTTGTTAAAATGCAGCGGATGACCCTGGACCATTTGAAGTAAGTTGTAACTTGCAGCGGCTTCCTGTGCATTGTCCCTTGTCCCCCCATCCAGAGGCTTTGATAGTTGAACGGAAGCATGCTGGAAACCTCATTCTGTTCTGTGCTTTTTAGTCCCACCACTTGCCAGGGAGCCCAGCTTGTTTTGTATCTGGATGTCTTCTAGTTCCTCTTATGCTGTTTCCAGGACGTGTTAAGCATGAAGGATTCTGCGTATCTTTTGACTTTCCAGTAAATCACCCATTAGGTATTTCTCTGAAATAGAAAAGCTTTCTTCTCCTATCTTCCCAGCTCAACAGAACCTGAGTAATGTAATGTAGTTAAATGTTTTTCTGTGGTGAATAGAGTTTATATTAGGGGATACTTCGAGTTCATAAATAGTTTGTGTTTCCATATATGGCTGGCTATGTGCCATAATTCATACATAATTCTTCCGAAGAGCTGGCTTTTTAGTATGGACAATAAGAGTAGTGAGTGTTGTAAATAAACTGATCACATATGGTTGTGTAATGACATTGCATGTGCAAGTTAACTTTCTGTTCAGTTCTCCATCTGCTACACTGGGCACAAGTGAGTTGTTTGAGAACTATTTAAAGACTCCACAATATGATAGTGTGCAAGCAGAGCTAAAAGTTCATTGGTAAAGTCACTTGTGCTCAGATGTGGTTGCAGAGAGGCTTTTTACATTAGACACACAGATGGTCACATCATACACCAGTTCTTTGTTGCTGTGTTTAAATGACATCTATCATGATGGATTGTTATCTTTATTGCTATTTATTCGTTGCTAATATGTTCTACTTAGATGTTGTGTCAGGTTGTTATAACTCCCTTTGTCTATGCAGCTAGGGTTTGATAGATAGCACAGGAAATCCTATGCCTTTATTTACTGCACATTCTATAGAAGAGCTTTCAAAGCATCAGAACTTCACTTTACTGCGGGGCCTTTTGCTCGCTCTTCACATCCTACACATTTTAATTTGAGGAAAATACTTATTCTGATTGCTTCTTTTTCAGCCAAATGGTTGGAGTGGAGTACATCCTTCTTCATGCTCAAGAGCCCATTCTCTTCATTATCCGAAAGCAGCAAAGGCAATCTCCAACACAAGGTACAGTCACTCAGTTCTTGCCCCTGTTGAGCAGTCCAGTCATTTTTATCAGTCCCTAGTTTGTGTCTAAGCACTTCTGTTTCCCCTTTGCTGTCTTTATCTTCATTCTAACTGGGAGGGTATGAGGCCTTGTGGTGGGGAGATGCTTTCTCCAGCAGTGCCCTGCAGAGTGCCAGCCGCAGGGAGTGCCATCTTGTGGGGAAGTGGGAACAGCGAATGAGAAAGTGCTGCTCTGTGCTACATTTTCCTGTGGGAAACTGCTAATAGCATTCATTCCTTGTCGTATTTATCTGTTAGGCTATGCAAGAGCGTCCATTTCTTATCGTGATGGAATCTTGTGATAACAGCACCACTCTTTCTTACAGTGTCACTGATGACCTTTCCAGGTTTTAAATCTAATACATTAAATTTTTCTTTTCCTGTCTGCATACAACTGGCTTCATTATTCCTTTTTTAACCTTGAATTTGTTTGTGTGTGTGATTAATCAAAAAAGTAGCCACATTTCAATAGTTATTGGACTGTTTTATCTGTTCACTGCATGTTTATATAAAATAATTCAGGTTATTTTGGAGTAAGCTTTATAGAAAAGAAAGGCAGGGTTAATGCTAGTTATTTCTTAACTTCTTTTTTTTAGGGATTTAGGGTCTGCATAGGCATTTTGGCCTTGTACAGGACTTTGCCTTGTCTTGCAGTGTTTCTTATTTGCTTATATCAAGCCTCTTTATATTGCAGTTCCATATTGAGCAAGAACATATATGATTGATTATTTAGTAGATTTTTTGAGTTACTTCTCTATTAGAGATTTTGAACCTAGCTTCCAAGAGTGAGTATGGAAATACCATGCAGCCCTTAATTTCTGGTTTTGACACCTTTCAGATCAAGGCTGAAGTTGGAGCTTCCACAATATACGTGTTCAGACTTACACTGTAAGGCAAATGTATGTTCGGTGGAATTTAACTGGGACTTGTTTGCTAGCATTTTTCCCAGTGTGATTGTACAGTTTGTACTGGGTACCTTGATTGAGTCGCACAGTTCCCTAGCTCAGTTGTTACCATGTGTTTCATTTTATCATGGTACAAATATTAGTGTATTTGAGACATGGGAATGGGGTTGTAAAACTAAAATTCGGTGAGTTCACAGATCACGTAGAGTACTCAAATACAACTGGTGCAGGCCTGTCTTACGACTTCCATGTGTTTTTAAAAAGAATGGATTTATATTTTAAATTATTTAAGACAAGTTTTTGCCTGTTTAAAGTGATTTTAGAAAAATCTTTAGATCAATGATCAGGGAGAGTTACCTGTCTAGGAAAGTAGGCTGCCCTACTGTGAGACAGTAAAGCTACTCTTCTGTGTCTTGTTCCACTTGTAAGGAAGTGCTGAGAATCCTTTTTCTTTTGAGAACTGGGTACTGGCTGTAATATGCACCAAGCTGTTTTCGACTGTTAATTTAGGCAGGTGTCCAAGCTTCATAAAATGCGAGTAACTGAATGAATTGTTAGTACAGATGGAAGAACTGGAACACGTGTGTGCACAGGTAAGGTCCTTAGGAATGTGAAGCTGAGAGCATTGCTACAGTTTCTCAATTGAAGAATGTTTGGCAGAGTATTACAGAGGCAACTGTAATGTTCCTCTGCACGGCAGCTATAATGAACGAGAATTTTTGATTGGTCAGTAGAGGTTCCAAATCTGATTTAGCATATGCCTTTGGAAGGTAGTTTTTTTTGGCAGAACGTTACTAATTTAGAAAGCACACAATGCTATGTGTGTGCTCAAACTCCATTGGGTCTGGAAAATCTAGCAGAGAGGACTGTACAAGTTAGAGAAAGCTGAGGCCAGAAGAATGAGATCTTACACTGTTGTGGGTTTCTACTGGTAGCCAAAGCATGTGGAATTACTTCCAGTGCAGTTCACTTGACTCCTGTAGTGTAGCTCTGAAAACCCCAACTCTGTGAGGCCAATCATTTGTTGGCAGTAGGACAGGACTTTAGAGCTGGTGCTTTTCTGTCTGCAAAGCAGACCTTGGTTTTTTTCTCCTTATCACTGTGGCAAAGGTGAAAATAAAGCATCTTGAAGGAAAAGGTTAAGAAGAAAAAATTTTGTGATGAGTATTGCAATTCCTGCTGCGACGACTGAAATTCCACAAATACAGTCTTCAGCCAGAGCTTTAAACTGATCCTTTTGTTTTCTTTTCCTTCCCACAGTTATACCATTGGCTGACTACTACATTATTGCTGGAGTGATTTATCAAGCACCTGACTTAGGGTCTGTCATTAACTCCAGAGTTGTAAGTATTCTGTACATTTGGTGTATACTGGTTTGTATCTGCTTTTACTTTCGGTTGTTCCCTGGGCTCTTTTAAATCTCTCCTTCACTGTTTTGAGCAAAGATCTTGTGTAGTAACAGTTCAAGAAAAAACCAACCCCACTGGTTAATATCGTGTACATCCCACGTGAAAATGAAAGATCCTGAGAGAGTGCAGTATTGCTCAAAAAGTAGGATCTGCTGTGTAAGGATGAAGGATCAGGATAACTGAAGCTACAGAATTGGCAGAACAGCATGAAATTTGAATAATAAAAAGAAAAATTACTTGACAAATACATATGAAATAGTAATTAAATACATAATCAGTGAAGCTTGCTTTGGAACGTTAATATTATATAATGTAACTTATTTTTAAATGAGGCTTATGTTTTTAAGTTGATGTGGTATTTCTTTTTAAATTGGATGCTCGGGTTTGTTTTGATTCCTTCTGCTCTCGTGAACTATTGCTTTTCCAAGGTTTTCTCTGTCAGTTTAGAAAAGCACTTCAGAAAAGCCTTGTGAGAACCTGTTAAATTCTCAGTCCAAAACTGGATGTCCCAAGTTCCCTTCCCAGAACAAAATTTAATATAGAATGCTAATTTTAAAATACCTATTTTCAAAAATTTATATTGTATTTTCTCCTTAAGTTCTGAACACTGCCTTACATTCTTGTTCTGAAAGCTCACTGCAGTGCATGGAATTCAGTCTGCTTTTGAAGAAGCTATGTCCTACTGTCGCTATCACCCATCCAAGGGCTACTGGTGGCATTTCAAAGATCAAGAAGAACGAGGTATGATTCCTAGTTTCTCCTGCGTACTTTGGGAGAGGAGAGGTAATGTAGGGAAAAGATTGAGGCAATGCGCAGTGATGGTGGAGAGGTGAGATGAAGTGTCTGAAGTGTCTACCAGGTGAAAGGAATCTTGCTCCTCTGTGCTGGGGAGGAACATCGAGGCATGGGTGGAAGATGAAAATGGTGAGCTGTGTGTCAACAAAGTGGGCAGCTCTTAAACCCACTAGAGACCAAAGTACATTTTCAGAAGCCAAACTAGTTTGTCAGGAGGTAAGAATCATCTTTAACCTGTCTTCCACAAAAAAAATAACTGATGTCAGTGGGAAAATGCAGGTGAAGTTTAGAGGAGAGACATATACCAACTTGTCATACAACAAAACACTGCTAGGAGAAAAGAAATTTTAATACATCTTTCGTTAATATTTCTGTGACTTGCAGAGAAAGCTAAACCAAAAGCCAAGAAGAAGGAAGAACCAAGCTCTATTTTCCAAAGGCAACGGGTAGATGCTTTGCTTTTAGACCTAAGACAAAAGTTTCCACCCAGATTTGTTCAGGTATGGCACTCAAAAGTTGCAGTATTACTGTAATTTTGAATTCAAAAGACAGTAATAAGTACTTGAACAGCTGAAACTGAATGGGAATTTTGTGTATTTCTGCAATAGTAACATGGATTAGATTATAAATTTGACATGGAAGGCTCATATTGTAGTGTAGGATTTCCCTTTGTAATCTCAGGAGTCATTAAGACCTTGGCAAAACTATAAGAGTGAATTTTATTGTACAAATTCCTTATCTGATCACAGAGGGTCTGTTCTCAGCTAATAGATTTTGCTGCTGCTTCCAGTTTTCTGCTTTCTGAGCTCAATCAAACAATCACAGTATTTTGTTTTAGTCACCCCATTGTTCTGGAGACTCATTAATTAGCATGGAAATTCTTGGCATTCTGTGAAGTTTTTGTCATTACCTCGTATTGTCTTTGGTAGCCATTTGTTCCACCAGGTTTTCTGTTTGGGAGCAAAGGAAATTATGTTTACAGTACTTCACAAAACTCCTCCTCAGATGTGGGAAGGACTGTCTAACTGCATATTTTTTGCTTTAGTGTTTTTCAGTTGTTAGAGGAAAAACTGGATGTTATAAAATGTTAACTGGATTTTGTTTAAGGTGTATTTAGTGATCCATTCTATCCTCACCTCTTACGTAGAGGAGGGCATTGCTTGGATTTTATTCCTAAATGAATAATAGGAAGGGTTGAGAATTACAACTTTGGTTCCACTGATGTGTTGTTTGTTTTTTTGCTTCCCCCACAGCAAAAACCTGGAGAAAAGCCTATCCCAGGTAACACTCTAATATTCTCACAAGAGTTAGAAAATAGGCTCTATATGGCAGTATATTCCAGTTGCCATGTAAGCTCCTTGCTGCTGCTACTATGAGGTGGTTTGGAATTCCGACATTACCTAATTGTGCAAAGTAGTGGATAAGCGTTCTCTGTCAGCCAGAGGGAAATTGAAAAAAAAAGGTGTATTTACTCCTGCTGTTGCTGTCTGCAAAACTGGATTGCCTGAAGATCCAAATGCAGAAGGTGATCTTTGAAAGCAGGAGGAGGGTGAGTGAGGGAATAGTTTAGTCAGTCCAGCATCTTAGTGATTTTGCATGGTACTACAGGCTGTAGAAAGTCTGTGAAGACTTTGAGTTGATCGTAAGCAACCTCGAAACAGAAAAGGCATGAACTATATCACTTCAATCTATTCCACCTTTTAACCTATGCAAGTATGAATTTACTCCCTGCTTATCCTTACATCTTTGAAATTAATGCTGCCCTTTTGACATCGACAATATTTTCTCAGTACTCTGAACAGTATTTTAGGAATGAAAATCAGAGGTTTAACTTCCATTTGCTGTTACATCCTTAGTGGATCAAATGAAGAAGGAACCAGAACCAGCCCCTGAAGCTGTCAAGCCGGAGGAAAAAGAGACTGTAAAGAATGCTCAGAGTGCTGGTGCTAAAGGACCACCCGAAAAACGAATGAGACTCCAGTGAAGGGAGAAGTTATTGCACATCTGGATTAGTCAGTACCTGGAAAACAGGAGATTCTCTTTCCCCTTTCTTTATATTTAAGTTCTTCCACTGAGACTGACAATGCAGGGACTGAAGTCCTTGTAACAGCTTTTTCTGTAGAAACCTCTCATACAAATGTTAATGTCAGGATGTGAGCTGCCTCAAAGGAGGTGTTTCCAGTCTTCATCTTATTTTGAATGTTGGCTTCTGATAATGGTTTATACATGGACATATTCAGCAGCCTCCTGAAATCTTTACAAACTCTTGCATTCTTTGTGTCTAGGTTTCCTATGTAAAAAGAAAAAGCTTTTATATATAAAAAGGAATTGGAATTTCTGGCAAATAAAACTCTTGGGTGCTGGAATGCTTTTCTTAAATGCATACTTTGTTAGCAAATATGCCATATGTGCTGGCAGTATTTTTTTTCTGCTTGGATAGTGGACTATATTGTGTTCTATTTTGAGGAGGAAAAGTTCAACTAAAGGATTTAGGCTGCCTGCTATAAATTGCTGTGCCTTTAGTATGCTTGGGATAAAGACAAAAGATTTGATAACTGGACCCTCAGATCTATGTAGTTAGATGTCAGAATGCTCTCAGTGTCCAGATGTTCTTGGGCACTCATTTTACTAAATGGTTCAGCTGACAATTATAAAAGTTAGTGTTCTGTGAGAGATTCATGACGTAAAGCAGTCTAAAATTTCTTGATATTGCACACTCAGTGAAGTTGTTTATATTTCTAATTTTTCTCTGTAACTCAGATATATCAATTACATCTCTTCCTCTGTGCTCCTAGCACTTCCTTGCTCCTTCATTAGGCCCTTCAGACCTGCGGAGGTAGGACAGTGGAAGAGAAACATCACTGACAGCTATACACTTACTTAAGCATGTTGCTTACATAAACCTTTTTTTTTCTCAGAAAAATTAGAAATCATCTATTGAAAAGAAATGAGTATTAGTTTGGTTTTGTTTTTTCATTGAAGTAATGAAGTGATCCTTGAAATACCGTGTTTTCTTTCCACAACTGTTACCTGCTTTCATGTAGTAAAATTTAGTGAGCAAGAAAAAGGTTTGTACATAGCAACCAAAATGTGGATCGGAAGAAAGACTAAGATATGCTTAGATAGCTGTGTCAAATTTATTTTCTGGTTACAAGACACTCTTTTTCAGTAACTTAGCTACCCAGTCAGAGCTGTTTATTACTGAATGATAGAACAACCTGTCAGAACTATTTATTATCGAATGATAGAAAGATGCATGTCATTTTTGTCCTGTAATCCAAAAGTGTAATGTTAAAAGATGTAGACAAGCCAATAGTTGTTCTCAGTTGATGCAGATACAGCTCTGAAATTCATATATTCATGTACTTTTGTGTGAATTAGGTTTATTTCATACCCGGATCAGGTTTGAACAGCTATTTCTCAAAATGTCGATGAAGGCAGATAATAAGCTAGTGTGAACTATTAAATTGAGGAAAATATAGAAAGCAGTTATTCTGGGATGCTCAAAACAAGACAAGGTGGTGTGAATATATTTAGCAAAAAAGGGTATTGGTTCTTTTTTGATTTAAAGAACTTCCTTCTGCAAGTAGTGGAAGAAGCACCAAAGCCATCGGCACATCCACCGCAGGATGGAAAGCAGGGATTTCCAGAAATTAGACATGAATGGTGAGGAACCGCAGCAATCCTTGCTGTTGATGATTAGAATAAAGCCCTTGGAAATGGCCATTAAAGGAGCTGAGAGCCTGTATGCAATTTGGAAAAACTTAAGCAAGAAAGATGACAGACTGCACTTTAATGAAGATGTAGAGTATTGGGCTTCAGTTGTTTGCACAACTGGTGGTGGTTTTGTTTGGTTTGGTTTGGTTTGGTTTGTTGGTTTTTTGGGTTTTTTTTATGGAGAAAAATTATCTACTTATACACCAAGGAAAAATTTAACACTTCTAGCAGAAGAAAGGTAGTTCGCTTATTGCTGAAGACACATACAGCTGTGGTAAAAAATGGGTGCTGGAACATAGTATGAACAAAGTATTCTGTCAGTCACTGGACTTACCTGAAATAAAGTGTGTTGTACAGCTGAATGTCTGAAAAAGAATTTCCCTAAAGTAGAAGAGTTTGAAGAAGGGAAATAAAATGAGTAGGACAAAGTTTCTCCTATGATGGCACTGGGAGGACCAAGACTTTAGTTCCTGGGGAAAGAAATGACAAATATTGAGTCTCTATAAAATGGAGTAGTGAAGCAAGTGGGAAAGTGGAGAACTCTTGAAGTTCTTTCCTGAAGTACAAGAACAGATGGACAAGTAAATGAAGCTGAATTGGAGTTACATTTAGATGGAATCTTTATACTCCATGCTCAGAATTTGAGCTGATTCAGAGATAAGGGTGGAACTTGAAGGGGCAGACTGTCCTCACATCTGCATCTCTGAGCAGACTTTTTGGTTTCTGCAGAAATGTCTGGTGTTGGCTGGTGTCTAAGGGCATTAAAAAGGATGGACTCCTGGTCTGATCCCATCTGAGCTGAGTGCCAGCATCTAAGCTTTTGAGAGGATAGAAAATGGGTTCCATTCATGAAACAAGCATTTGAGAGTGATAAGCCTCTTCCAGGGGAATGATCTTTTTCTGAGCGAATTCCATTATAAAGCAGTAAGGAATGTTACCAATCAGTGTGTCAATTTCTTAGTAGCTATCCAGTGCTGAAGGTTTGCCTTTTGAGTGACTGAAATATTTTCTGATCCTGTTACCTACTGACCAGATATTCTAAAATAATTTTATCAGTTAAGTGGGCTATGATACTAACTTACTGAAGTGACATGTCAGATATTACTGTTAAAACTCCAAGTAATTTACATCAAAAAGACATTAAGCAGCTATCTTGTAGTCAGTAGTGTTTTTCAGTGCATGAGAATCTAAGCTTTTTCTCTCTTGGTTTAGAACCTGACTGTGAAGTCTAAAATCCTTCCAAAGGACCTTCAGTATTTGTAAAGCTTATAGATGAAAGGGAGATAATCATGCACTTCTGAAATTTGCCCATGTGTCACTTTCTTTTGCATAAAGGAGAGATTTGGTTGTATAACAGAACTATCCCTACTTTTTGCTCTTAGATCATAACCATTCAGACTTCAAAAGGGCTTTTCTTAGCCTAAATCATGTGGTAGTGGGAGCTGAAAATTACCTGGAACTCTATTAGAAACTCTTCTCAGAGTTTGAAAGTACATATAAATGTTTGTACACCCATGAACAGCTACGCATATTTGTATATAATGTGTGTGTACGTACACAGACATGCAAAAATCCAGCCAGACGGTAGGAAGAGGGGCAGTCTAGCTACCTCAGTTTACTCTCTAGAACTAATGGTGTCTCAGGTGCAGCAGAAATACTGTCTTTGTCATCTTTTCACTGGGTGAGGTCTGACCAGGCTATGTGCTGCTCTCACCCATTCCTCTTTGCCACTCTGCCCCCATACTTCACACTTTGGTAACCTTTTCCTAGCAAAGAAAGTTAGATGCCATCTGGACAGTCAGTATGTTTTGTTTGACAGAGTAATCTGTACTTGGAGCAAGAAGGGTGTAGGCAATAGGAGGGACAAGGCAAAGGGGTTAGATTAGCTTTATTTTGAGACATGGAGGCCCCCTGTGAGAAACAGGGTGAAGATCTGTTATGCAGATAGATTGTGGGTTCACTGACCAACAGGTGGTTTCTGCACAAAAGCTGATGTAATACACTTTTTCAGGGGTTTTTTTCAGTATTTTTTCCATAGCAGAGCAAATGATAACTAGGCATTCAAGGTTCAAGACAGTTTGTTTTCTTGGAGAGGAAGGTGAATTTTTGATTGTTACTTTGGTCCTGTAATTGTGCACAGAACAAACAAATGGTCCCTTACGTGTCCTGTAGCCTAAAATGTGGATCATGGATGGCTGGTGTGGAGAAGTTTTCCCAATGAGATGAGCTATGATGTATTATTGATCTCTCAGCACTCAGAAGGCTTCATTTCTTTCTGCCAGTGAATTTCAACCTGTGGTCCGCAAGGTTGCTGGTGTTTTGTGACCTGTCCCGAAAGACTCAACAGAAGGTAAGTGAGAAAAGGAAACCTCTTGCTCGTAGGATTCAATTCTATAGGAGCTTGCACCTTTATTGGAAATTTTAGGGAGCTACAAGATTGAAAAAAAAATTGAAAAACACTCATGAGAAAGCCAGTTATGCCTGCCAAACAAATGTTTCTACAGTCGAAGTAGCTACAGATTGCTGTGATATTTTTCTCTGCTTTACTGTAAGGTCAGTCATTTTTCTTTCCAACCTGTTCATTGTCGTATAATGGGAATCTTCCCCTCCCTCCCCTTTGATCTTTCCTTGATCAGAATACAGAAATGCAAGGCTCTGGTAACCTGAACACAACAGTGTGATCCCTTTTTATGTAACCTCAATGCTGAAGGACTTGCTTAGGTGCTGAACACAGTGTCGCAAACTTGCATTGACACTTCCCCCCAGGAATCTGCCAGGAGTTCAGCAGTGGAACCAGAGTATTTTCTAGCCCTAACTATATAGCTGTGTTTATATTAAAAGAGAAAGAAAGTAGAAGGCAACTTCTGGTCAGGGGATGGTAATACACATCTCTAGCAAATTGGCAGAGTGATTTAGTAGGGCCTTTTGTATAACTTACAGAGTGATTACACAGCAGAAGTATGCATTTAAAAAAAGCACTACAGACTGCACGCAGATTATGTAACAGGTTCTTTCTGTTACTGTGGTCTGGGTTATATTTATTTCAAAGACAATCTGACGCTCACAGTAGTGGAACATAAAACTAATAATTGAAAAATAGTGGACAGTCATTCAGCAACTAGCTTCACAAGAACCAGTTCCTATAATTTCAAAACGAGTAAGAAAATAAGGCTAACACAGGTCATGAGTTTGGATGGGTATCTAGAAAGATCCATCTAGATGGATCCTAATAGAAGTAGGCATCCTGTTTTCATTCCTTTAATCTGAGGTAGTGTATTACAAGATGTATGCTGCCAATGCTGGCCATGCTTGCAAGGAATGAGCAAGGTGCCAATCCATAGAATCTGACTCATCTTTGGGCAAGTGTTGATAGCCTCCACAGCTGTTGGTTAAGCCTGCCATGTGCCCAGCTTAAGATACCAGCCCACTCAGGACCCTGAGACATCACACACCAGAAGGAAGCTTTCTGCCAGCTGCTTCTTTCACTGCCCAGCCTTCTGAGGGGTAATGCCTTTCTCTGGTAGCTTGAAATGTGTTGCTGCCTGTGCCAGGGTGACGGTCAGCACACAGAAATTGGTGCTAAAAGGCAGGATTCCTGAGATGCATATGGGGTGGTAGGAGGGTGCACCTCCTTCAGCTGAGAAAGATAACGGCCACAGCAGGTTGGACTTCATCCCAGATGTGCTTTCAGTGCTGAAAAGAAAGTTGCAAAGAGTTCCTAAAAGATAACAGCTGTGGCTATGTCGAATCCCAGCACTACGTGCCAAAAAAACTGTGCATCCTGTCTTATGACAATCCAGATCACTGTCTTACGGTTGTGTCTTGATGGAGCTGTATCCCAAAGTGGGGATGGCAGCCAAGTGGAAGATGTACCTATAAGTGTCTTTCCATTGCTGTGCAAGCACAAGTCTTTAGAAAGGACATGATGTGGAAAAATGGCAGCTGCAGAAGTGCTATCCGTAATTAAGGCACATTGTTGTAGGTATGTAGAAGCTGTGGTGTTGCTAGGCTTGAGGCTTTTATACTTGGTGCTGTTACTCTGCATCTATATTATAGAATGTAGTGGAAGTGAATTCCCCTTGGTTCTACCTTGTCTCTTGGGGGCATGTATGCTGTAGTAGCTATAGTAAGGCACACGTTAAGGTCACCACAGGGAGTATTTCTGTACTTTTTTGTTTCAGACTCTAAGCTTTTCCAGATACTCTCTTGAACTGAAATAGTCTGTTCCTGTCCACTCACAAATTATCCTTTAATAAAAAGAGCAAAAAAAAGCAAAGGCAGCCTTCTGAGATTTTAAAACAGATTTTCTCACTTACGGTCTACCCAAATGGTCCCTTTGCTCAACGCAAACATCTATGACAAGGAATGTGAAACTGAGCTGAGGGCTCTCCTTGCTATATGTGTGCTCAGAAGGAGAAGCTCCCATTAATTTGAAATGAATATTACTAAAAGCTGGGAACGTGCTTTTTTACTCGTTCCTCCCCACGAGAGCCTCTGTCCTGGCTCACAGAGCAGGGTCGGCTGTCTGGAGGCGCCCAGGCAGCAGTGGGCGATGCGCCGCGGCCGCAGGTGCCGTTCCCCGGGGAGGCGGGCGCTGCTCCCCCGCCGGGCCCGGCCCGGCCCGCACGGCGGCAGTTGGAGGCTCGGGGCGGTTCCGCCCGGGCTGGGCCCTTCCAGGTTCCATCCCCGCTGGAGCGGGGGGCGGCCGGTGCCGGCGGCAGCGATGGGGGCACTGCCGGGGCTCCTGGTGCTGCTGCTGTGCCTGGCGGGGTGCCCCGGTGCCCGGGGGGCCCGGCCCGCGGAGCCGGGCGCCGCGTGGGTGACGGTGCCGCGGCAGCTGAGCCCCCGGGCCGGCGACGACCCCCCGGCCGTGTCCTACTGGCTGAAGGTGGCGGGGCGGCCGCGGGTGCTGCGCCTGCAGCCCAGGCGGGGCCTGGTCTCCCGCCCCTTCATCTTGGTCACCTACGGCCGGGACGGGGCCCGCCGGGAGGAGCACCCCTTCGTGCGGGACAACTGCCTGTACCAGGGCGAGGTGCTGGGGAGCCCCGGCTCCCTGGTGGCTCTCAGCGTCTGCGGCAGGGGCCTCCACGGCGTGCTCTGGGTGGAGGATGATACCTACCATATCGAGCCCGTGCCCAATGATCCAGCCTTTCGGCACATCCTGTACCGCGTGGAGGAGGCCAACAGCCCCGAGGGACCCACCTGCGGACTGACGCCGGAGTTGCTGCAGCATCAAAAGGCTGTACTGCCGCGGTTCAAGGCTCCCAAGGCAGAGGAGGAGTACGAAGCGCTGAAGTACTGGTGGACGCACGTCAGGTATGTGAAGATAGTAGTGGTCGTGGACAATGTGCGGTTTGTGAAGTCGGGCAGGAACAAATCCGAAGTCTTGAAGCAAGTCATGGAAGTCATCAACATCGGGGACATTCTGTACAGACAGCTTTCTGTCCGGCTGTTTCTTATAGGACTGGAGATCTGGACTGAAAGCAACTTTATAAACATTACTAACTCTATTCCCAGGGCACTTAGTGACTTTAACAGCTGGCGAAAGTCAAACCTGTACCAACGGATACGCCACGATGTTGCTCACTTATTTGCATATCAGAGGTTTGGAAGCACCCTGGGATTGGCTTATATAGGGACAGTGTGTGATCACCACTGGTCATCGGCTGTTGTTTCCTTCACTGAGAAAAAGTTGTCCGCAGTTTTTATCACATTTACCCATGAGCTGGGCCATAATCTTGGGATGGGCCATGATCAACCGGGTTGTAAATGCAGACGAAAGACATGCATTATGTACGAAAACAACGCCCAAACGGATTCATTCAGTGACTGCAGCTACAAAAACTACTTTGACCTGCTTGTAAATGGCGCCACCTGCCTTCGTCAGCCACCGGCACCTGGCACTTTCTACACCACGAACCGTGAATACTGTGGGAATAAGATAGTAGAAAGCGGAGAGCAGTGTGACTGCGGTTCAGAACCAAACTGCAGAAGGGATCCTTGTTGCCACCCAAACTGTACATTTACTGCAGGTTCGGTCTGTGCGTTTGGAAGATGCTGCAAGAACTGTCAGGTCCTTCCAGCAGGAACACTCTGCAGAGCAAGTACTGGCAGCTGTGACCTGCCAGAGTATTGCAATGGGATTTCCCCTCAGTGCCCGCTGGATGTATACCTACAAGATGGAGCCCCTTGCAAAGATGGTGCTTATTGCTATCAAGGAAAATGTTCTTCCCACAGTAAACAGTGCCAGCATCTCTTTGGCAAACAAGCCAGGGTTGCTCCTTTAGATTGCTTCAAAGCAGTGAATACTCAAGGTGACCGCTTTGGGAATTGTGGTATTCGTAACAATATCCATTTTACAAGATGCAATACTGAGAATATCTTATGTGGTAGGATTCAGTGTGAAAACATAGTCAGATTACCTCTCCTGCAGAGCCATGTAACACTAGTCCAAACTCCTGTTGGAGATAAAAATTGTTGGGGTCTTGACTATCATGTAGGGATGCCAAGAGCTGATGTGGGAGCTGTGGAAGATGGCACACCATGTGGTAGTGATATGCTTTGTATCAACAGGACGTGTATGAGTGTATTAGTGCTGAACTACGACTGTAATGTGACAAAGTGTCATGAGAGAGGAGTGTGTAACAATCGTAAGAACTGTCACTGCAAGTATGGCTGGGCTCCTCCGTATTGTGAATTGGAAGGATATGGAGGTAGTATTGACAGTGGACCCCCTCCAGCCAGGAAGATTTCTCAGAGAGCAAAAGTAAGACTGATACTATTTGGGTTTTTTTCTTTATGTATCCTTGGAGTAGCCCTTGCCATCCGTTATAGACAGGAAGTAGTGGGATGGCTTATGAAGATAAAGGCCCAATTCCACAGAATACTGCAGTTGTTTCAAAGACTGAAAAAAACAGAAGTTCCTAAAGAAAACTCACCTGCTGGTAAGTAAAATCCACCAAAGATCAACAAGCATTAGCTTTGGATGGTCCTGGGGAAATCTCCCTTTAGCAGAGCCATCTGACAACTCATCAGAATAATTCAACAGGTTCTAAATAGCTCTAATCTCATGTGATATCATTAAATCCAGAGTAAATGTTATCTCTGTTTATTTTATTTTAAGGTAATAAATTCAGGCAGTAAGGTATGCTGTTCTTTGTACCCTGAGCTTTTAAATTGATGTAGTTAGGTAAACTGCAGGTATTGTGTTTATGCTTCATTGCAACAGTTTAAAAATGCAAATTTCTTAAAACAGGTATAGATAAATTATTTGCTTCAATTTACTCCTTCACCTAATGTTTTCTTCAATTCAGGGAGAGAGATGTTTGTGAACATCTTCCTTCTGTCATTCATTAACAACCAAAGAGAAAAAATTGCACTTGGAGTCTCCACTGGGTTCCTTCCAAGCAAACCACTCTGTATTTCTAAGGTTTAATTCACATTTGTGATACACAAACAGGCAAGGAACAGGTATTGCAGTGAGATGCAGGTGTCTGTTTCATAAGCGCTTCCAGCTGTTTACAGGGAGCAGCCCTTCAGGAGGGAGGCAGATCATAGGGAACAGGGACTTCCTTTTGTGAAACAGTAGAGAAGAATTATCTGGATCACACCCATAAGCATTACATTTTTGAACCATAATATATACATCAACAGTGTAGTGACATCAAATCTGACATTTCACAAGAACAAATTGTTTTTATTTTCTGGAAATTTTCCAGTCCCTTCACTTGTGACTTCTTCTGAGAAGTGCTGTGTATTTTGTTGTGGCTAAGAGGAGCTGCGAAATGGTCTGTGCCAGTGCAGTAAGGTATTAAGTCTTAGGCAGCTGTTAACATGCAGCAGGCCAGTAGTGATAGGTGAAGCCTGGAGCTGCCTAGGAATAAGTTACAACAATATGCCCATGTATCTTGTTTGAAATCTCTTCCTGGCTAAAGAAGACTTTTAAAAACACTTAATATTGCAGTTATCTCAGATCAAGATAAAACTGGTTTTGTTATAAGCCAAGGCTGACATATCTAAAATACATTAAACTGCTGCTAAGGAACAGTATGTATCTTCAAGGAATTTGCCAAGTACCTCGCAGCTGCTCGCTCACTCTCCTCCCACCTCTGCCAGTGGGAAGGAGATTCTGAAAGAAGAGCTAAATCTTGTGGGTTGAGATAAAAACAGTTTAATAACCAAAACAAACTAAAATATAATAATGATAATGATAATAATAATGATGATGATGATGAGTGAGAGTAACAGAACCCAAGAGAAATGAGTGATTCACAGCACAATTGCTCACCACACACTGACTGATATCCAGTCCTTCCCAGAATGTGTTTGGCCCCTTTACAGGTAACTCCCCCAGTTTATATACTGGACATGACATTCTATGGTATGGAATGTCCCTTTGTCCAGTTCAGGTCACCTGTCCTGGCTAGGCTCCCTCCCAGTTTTTCTGCACCTCCTTCACCGGCAAAGTATGAGACACTGAAAAGTCCTCAGTTTAGGGTGAACATTACTTAGCAACAACAAAAATGTCTATCACATGAGTTACAGTTTTGCTCATCATTGGTGTAATTGGACCTTGAATGCCTGTCTCCCACCTCTGAGGCAGGTGTCTTAACACTTAATTTAGCACTAAGGGTTAATGCTGTAGCATTCAGAGATCCAGCACCCAGGTTGCCTCTCCCTGTTAAATTCAGGAATCCTAAAGTGCAGATAATCTTGGAACGAATGCAGTCAAAACCATTTGTCGTCTTTACTGCAATACCAAACGAACAAATTGGTAGTGTAACACTGAAGACCAGAGAAGCTGGTCCTCATTTTGATCAGAGAAGTACCTGCAGCATCTAGGTGTGGCTGTCCTCATGGTGCAGAGAAGCTGGTCCTCATTTTGATCAGAGAAGTACCTGCAGCATCTAGGTGTGGCTGTCCTCATGGTGCAGAGAAGCTGGTCCTCATTTTGATCAGAGAAGTACCTGCAGCATCTAGGTGTGGCTGTCCTCATGGTGCCAAGCAGTCAGGTGGTTAAACTGAATCAGGCCTCTTCATTGTTCCTGTTTGCCATTGTCTGTATTGACACACTTGTAGCATGTGCTGAAATAGATAAGGATAAATTTTGCCCTGCTGTCTTTCCCCATAATCTATTGGTTCAATAAACCCTGAGGTACAGAGTCCCAGGTTCAAGTGTCTCCTCTGTTAGACAGCAAGCTGAACTACTTTGCCCTTTATTGCTAGGTAATTATCTGTTCTGTAGAGTTTTGAGGAAATGTCTCAAATCCTCAAACCAAACACCTTCTACAGGACATAGTTAAGTATTCATTGCCCGAGCAGTGGCAGTCAGCACAGTGATTCTATGTACCATTTGTGTTTCTGAATCTAGATCACCACTTTTTTTGCATCCCAGGATAACTAGGCGTTGGCATGGATGCTCTCTGTGCTACTTGCCTGCGTTGGGCTTTTGCTCCTGCCCGTCACCGTCTGATCTGCTTTATAGTTTGCTGTGAGGCCAGTTAAAAGGGCTGGGAACATGTCGCACATCTCCCTCTTTCTCTGCTACGCCTACCCTAGACAACTATCGCCTACTCCTTAACCTTCCTGAGGAAGCCAACTCCTGCCTGGGGAGCAAGGCAGGGCCAAGCACAGGTGCCGCGTAGGATCTGGGGCAGGTGCGGGCAACAGGAGGACTCTGTGCTGGCTTCCCCTGAGTCCGCCCCTTTTCCGCCTCTGCGGTGAGGGCGGGCGGCGGGCGGCCCGAGGGGCCCGGTGGGAGCAGCCCCGTCCCGCGGGGCACGCGCCGCTCGCCGGACGCGCGCTGGCAGCGCTTCCCGCCGTGCGGACTACAACTCCCAGCGCTCCGCGGCGCGGCCCGGCGGCGGCCGAGGAGGCGAGAACGGCGAGTTCTCCTTCAGGCCGCAGCATGAACGGCAGCGTGGCGGGCGGCGGCTACGCCGAGGAGATAATCAGTCTTACCCGCAGACCCTCAGGTAAGGCGGGGGCGGCCTCTCCGCGCCGGGCCCGCGGCGCCTCCCGGGCCGGAGCAGCCGCGCCGAGGCCTGCGCAGCCCCCGGGGAGATCGGAGCGGAAACGCGGGGTGGCGGCGGCCGTGGCGGGCACCGGGGCGGCGGCAGGAGGGTCCCGGCGGCCAGGACGGAAGCGCAGCGCCCTGAGGTGCTGGCCCCAGCGGCCTCCGCTGCCGCGGCGTGCCCGTGGGAATAGCCGCGGCGGGGACGCTGCTGCCGGAGAAGCCCGTGCTCTGCGTGAGGGACAGCTGACTGCGTGAGGGTCGGTGCTCTGCGGGAGCCCCGGCCGCTGATGACCCTGCGAACAGCTCGCCTCTGTTTTCGCCTCTGGTTTTTCCAGGAAGTTGCCAGCTCCGGTGGAGCTTCTGTTGCTTCCAAGTGAGGCGACAGGCGCTGAGCGCCCTGCCGCTCTGGGTACCCTGTGTCAGGGGCTATTTGAAAATCGTATGTCCAAGTGACCATGACCTGTACTGACAGCTTGGCGTTCATTGTGCAGGGTACCGTAGAGGCTTTGGGGTGATGAGAGAGAGAAGCATAGGCTGGAAGGAAGAGGGAATAGGGCACTTTTTGGCTTTGCTTTTCGTGTCACAACATCCTGTGCACTCATGGAAGGCTTCTATTTTTACAAGATTTATGGTGCCATTCAGATCACACTTTCAGAAGCTGGCATCAAACATACAGCTCTGGAGCAAAATCCTGTTCTAAAAAACAGCAGGATCCAGGGGGGTTTTGGAGTTAGAGCTGTAGTTTGATGTATGAGGCTTTCTCGTTAATTAACAGGAGCATGAAAGAAAACGTAGCAGCCTTTCTGTCTGCACAACTGCTGGGTGCGGCTGCTGGCCGGCCTGGGCTCCACGGACCCCCCAAAAACCCCCAGCGCCCTCCTTGTTTGGGTATGTGCTATTTTCCTTTCCCTGGGGTGAAGGTAGCTCCCGTGCAGGGCTGGAGTTGGACCTGGCTGCCATGCTGGTGACCAGAACCCAAAGGGTGAGCCCAGGGTGCAGCTATTTACCTCCCCTGCTTGCCAGAGTGGCCACTGGTCTGAAAGCTGTGTAGCCCTAACTGCGTAACCAGGAGCTCAAGCTAATGAAGTCTTGTTTGTTATTGAAAACTGTGCTAAATGAAGCCTGTTCTGATGGGAAGCCTGTTTCCATACATTTGGGAACCTAAAATTTTGTGGAAGGTGTAAGGGAATGTTAAAAGGGCAGAGTTGAGAAGGGTCTTGAATGAGGCCACTGTGATTTTAAGTCTGAATTACCATGAGCAGAATTTGTCTGGCCATTAAGGTGGGCTGTGTGCTTTTAGAGTTAGGTTTCTAATTATGTTACTTGATTTGAAGGTCCTACAGCCCCTTAATGGCCTTGATGCACTTGCCATGTGAATTATTATTCATTTCTGTGGAAGGAACAAAACACTGTTCTATGTGAAGTACAATTGAAAACTAATATCTTGAATTGGAGTTTTGACTGCGACTTTTAAAATAGGTCTGATGCTAAACATCTCTGGCAAAAGTTTGCCTAGGTCAGGAATGTATTTCCAGTGGCAGGACAGTGTGTATATGTCTCTTTTTCAAATTTTCTTGTATTCAAATTCTCATTTCCTAATCTTGCCAGTCATGATTTTTTTTAATGCCTTTTTGAGGGACTTTTTTAGTTTCAGGGAGGGTCAGAAGTTTAGCCCAGAGCCTGCTATTAAAGTGCTGCCATTTTGCTTCTGGTCCCTTGTAGACAAGAGCTTTAGTGCTATGTTTTCTCTTCCTCCCCTTGCTTCTTTTCTTTCTGCTGTGTCTCTTTCAATGGCTACATGAACTGGAAGGGGTAGAATAGCAAAGACCTTGAGGATTGATAGGGAAGGTATTTTTAGCCTTATTTAGAGTGGAAGTCTAAGTACTGGAAAGGAAAGACACAGTGAAAAAGCCCTGTGAATACTTAACTTGGTCTAGCACGATCTGCTGCCTCTTTGTCACGAAGATCTGCCTCTGCTGATGAAAGCTGTGACTTTTGATTATTTATCCAATTGTGGGTAAAAAGCTGCAAAGTGTATACTTTCTTTTCATACCTAATTTTTTATATATATATATATTGGAGGGGGTTTGTGTGTGAGAGAGAGAATCAATGTGTTCTGAAAACCCAATTCCTTCTTTCTGGCTTTTTAATAAGTGTTGATTAAACCTTATGCTTTCTGTAGTATTGATTTCCCCTGTTCCTAGGTTATGGGCTTTATGGCAAATAATTTTTAGGTTTCTGTATTTTAAATTTTTTTGCTTTTCAACTTTTACTAAAAGGTCCATTACTGTGCACAGTTGGCCCATCTTGGAATAGATATTAGTCTAGTTGAAATGTCAGTATTTCTTCAATTTGATCTTGCTTCCATTTTCTTCCTCATTTGTCTGAAGCTGCCAGGAAAGGAAGGAAAAAAAAAAAAGGTGTGGCAAGATTGCTGCTAATATTTCTTTACTTCCCAGCTGTAGATGCACACTTAAAATAGCATTACTCATTTTGTAAATGCTTTGATCTCCTATGACTAATTTAAAATGCTGCTTCCCAGCAGGCACAAGGTAGTTTTACTTTCATTTGCAACTCTCCTTCTCAAGGTTTCCAGCCCCAGCTTTGAGAGAAAATAAGAAAGAAAGAAAGCGAAAACAAATAAATCAGCCTGGCTGAACATGGGCAGAATTTGCCTTCAGCTCTTCTTGACAATAGCTTTTGGATGACTAGTTTATGTCAGAAAAAAAAAGTTGATTTTTTTTTTTCCATTTACTTTGATTGTGTATTTGGGTTTTTTTTTTTTCTTTTTCCTTGGCTATTGTTGCCTTTTTCATTGCAAGCCTCTTAGAGAACCTTTCATGTCCCTTGTCACGCATTATTATTTAGAGAGAAACTTAGCTGCATGTGCCATGGGGAACGTGCTCTTGTAACCTGTGGTTTTCCAGATTTTGAATTCAATTTGTTCTTTTGGATTTCGATGAAACAAGAAGTCTTAACTTTAATCCAGAGGCTGGATCCAGGTAGATATCTGTAACTGAGGCTTACTTTAAAGAATAATACAAAATGGCAAAAATGTGAAGTACACATTAGCTCCGTTTAATGTATGTGTATTCCTTCTTGTTTTGCTTTAAATCTCTGCACTTTGTCTTTATTTCCTGTCATGTTTTGAATTAATGAAATAGAACAAAGTGATTGTATACAATTTGAAGTAGCTTCATGTAAGCTAATCTTATTCTTGGAGGCAAAGCACACCAGTTCCAGCTCCTAAGATGTGGGAGGGGAGCCTTCTGAGCTCTAGGTGCCCTCAGGCTGGCAGCACAGTTCTGCTTGTCTGTTTCCTCATCTGTAGACAGGATCTAATATTCCTTGCCTTTCCTTACCATGCTTCCCAGCTCATGAAACACTTGTCAGGTGTGATTTCTTGTAGCTCAAAGGTAATGATTTACTATAGCCTCATGTGAAAAGCAGAATACTTTCCTTTTCTTTCATGCTATGCTGAAGAAGTGTATTCCTGCTGAGGGCTGAATCAGCATCTCAGAAATGATGGCATGTCCCTCAGTATTCCCCAACACTCACCTGAAAACAGCTCACAGATGTTTCGTGTAATGAACCATCTGGGGTCCTCAGGCATTTGGTGTTTGTCCTCTGCTTTCAAGACCAGTTTCATGAGAATAACTTTTCTAGATAGTGGAAAGATGGTTGGAAATGATGATGCAGATTTGTGTGCTGTCAGTTTTTTGTATGGTGGAGAAAGCAAGATGCTGTGGGAGGATGCAGTCCCCAACAAGCACAACAGCAAGAATGTTTGAAGCTTTGAGCTTTTTCTCATCATCTTTGTCTTTGGCTTACCCTAGGGCTGGGCTTCAACATTGTTGGTGGGACTGACCAGCAGTACATTTCCAATGATAGCAGCATCTATGTCAGCCGGATCAAAAAGGATGGGGCAGCTTACCGTGATGGCCGATTACAAGAAGGAGATAAAATTTTAGCGGTAAGCCCTTTCTTCTGTTGCCACAGGTGTTCTTGAAATGCTGTGATCAGTGATGTGGTATGAGAGGCAGGTTTGCCATCAGAGTGCACAGAGAGAAAGGGTGTGGTGAATGAGTTAGACGATGCTTAGCAAACTCCATGGAGGAGCTATCTTGGGGATCTGGGGAGAGCTTTGAGCACTAGGGAGGTGAGTGCCTCTACACATGGCTTACCTCTTCTGCCTTCTTGATTTGCCTCAGAACTGCTCCATGGTGCTGTGTTCATGTTTCCTCTGTGACTTGCCTCCCTAAGGTTTTAGAATCCATCAGACCTTCTCTTGCTCACAATGGATCATCATTTACACACATGTAAATAAAGGTTTTCCACCTCTAAGTTTCCATTTTTCAACTGGTAATCCATGGTTACTAACCCTTTTGCACAGGGGGATTTTTAGACTATAAAACCTCTAGGCCATAAAATTCTTGTCTTTGTTTCAGCTCCTCAGGAATAACACAGGCTGCTTCTCCTTTTAGAAAAATGTTTTCAAGTGTGTGATGTTCACACCCACTGGGTCTTCAGATAGCTGGCAATCATGTAAGACATAAGCTTTACAAAGTGATGGGTGAAGAAGTAGCGTCTCCTAGTGTGATACACAACCTTTTTATACTCCTTAATTTTACTTTACACTTGCTTATTATGTTCCACATATAATCTTTTTAGCCTTTACAGAGTGCCCTGCACTAGTTTGAGCCTATCATTGATCCAGAAAATGATGCTAAGTTAAACAGGGAATATAATTCAGTTTTTCCTTGACAGTTTAACATTTATATACTTGTGTTTGGGGTGTCTAAATATGAAGAGAAGGGAGGCACTGGATCTGATCTTAGGGGTTAGAATTAGGGGTAATGGGGTTGAAAATGAAAAACTGGGATGAATATAATCAGTGAATGAAATCAAGTAGGTTATAAAACCTTGTGCCATGATACATTATTTTAAAATAAGAAAAATCCTAACACTTTCAAGTGGATGCCAATAAGTATGTGGTGGTTTTTTGGTGTTTTTTTTTTGTTTTGGTTTTGTTACATCAGTATGCTTATAAATGTGTGTTTACAACACTCTCAAACAGAGGGGTTTCAAAGGTACACCAGTAGAGGAAACAATGTTGGGAAGAGACTCAAAGTGATAGTTTTGCTGTAGCTACTCTTTTATTTTCATTAGCTGCCAGAATCACACTTTGATATGTTTCCAGTAAAGCAACAGCATCAGAAGCTGCTATTGACACAACTATGGTCTTACATTCTTACTTTGCTTCTAGGTACTTTTTTTCAGTACCTCTGTGTCTCAGCTTGGAGTTCGTCATGTTCTGTCTCAACATATAAAAATACGTCTATAATATGAATGGATAAATTTGGATCTTGCTGATTGTAGATAGTATCATTCTCCAAATGCAGAATTTTTTGTAAGATTAATATTTTTATGTCTTATCCTTCCTATGTTAGTGTGCATCGTTAAAAATCTGCTTTTTTTTACCTTCAGCATCTGGTTCTCCTTTTCCTTTTTTGCTAGATCAATGGCAAAGACTTGAAGGATTTGCGGCACAAGGATGCTGTGGAACTGTTCAGGAATGCAGGCTATTACGTGTCTCTGAAAATTCAGCGCAGGGTATGTTTTACCTGTTTCTTAGGGTTATTTCTGGCTCAGTTTAGACTGTTTTCTCTGATGGGTACCTATTTCATGAGGGAGGAAAGTCCTGTGTCCAGGTGCTGAGTGTGATATGTGCATATAAAAATTTTGTTTGACTGATGACCTTCTCTCGTTGCCTCATCGTCTTTGTATTACTTTGTAACAGTATCAGTGAAGAGGTGAGTTTGGAGAAGTCCCCAGGTCTTTGTTTTGCTGAAGTATAGTGTGTTTGCTCCAGATCTCCTTTCTCAGGGGTAAAGGTTTGTCTGTGAAGACAGAATCTCAAGTTGTCCAGTTTTGTTTCAGTGGCCAGAATCTTACTGGAGACAGAACTCCTCTTGTTTCAGAGGTCATCACTCATGTTAGTGTTGAAATGTGTGTGCAGTCCACTGGTACAAGAAAGACATTGAGGTCCTGGAATGTGTCCAGAGAAGGGCAGTGAAGCTGGTTAAGGATCTGGAGCACAAGTATGATGAGGAGCAGCTGAGGGAGCTGAGGTTGTTTAGCTTCGCGAAAAGGAGGCTCAGGGGGGACCTTATTGTTCTCTACAACCACCTGAAAGGAGGGTGTAGCCAGGTAGAGGTCAATCCTTTCCCCAGGTAACAAATGATAGGACAAGTGGAGACATCCACTTGCACCAGGGAAAGTTTAGATTGGGTATTAGGAAGAATTTCTTCACTGAAAAGGTTGTCAAGCACTGGAACAGGCTGCTGAGGGAAGTGCTTGAGTCACCATCCCTGAAGGCCATTTAAAAATGTGAAGATGTGGTGCTTAGTTTAATGTTGGACTTAGCAGTGCTGGGTTAATGGTTGAACTTGATAATCTTAGAGGTCTTTTCCAACATAAATGATTTTAGAATAGTATGAAACATGACTGCTATAGTTTAAATATACTGGCATCATTTTAGATAGAAAAAGAGATGAACTCTTAATTCTCTGTTAGCCTTGAATTCTTAATCCCCATCTAGCATGGAAGTTGACAAATACTGATCTACCTGAAGCATGTTGGTGGGGAGAGGTTAGTTGAGATCCCTTTTCCACTCCCTTAGCAAAGGTGTAAGTCTTCTGGACCAGTGTATAAGGCAGGTAAGAAAAACCGAGAGGATTATTGATGTCTTTTTCCTGATAAAGAGAGCAGGAAATGGTGTGGTGGCAAACGCATCAAGGGATGAGTGGGTATGTGTGTGTTATTGCTTCTGCTGTGTGAGGTGTGTCCTGCTCCACTTGTTCGAGTCCTAGTTTAGAAAGTGGCAGAGAAGCATGAAGGTGCCTGGTAGTGGCTGGGCATTTTGCAGTTAAGCTCAGTCCATACAAAGCTGTTTTAACCCTCCTGTGCGTGGAGTCTACAGGTATCTGGGGAAACTATCTTGAGCATCCTTACAGAACCACTTGGTTCAGACACAGACCTGGGGGCTCTCCTGTGATGGGTTCTGACACCAATAATTTTTTTTTCCTTGTAGTTGCAGCCACAGAATGGCCCTATGGGTCATCAAGGTGATGGAGAATCAGGTGGGCTTCCTCTAGCAGCCATTCTTGTGCCAGGCCTGGCGCTTGCTGCGACAGCAGTCTGGATCTTGCTGAGGTATCGACAGCGGATGTGAAGAGTTCACGTCTGGGATATCACTGCCTATTTTACACAGCTATGATGTAATTTAAAGATAGAGAATCAACGATTTTATCACAGACTGATGCCAAAAAGGATCATTGCCTATCATCAAAGCTGCTGCTGATGTTCATATATATTGATTTTGTTGCAGGGTGGATGGAAGCAGAGAGGAAAAAAGGAAGGGAGAAGACTGTGTTAATGTAAAAAGTGGGATAGCTGTATTTTTTGACAAATCGGAGGAGATTTTGCCATCCTCCTCGATTTTGCACCATGAACTTTGAAACACATTCATCTATTCCTCATTTTAAGATGTAACTTTTGGTTAAAGGGAGTGGGAGTTGGGGTGGTTTTAAATCAAAAACCTTTACTGGAGGCTTTGCCTTGTTTTCACAGAATTTTTTCTTGAAACTAATGAACCCTATCTGAACTCTGAATAAAGAGAAGCAATGCAAAGGGTATATTTTTTCCCATTGAATTTTTGTTGGTTGTTGCTAAATAAATGCCTTAAGAAAAGTGTGTAAAATCTGATCTGTGGTTTCACAGGTAAAATCATCAGTGTAGCTGCTGATTTAACGGTAATATGCAGTATTGGTGAGGTATTTTGCCAGTTGTGGAAAGACAGAAGATAGCCTGCTGCTAGAAGAAGACTTTGATTGTCAAAATGATAGCTCATTTTAGGTCAGGGTTGTAAGAAAAAGCTTTCCACATAATGGTACCATCCTGGAGAGAGACGGGCAGACAATTGAATGACAAGAATAAGTGGTGGCAAGAGATTTGGGCATACTGGAGCTTCAGGAGAGTCTTTAAATTAGTAATGGAGTAATAGTCCTTCCGTTCATCGAGTGAGTTGAAGTCTGCATCTCTCAGGTTAAAGGTCTGTTTTGGGGGTTATTTTTTGCACAGTGAATACTTCAGATAAAGTTTTCTGTAGCAGCTAACTTGCTCTCTGCAGTCAGGAAGATCTTACAATGATTGAAAGGGAGAAGCCGAGAGCAGGCTGGGATTGTCCTGGCTATTGCTTGTTTGCTAAGTTAGGTGATGTACAGGAGGTAGGCTGTCAGCTTTAAGCCAGGGTAAAGCTTAGCAAGTAAAACCAGAGGGAAGAGACCCTTGCACTGAAAGCATGTTGCTGAATTTACCTGTAGGGTCTCATCTCCTCACTGTGATTTGAATAGTTTTAAGTGCCCCAGCTGATATGAGCTCTGTGGGATAAGACCCGTGTCTCTTGTCTCCAGGAAGTCAATGTATTTTGTTGTTTTTGTAAAAGAAAAGCAAGATGCATGGTCTGGTCTGTATGATGCCAAAAAAAGAGATCACAAATGCAATATATGTATTCAAACAAAGAAAAACTGGTGTCTTGGTGCTTTACTTATTCTTTATTATTCTAGCAAGACATTGCTGATGTATTTGAAATTGTGTTTGCTCAGGGCTGCCTTCCTGCTGTCTGCTGGAGATAGAAGTGGTGTGCTGTTACACATGGCATTCCTAAACCACCACAGAGTTTCAGAGCACTTAGACCACGTGAAATCTTGCTTTGGCCTACAGACTGCTCTAGTGTAAGGGGAAGAGGAAAAGGGAGGAATTTTGCTCCATGTTCTTAGGGGACTTTTGGAACAGGCTTGAGGTTTGGTGAAGGTATATGGTGTTGGATGGCCTGGGCTGATGCATGCAGTGACTTGCCTTGGCCTGCAAACCAGTTATGCCTGATAGCAGTCGGGCTGTGGTTTAGGCAGATCTGTGCAGATACAGCATGAACCAGCTTGTTTGTCTGTGCCCTGCTCTGAGCACTCGGCTTTGGTGTCCATGTGGAGCACCTGTGTATTAAGATGGATGATTAGAAGTTGATGCTGTTGTATCACAGCCTTCAGAATAAAGATTTAGACAGCAAGAAAATGGCCTGTCTTCTTAGCCTTTGCCTCAGTTGAGTTTCTGTGATAAGGAGGAGTATGTGGAACAGGCTAGGAGGATGAGGATTTTTGGAAGGTAGTGGTTAGTTTTAGTAATTTCCTATTGAAGTAAGAGAAAGCAAAGCAAATGGGGTTTTTTGTTTGTTTGTTTGTTTAACCTTTCAACCTTGGGACTTTGATACTGTTCAGACATAATTGCCATCTGTGTTACAGGCAGTTTGTTATGGGAGGAGAGTTATATCCAATGCCCAGATAATTGAGCAAGAAAAGCCCTTCTAGTGCATAGTGTTTGTTAACAATTACTGAATAATCTTACCTTTTCAGAAATCTGAGTAGTAGCTTTTACTCAGGATTTAAACCATTCAGTCTAAAAGTCAGGAACATCTTTCTGGGTCTGCTTGGTACCACATAGTCCCTTTCCCAATCCCCAGCCACCTCTTGTCCTATTTATTGACAAAACCGAACATACCTCAGCCCCGAACTCCCCTATGAGCTGTGGCTCATATTACTGTCTCTCAGCAGCTGGACTGTTTCACCTAACCTTTATGTGTTTTCCATAGTCTTTTCCACTGTATGGTTTCTGAAGCCTTGAGTTTCATCTTTGCATTAAATGCTGTATATACATTTTCTGTCATTGTGGAAGAAGTGGATTTTAAAACATCTAGTGAGGACAGCTTGTAAATAGAAGTGGTCAGAGAGAGTTTTAGCTTTTGTTACAACTTAAATCTCTGGGTTTTTTTAAAAAGGTAAGTTGAAATCCTGAGGACAAACATAAAAACTATCCTAACTGTAATTTATGTTTGTTTTAAGAACTCAATTGCCATTAATACTGAGAGCACCTGAAACTTTTAAATACCCATGTTTCTCTCCCACTCTCATCTATTCCTCAGATGTATTGTGAACTTGCTGATCTGCTGAAGACTGGATTTTCATGTCCATAGTTTAAAGACAAATGACTCTAGTTTGACTTTGTGTATATTCTAGACATCCGTGTCTCAGAGTCTTCAGAATTGTGTATGCTAGTACTACATGTTTTACTAGGGCACAACAGTGAGAAAGAGCAGCCAAACTTGATCTGAAGATTGGTCGATGCACTACTTCTGGCGCTTTTTAATTAAACTAGAAAGGAGTGCGTGGGAGGGAGAGGTGTCTTGCTTTCAGTTTGCCTTTAGGTTCCAACAACTAGTTTGTTAGGTTGTTCTGTGCTAGATTAAAGGGGCCTCTAATAACTGATAGTCCCTCCATTTGAGGGGATTTGTGTGTTGTAATTGCCTTACCTCGCACATTATTTTTAAGAAATGAAGCCAACTGAGTCCTTTAAGATTCTCTGTGTAGAGTGCTTTCTCTCCTTGAGTAGTTTCTGTGGCTCTGTGTACCCTTTCCAGTTTCTGTATTGCTTTGTATCCAGACACCACAGCCATGTGGGAGTCTCACTATTGACCATGCCAATGCCCTATACTAGGAGTTTTTAATACCATTTTTATCTGCAAACTTTAAATTCTTTTTTTGTTAAGGTACAGATAAGTACAAAGCACATTTAAGCCAACTCCTAAGAGCTTGCTTTTCTTAAAAAACTTCTACAAGTCTGAGTGGTGTACAGCTTTACCCTTCTTCATTTGCTGTCTCAAGTCTCCTAAGAAATGTGTAAACCATAGAAAAAACCCTGTTGCCACGTGAGGGTAAATTCTCAGTTTGTAGGTCAAAAGGGTGATTTCATTTGGTCATAGTGTGACACTAGAAATTAGTTTTAAATGCCTGTATATTCCTACTTCTAAATCCTTGTCCATACACGTTGTGACCTGCATGGTATGGGGGAAGGTGTCTGACTCTGCATTTTGTTGAATGACTGCACCTCCTGTTTGCATTGGCTGTGCGCACTGAGCGGCCCAGGTTACCCTCTCTCTGCCTTGTCTGCTGTATTATTTACCAGTCCACTATCTTTAGCAGTACTGGTTTTGCCTTCTGCTAGATCATCGACAAAAATAGTGAATGGATAGTTTGGTACAGAGGCAACTTCCCCCCATGGTTAGGATTTTTGGTAACTGTCAGAATCTCCTGTTTATTGGGTTATTTGTCTGCTTAATGGATGCATTTTGATAACTTATAGCATTGATTTTTAAAAAATAAATTCTCAGCATGTAGCATAGTACTAAGTAGATTATGTCTTGTTGCAGGGGGTCCGGTGTTGCTCAGCGCCAGTATGCCGCGACCTTCCTGGAGGGAGAGTGTCCCGCAGAGAACAGCTTTTCCAGGGGTGCTGGCAGATCTCCCTGGGCAGCAGGTGATTTCAGCAAGTGTAGCAATTTCTCAGCTACAAGTGATTTCAGCTCTTGTGATTCAGCTTTTTGTAAAATCACCCAAGGCGAACTCTGGGACAGAGAGTCAGGAGCCTCAAATAGCAGTTCGGCAGAGGTCGCCTTTATTGTCCAACCACCCTGCGAAGGGGAGGCCAGGGACCAGAGCTCCCTCCTGTCAGGGGCAGAAGCCGGGCTTTTTATGGGGAAGGTACGGGGTGGGGGAGAAACCAATTAACCAACGGGGTACAGGCTATTCCATGAAGAAACAAGGCATGTTGGGATCTCACCATGACCCTGAGGAAGGTTGCTTATCTCTGACTTCTCCAGGGGAGTGCAAAAGGCTCCTGCTTTGAGGGCTCCCAGCCCTCCACAGTGTCTGAGTGGTAAGTAAACTTCATCTGTTCTCTTGCTAGCAGGAGCTGATGCCAGGGTAAGGACTAAGTCAGGTGAGCTTTATGAGCCAGTCTTTTTTCCCATCCTCTTCCCTAATTTATTGATGTGGGGTTTACCTGTGGAAGTAATGTTTCTCTACTTGTGTTGAAGGAAAGAACAGATAACTTACTAATGGGACAGTGTCCCACAGGGCCGGGGGCTCAAAGAAAGGTTTACATGGGGAAATCTGAAGGAGGGCCTTGACTATACCCTTGTCGTCAGGGTTTTCCTCATGACACTTTAGGCAGACTCATGCTACTTCCATGCTGCCATGCTTGGTACATGTCATCTCTGTAGCTCTGCTCTCTCTCTACACATGCAGCTGAGGAGGACTCCAGCCCTTTCAAAGCTTCCTTCAAGACAGGGCCATGTACGATGAGAATATACAGAGGTTTAAATGAAGAGCAGTGCTGTGGAGACTCAAAACAGCTTTCCTTGTCATATTTGAAAGCTTTTGTCCTTGCTGCTGCTGCATCTGTAACTGGTCAGGGGCAAACTTCACTCTTACCCGGTATATCTCTTACCTGGCTGCCAAAACCAACTTTCCCAGGCTGAAACTCCTGGTACAGAAGAGTAACTGTGATGATTATGTAGGGTAGTTAGTCAAAGTAGTGTGTAAATGATTTGAGATTGTTCATCAAGCTTGTATGCTCATGTTTGTGTCCAAGTCTTCCAGCCATGTTTCCCTTTGGTAAAGTTCTCTTCCCTCTCATCTCTCTTCACCATGTCACAGCAGCCTAGCATTTGTGCCTGGCTTGCATTTTTTTTGCCATGACATGAAAGCAATTGTTATAGACAAATTGCTGCTTTTGCTCTGTGTCAGCAAGTACTGATATTTTTTAATTCAACTGAGTCCCCTTAGTTGCTTTGAGCTAGCTGTTGAACTTGGTGGCACTTACTCATTTTCTCTTCCATTTGTACATGAATGTTGGCATTTAGTTCTGGGACTGCCCTTCTTCTGTCTGATTTGTCAAGTGTTGGAGCACAGATCACCAGAATAGCAAGCATGCTCTCTGAGGTAGCAGAGGCTGTACAGTTGGAGCAGTAAGAGGTTCTGGTCAACACTGAACTGAGCCCAAAGAAGCCCTAAGAGTTTTGCTCGGTGAATATGTGCATGCCAGAAGGAAGCTCTTGCTAAGTATCAATATCTTAAGCAGGGTAGTTCAGTTTCTACAGCAATAATAGCTGGATTCCAGTTTTGGGAATGCATCTGAAGATCTATGTTGGTATCACGAGAACTCACAGCTTCAGGCCTGCCCTTTTTTGCCTTTACCACGTGTCTGTCTCACCTTTTCAAGTCCCTGACTATGGTGTTGCTGGGAAAATTATGTTTCCAGTTGTTAGAGCTTGACAGTTGACATTAGACCTGTACCCCATTTCCTGTTATGGGTTGGATGTGCAGGATAGACAGCTCTTAGGGCTCACCAGCCAGATGACTGTATCCACCACTTGGGAAAGTGCAGCAGAAGTGCAGTTCATGCTAAGCATGTCTTCTGCTGGGACAGGCTATTTTCAGAGAAAGAAGGGAGAACAAAAGTTTAGCAAAGGCAAGCAGAGTTTTGGAAAGACAGTTGTTCTAGTGCTTGAGAGCAGGGTTGTCTATAGAACTGTGGCTAACAACATGTCTGGGAAAAGTGTTTTTTTGGAAATTTCGAGTGGATGGAAAAAAAAGGCTGAAGAAAACCTGTTTGTCCTTGTTCATAGTGTGTGAGGGAAGTGTGCTCCTAAAGAAAAGAAAATGAGTTTTAAAAGAAATGAGAGCCGAACCTAGTTCAGTAGGACTGCTAGGGCAGGGGAGCACAGCAGGGGAAGTCAGGAAGCACAGCTGGGGCTGGCTGATTTAAACTCAGTGTTTTCTGGGAATAGCAGTGGTAAGGTATAAACTGTGCTGTTTTTTCACCTTTGACACAGCCGCCTACTTCAGCTACTCTAGTCTAGCTAGTAATAAGTGCTTAATGAACCACAGAGCTACTCTGGATATTAATAACATTCACACAAATAGACTAGAACCTCTGTTTCCCTGAATCACTTTAAATTTAGAGTTCACAGTTTTCAAGGTAGATTGATGACATTAATTGAAAGACATCGAGCTGTTAAATGGGAAATAGTCTTAAGTTGGGTCATTCTGGGGTTATTTAAACTTTATTAGTGCAGGAAAATGCTTGGATCCTTAAAAGATTTTAAAATTTAGAATATTTGAGGCACTAGCAGCCTGGTGTTAAAAGTTGTTAGTACAGAGATTCCAAGGGGAAACTGGAGAGTGTATGAAAGAATTACTTGCTTAAGGAGTGAGATATTTGCTGCCCCACTCAAGTAAATAGGCTGTATGGGAGTCCAGATGCAATACATGAAATAGTGGGTTCACAGTTGCCCCAAATGGTCTTTTGCATTCACTGCTCCTCAGCATGTTTTAGTAAACTTATAAATCACTGACACAATAAAAGAGTAGGAAAGGGGATAAAATAGTTGTAATATTTAGGGCTTCTTTCACTTCCTGCTTTTTAAATATATCAAGTTAATACAAAGTTTGGGAATATAGTTCAGAAATTTAGTTATTAAAGGTGAGTAGTAATCCATGATTATATGGATGTTTTTCTTGTTTCATTGTGTAAATAATACTTTTCAAAAGGGGTTCTAGTGAATGTAGAGAAGCCTTTATGCAGTTCTGCTTATGATTCCTTCACAGACTTGTCAGCTGATGCACAAAAAGGCGTGCTGGTCACACACTCTGACAGCAAAGGTAATACCTTTGGCTGTGAAGTGCTCTTACACATGGGAAGTATGCACACATTCTTGGCTTTGCCATGTTGGGGTTGCATGGGAAGGGAGCAGAAATCGAGCATGTAGTAAAGCCAGAAAAGGCACAGAAGCAAGGTGGGTATCAGTGGGAGACACTGCGGAAACCAAACTCCTTGGTCCTTTCTTCCAAATCCCTGCTGCTGTGTGGGCCTTCCAGTTCCCAGCTGAGCTATCACATGCCACATGGCTGAATTATGGCAGGACTGCTGCAAGAAGCCAGTTTGTCTGCCAGGCCAGCACTTGAAGTTCACAGTTTTGCGAGGAAATGTCAGTCTGGAGTCCTTTTTTCTTAAATTGCTTGAATTTTTTCCCTAGCTGTGGTCCCAGTTTTGCCAGTTAACTATAAACCACTGAGGAAGCATTGTGTAGGTCAAGGATATGGTCAAGGAAACTGATCAAGCTGTTAATTTTCTTCTAATGTTAATTAGAAGAGAGTGAATCTGTACTGAAATTACACAACACTTTATGGGCTCCACTGCATTTTGCTCAGAGGTTGAAAAAGGACTTCGGATGTTCTTGTGTTGACATTTAGACATGCTGGGTTAAAAGAGGAAAAAGCCATATCTGTATTCAAGTTCTCCCTACTTGTCGAGCTTTAATTAATCTTTCCTTGAACTGCTGGTATGTCTCATTTTTGCTACTGAATTTGTTTGTAGTGCCTAAATACTTTTAAGAATCCTAAACACAGGATGTAAGAGCACTGACTGACTGAATGAGAACCCACGGCTCTGAAGGTGTGGTAAAATATACCAAACACAATCCAGCACACAGACTTCTGTGGCTGTGGTTAAAAAACAAGAAAGCTTAGTCAAAATGCTGCTTCAAGGAAAGTACTTCACTGCTGTTGTCTCTTAAGTGCTGTTTCAGATGCTGGTGTCAGAACACGTCTGCTGTTGTTCAAGGTGAACAGTGCTGTATGGACATGTGGGCTGGTGTGAAAGGACCTGATCATGAAAGATGGGCTGGAGAGGGAGGAAGGTTTAGATAACCCTGAGGACTCAACAGTTGCTGCTAAAGGACAAGGTTTGTGCCTCTGTCCATGTCTTGGAAGCATCTGTGCTGATTATTTGCAAAGAAGACCCTACTTACCCAAAATGCAGGCATATTTTTTTTGCATAAGGTCAACATATCCTTGATTTTGAAGCAGTTAAAATTAAAGGGGTTTATCCTCGAAGGCTTCAACTGACTGAAATAAATTCTGACAGTCATGATATTTAACATTTTAGAGGTGAGATTTTAGGCTGTCCTTTAACAGGGACAACCATTTCTGAGGCAGAGCTTAATAACAGAAGATAGAGAGAGTCCCCTGGCAGTGGGGACAGGTGGGAGGAGAAGGAGGATGGCAGGTAGTTGTCTCTGTTACTTGTCAAATGCTGATTTATTTTAACAGCACCAAAATGGAAGCTGTGGGACAGGGATGGGTTAGCAGGAGGGAAATCCAAGTGTGCCACAAAGCTGTTGTCCTGAGATTTTAGTTCAGAGATAAATTCAAATTGCTTGACATGTCTTTTCAAGGTATGCCATACATTTCCCATATAGATTAACTCTGAGCATACTCTGAAAGTAGAATGCTTGCTTTGTGAAATCAGAAGTAATGGGATATTTCTGTCATTTAACAATTGCCCATGTAAATTCTTTTCAATACATAGTATTTGTGTGGTTTAGCCCCAATACTTTCAATGGGGGTGCTTGATATTCTTTATTTATCTGAACATAACTTTAAGTGTGTAGTGAAGTATGGATGAAAATAATGCAGTAATACTGTGTACACACAGAAATGACCCATCTGTACAATAAGTGCCTGTTGAAGACACAATCATTGAGCATTAGTGATTCATGAGCATTTCTCATCTCATTGGTTTCCAAGGAGGCAATATCAAATTAGTGCAATGTTCTTGTTATCTAAATACACATGATGATTGTGGTTGTTTTATGGGGAAGGGTCAGACAAATGTTCCTGCAAGTTGGAAAGCAAGAATGGTAAGAAGAATGTGGAGCAAAGAAAATGAGAGATTAGTGCAAATGACATGTTATGCAGATGGTGAAAGTGTTGAGTCAGACTCAGCTGTGCTAATAGCTGTTATTGATGAAGGAACTCGTTCTCAAACAGTTGTTAGTATGGTTTAAGCTTATCATTTGGGGGCCTGTGTGTTTATCCCCAGGCTTTAACAACACAGACTGTTCAAGAGCTGACAGTCATGGCCACTTGTTCACAGCTGCTTACACACATGGCTGCATAGAGATCTTCTCCAGCAAGATGATCTATGTCAGAATCAGGAACTGGCTGTACTGTTTTCCCTTGGCTAAGAGGATATGTGTCAATTATTGAAATAACCTTAAAAAAGCAGGAAGAGGACAGAAGAATAGAGAGCTTTAATATTTTACCCAGCATATCTTTAGCTTTACACACTAGAATAAGTGGCACACTAGAAGTATCTAGTTACAGCAGGAGGAAAATCTGCCCATTAGTGGAGTTATCTGTGCCAAAGAGAGGGAATGTTCTTCCTGCCTTTCACTGCCTAAACTGCAGTTCTCTGCTTTTAGAAGAGACTGCATTGACTGTACTTCTTTCAGGATGATATTAAGGAACTTTTCCATAGGAGGGACAACTCCAAATGAGGCAACTGTGTCCAAACGTCAAACAAATTCAAATACACATTGCTGGACCAAGTGTTTGTTCAGAGTGGAGACTGTGAAAAGCTAATGTAAGTGGACAGTGCCATAGCTCTCTAAGCAATAGTTCACAGGCACTGACTGTATTCTAGGACTCTGGTCTTTATCCAAATCCCTGCTGCTTTTTGATTTGCAGAGCTTTTGTTGAACTCCTCTCTCTGAATGGATGGAAACTTCACAGAGATAACTTTGCCTTTGGGCAGCTATTGCAAAAGGTGCCTTGGATGCTTTTAGGAGCTCAGGGAAAGGCACAACTGCCCATTAATAATGGAGATCTGCTTGCGAGTGGAAAGAGGTTTGGCTATGTCCCATAGCCTCTGTGTCTGGCCACAAATCCTGCTATAATAGCAGCCCTAGAATACTGACGTCTGTAGGAGTCATCAGTATGAAATAGCACAACCTATACAAACACACCATGAAGGTCTAGAGCTTTTGATGTCTGCTAGGCAAGAATGTGACTTCATAAGACAAGACAAATTCTATCTTAGTACCCCTTTCATGAAATTCTGCTTTTCTGGCTGTGCAGTCAATTTTTGTCTGAAATGAAAACAAAATTTTCCTACTAGCTTTTCTACCAGGGAAATGCTGCAGGAAGAAGTATGCTTTACTTCCCAGATGCTTCTTGGTTACAATCCTTGCTGTTAACAATATAAAACTGCTTTGTATTTTCTTGAAGTTAATGAGAAAGCTTTATCAAGTCTCTTGGATATTTGAAAAATTTTTCAGCAGGGAGAGCTTGTTGTTGAACTACATAAGTGATACCCTTTACCAGACTGCAGGCTTAGCAGACGGGAAAAGTAAGTCATTAACTATAAAACCTGCTAAGACATTTCTGTATTTTAAGCTTGTATTCAGTATGAGCCGAGTATATTTTTAAGTCTCAATTACCAGTGGAACAGTTCAGTTATCCTTCCGGTTTAGGCCTCACTCTAGTTTTAGTTTGTGTCTGGGACCAGTATTGTTTCTGATGAGGATGCAATGTACCCTGCAGCCAGCATTGAAGAGATGATGTTTTTTATAAACCTCTCTAATTAGTCATTACCTTACGTTTTGAAGCATCAAGACCTGTCTGAAAATTGTCCTCCTGAATACTGTTGCTGATAGATAAAGATTTTTATAACAGTAGTACAGATACAAGTATAGCAAGTTTCATGGGGAGTTGTTGTTATCTGTGTATCTGATCAGTTAACAGAATTGAAAACAGGCAGGTCAGAGGAAAGTTAGGATGTCTAGGTGCTGGCTGTTTTTTACCAGCTGTATCCATTAGTCAAGTAAAAGGTATCACCTCCCTGTAAAAAATCTGCTTTTCTACCTAATGGTATTACCTAAAATACTGTTATTGTATTGTCTTCCAGTTCACTAGCACAAATTTTAACAAAATATATCCAAGTGTTAAAAGTTGATGGATCTGCTGCTGACCTGTCATTGAGGAGAATTGTTCATTTATTCCCATTTTTTTGCCCTCAGTCATAGGTCAGAATGGTCAAATTTTACTTCTTGCAACTCAAATAAAAATTACTCATTACTGCACCATGAGGAGCTTCATTGGATGCCTCTGAAAAATAGAAGTCGGTCCCTGGTTCTCTCCTGCTAAATGTTTTATTGATAAAATCAAAGATTTACAGTAGAGGATGATTTGTCTTTGCACCATAATCCTGCAGGGTGTCTTTAGGATTCTGCTTTCTAGGAGCTATTTAGCTGATTTATTAAGAAGGTGAGCAAGGTCTAACTTGCCCAGATGATTATCTGAACCTTTTGAAATTAGGTAAAGCAAACTTGTTTTCCAGTTCTCTGGAAGAGTTGCTGCTCTTCATAAGGCTGCATGTTTTTACTGTGTATCTAGTCACTTAAAAGTTCAAAATCTGGGCCTCATTCTTTGCTGCACACAGTCCAAATCCCTTTGGGTTTTTAATACTAAAGAAAGTGATGATAGCATTAGGAATCTTTGATGTTACCTTCCAATTTTAAAAAGAAATTATTCGAGGTCCTTTTCTCATCTAGTACAGCAGGTAGTGTCTGTGCTTTCTCCTTGTCCCTTTCAAGGAGTTACCCAGATCTCACCGCACAACTCCCTCTCTGAATTGTTCTCCAAGTCAGGTCTGCTTGTTTTTTGCTTTCTTCTCCTACTCTGCTGGTTTCTGTGTTATTTCTCCTGACTTGTCTCTCACTCTCCTTGCAGCTGTGTATGTGCAGCCCTCTACTGAAAGCAATGTAAGCCTTAGCCCCTTTTCTAGAGTCCCTAGGTGACCCCAGAAATGCCTTTGTTTTGGGCAGTGATGTATGCTCATGTTTGGAGTGCAGACTGCTAAAGTCTTTCAGAGAACATTCCTAGGTTTTCTACTAGTTTCAGTATGTACTGTGTTGAATATTATAGATTCTTACCTTTGTTATCAAACTCCAAGTCAGCTAAACTCCACACATGGAGACAGGCTTCAGGGTGTTGATGTGGCTGGTGATGTGTCATTGAATGCAAAGAGTTTTCCAAAGAGAGAGCTCCAGTCTCGCCTTCTGCAGGTGAGCTCTGGGTAGAGACTCTTAGTTGTTTCACTCCTCCATGAACTTCAGTTTTTCCTGTTCTTTCACCACTCAAATTTACCACAAGGAAAAGTAAGATTCTTTCTGCTTACAGTTCTTCAGATCACTTCCCACGCCTTTTTGTAACATCAATACAGTGTTTTCTGTGCTCCTGTCCTCCAGAGCAGAAGCTGATCTTAAGAGGTAGTATTTTTAGATTTTTGGTTGAGATGCTGAAGAAAAACTGTACTAACTCTATAGTCTTTTTGCTGATATTTTGCAGGTCGGAAGAGTGCCAACCCAAAAGACTCCCTCTGGAAGAAATGTCTCTTTTAGGGACTCTTCTGGGAAGCTGTCAGTGCTCAGCTCATTGAAGAGTCACTGACTGGGTTTTTGTGATTCCCACAACCTCTGAAGTTGCTTAGCAGTCAGAGCCAGTCCTTTACAGATGATAGCACTGAGAAAGATTCAGGAATGAGTGACCTAATAATATTGCAGTGAAGCAAGTGGAAGATCTCCCAACAGGTAGTGCATTGTTTTCTGGAACAATTTAATAAAGCTATAGTGACCCTGTAGTGTTGGGGGAGTAATACATGCATTCCTTAGAGGCAGTTACATTATTTCTGTCGAGAACCATGTAATTAGTGATGTTCTAACAGCTTCTTTTCCATTTCCAGGTTGTATTTCCACTCTTGTATTTTGTTCAGAATTGGAGGTGACTTAAGAATATTGGCAGATAAGGTTTTTTTAATCCACAAAATGCCCTTTCCTTTCCTTGTCTTTATCTTTCTCTCTCAAACATCAACAGTTACGGCAACAGAAAGGTCAGAGGCAAATAACTAGCTGGCAGTCTTCCTAATGGGCAGAAACACAGGCTGGAATCTCCCTTGAATTCAACAACACACTGGTAGAACTGCAGTAGCACTGCTAAGAGTGGCAGAGAGTGCATTTTGAGCTCGCACGCTAGCTGGATTTAATGAGGTGAGATATTGCTCATGCTAAACCTTCTACCAAAGCTGAACAATGTGATGCATGCAAATGCAGAAAACATAGTTTAAGGTTTTAAAATGGCTTTCCCTTTTTATTTACTTTCCAGAACAAAAGGGTAAAGTATGGTTTGACTTGCAAAACTAGGACTGAACTAGTTGCTTACTTTTTGATTCTGGATTACTTCAAGAAGAAAAAGAGAGGGACATTGTAGTTGCCTCTCTTAATCTTGCTTTAATGCAATGCCCTTCTTTTAGCCTTGCAGGTTTTCCGCAAATGCAAGGAAGTGTGTGTGTGTGTGGGGAAGTAGGTTTGAGAACTATGGAGTTAAATAGTGGTGCTCCAGGGTTTGCTTTCCAATATACTTGTATCTAATACCTCCTGCAGTTGGTGTCTTTTGTTGGACCCTCACTCTGCAGACTGTTTTCCTGACATATTTCTATTACATTTCAATCCATTCTTCTCTTGTCTACTGAGAGTTTCCTTAGCTCTGACCATTCCCAGTTTTAGGATAGAAAAAAGATATTTTACAATCGATATGCCAATAAAGTGACTATGTTTGGTAACTTACCTTCATTTGACAGCAGATTTAAATTACGCAGATTTACCAACTCTAATGTGACAGATTAATTCTCGATATGATTGAAAGGCTGAATACATCCATAGCTATCTGTGAATGGAGGTGAATACTCCATATTTCGGATCTCAGTCTTTTTTGAACTTTGAAGTTTCAATCCAAACTCCATTGCCTGGCATCATCTACTTACTGATTTGAAATGAATCCAGAGTTGAAATACTCTTCATGCTTCAGGGCAGTGGAAATTTGAATTTTAAGGAGGAGGAGGATCTGGAGACAGACAGGAGGAAAGCCAGCGGGGTTCCCTAATTATGAGAATTGTTTTAATTAAGTGGAGTAGAGCTACAAATTTGATGATCTGAGTTCCTCTTTAGACTATTGCTGTTTATTCAGAGATACCTGCATTGGCACTAGTTCCTTCTCGCAGCACCACAGTTGTGAGAGTCATTTTATCCTGTCATTTTTAATGGAAGTTAAACCCGGAGTGATAGTATTTGAAGGCTGTCACTTCTGGCTGACAACCACTTCATCTCCATTTTCATGCACTCAGCTCTATGTTTATAAGCATCCACTGCAAAGGTACATCTTAAATATCCAGACTTTTGCATGCCTGTATTACATATGAACTACCTACAAAATCCCTTTGTTTGAGAACTATTCAAAAGTCAATGTTTAAGATGTGTAACATATGAGAGTGTGTGTCTGGGTCTGTGTTTAATACTGTCCTGCTAATTGACGGGGGCGATTTAAAGAACACAGACACCAATGGAAAGAATGGTCTTATTTTACCATGAATATTAAGGTAACATAAAAGTAAAATGATACATTCACTAAATCTACGCACTTGGGTTTAGCAACAAGCAAAAATAAGCAAGGTAATGTACCTAATCACTACTATACAAGAGAAAAGATAGTGAGTGAGAAAGATACATTACCAATTGCCTAAATACTTTACCATCATCCAGAGTCTGCAGTCGCTGGGGAGCCCCGTTTGCAGTGAGGACCTGGAGGACCTTTCCCGGGCAATTGGGAAAATCCTACGCGATGCGTCCATCCATAGGTGAAGTTTCCAAATTCGCCCTGAAAGTGGGTCCAGCTTTTATAGGCCCAAATCAGCTAGTTGGAGTGACTTGATTATATTTTTAGCACAGAAACACCTGGATCTGATGGCACACTTCCTGACCGGCCAGGGCTTGGCCAGAGCCCAGGCCTTGACTGGGAGTCCCCTAAAATNAGAGCCCAGGCCTTGACTGGGAGGGTTTTCCCCTAAAATACCCTGCAAACAAGTCTCCATTCATGTCGGTTGAGAAAGTTTCTTAAAATGATACATTTCTTGCAGATAACTACACAAGGTTATAAAAAACTAACATAAGCATCTTTGTCATCTATTTTTAGCTAAATAATACTGCTGGTGTTAGTTACACAGTGCCCAGGATCCATCTTGTAAGTCAACTCTGGCTGAGGCCTGCTGCTCAGGCCTCAGCACATCAAATACCTTCCAGGTTGCAGCTATAAACACAACTGCTGGAAGCAGCAGTGGGTAAGGTCAGCTCAGCATGTGTCAAATTTTGTGGTAGCATGTGTCAGCAGAACAGCTCTTCTATTTTTAGTGCTGGGGCATCCCAGAATACTGCAGCTGCTGCCCCTTGCACTGAGATGCCAAAAGCTTTACTTTGGCCCTTGCTAGCTTCTGCTCCTGGAATCTCTCATTCCCCCCATGATGGAATGGTCATTCACTGCTGATGACACCTGTGGTCCCTGGGTCTTGGTACCCAGCCATCTAGAAGCAGAGCTGAAGGAATTGGAGTAGTTACAGCACTCTGGGGTTGGAAGGGCAGAGGAAGCAGGGCCTGGGCTGTCTTGAACCATGTGCCAGTGAAAAAGCACTGAATGAATTTTCTGCAGTGCTCAGGGCAAGCTGTCCCTGTGCCCCAGCTTTTCAGGAATGAAAAGGAGTTACAGTCTTTACAAACTCATCTAGAAAGTGTCGTAGTGCAGCTCACGTAGAGCCTGTGAATCAAAGCCTTATGGGAAGCATGTTTGCAGTGTTGGGATCAGTAGAGGCAGTGACAGGGATCTCCTCTATGGAGCAGCACGTGCACAGTGATGCAGTCCTTGTTGCATGACAGAGGGGCCTATTCTGTCCTGCCCCAGAATCGTGGCCACATCCAGACTCGGCTACTGTCTGTAAACAGCACGGTGAGTTCAGCTAGGCTGAGTGGGCATCAGCCTGTGGGATGAAAACTGCAAGAAAGGCCAGTAGCAGGGAGAGTAGGGGTATTCTTTCCTTCTGTTCTGGTAGGAATCATTGTCAATTCCTTTTTAAAAGCATTATATTATAGGGGCACTTAGGCTTCAGTGACCAGAGACTTGGCACCACCAGTTCTCATTGCTGTGAGAAGCCCTCAGCACTCTGCAGAATTGGGCTGCACCTCATCACCCACATTTGACTGACACATGGGCTCTTCCTTCTTTCCCTACACCTTGCCTTGCTCTCTGAGCATGGTAGGACACTTCTTCTTTCCCCCATGCCATGATTCCCTAACCTGTGGAATTGCTCCTGTTTCTTAGCACTGAAATATGTTCTACTCCCTCTATTTTTTGGGTCTGATTTTGTTTCTGAATTCAGTAAAGCTTCTGTCCATAATTTCAATATACTGGGAGAAGGATATTGTTTTTAAAAAGCAAAGCAAACAACATGAATTATGAGCAGGAAAGCCTTTTAAAAATGTAATTAATTTTAAGGCAAAGTGCTTTCAAAATCAAAGAAAAATCCTAAAGAAATGAAATCCTTCAACTACACCAAACATAAAAAATTTGGCACATTAAATAACATGTTAATAAGCATCTGTAAAATAGATGATGGTTTTGATCTGATTTATTTTTCAGTCCTGTGGGGACAGTTGATGAATTATACATGGTTATGGCGCTTGTGAATTGTAAATCTCCTCACGACTGAAGGCAAATGTCAAAGGCACCATGTGTTAGAACAAGATATTTTGCTTGGCAGGTATGGCTTATTCAGGAAACAGGCTTCTGTTTTATGCATACTCTGCATTGTTCAATTGAGTGTATTGGTTCTTTGAGCACCCATCCTGTAGCTGTCCTGTGTGGCTAAATACCTCCTCCTCATTTAGGTAAATAGCATTTTCTTGGATAGTAGGAAGGAAAAGGGTATGATTAGTGCATCCCTTCTCTTTGGCATTCTTCTAGTAAGTAGTAAGCAGAATATGTCTGTCACCTCTGCGATCTGGAGGCACAATGTGAGCTGGAACTCATATTAGAACACATTAGAACTGAGTTGCCATGAGGCAAAATGTTTGTGGCCATGTCGTCTGCTCTTGCTGACTTTGTCTTGCTGCTTGAGTGGTAGCAGGTCTTTCCCGCGAGTTCTCAGAGCTCTGGCCTGGCCTTTTCCCAGCAAAAGGAAGGGGCTTCAGATATTCAGACTGAGCAAAGAACATCTGATGCAGAGCTTATTTCTGCTGAACTTCCAGGGCTTCTCTGAGAGAGGCTAAAGCTTTCCTAGAAGACCTTGCTCTGAAATGGGTCCCTGTAGAGTTTTCACATCTGGTCTCTTTTAGCCTCTGACTTCTACCAACAGAGCTTATTCTGGGGATAAATCTAATAGCCTTGGTGCTGACTTTTGAGAGAGGAGCAGAGTGTTCCCCTCTCTGCTTTTGAGCAGCAACAGTTGCAGTCTGTGAACTTTGCTCAAAAGTGGATGCTGTTCTTCTCAGGCAGTGTCTGTGCAAATGGGAGCCACTCAAAGGGGAAATGGGAAGACGATTGAAAATAGCATCATGCTTGCAGCACTGATAGTGGAGCATGGCCCAGGGAATATGCTATATCCACCAGAAACACAACACAGAATGTTTCCTGCTGAGCCTATGCATGTTCTCCCTTCACCTGAGAAACTAGTGTGACTCAGTGAGATTGGGAGACTCCAGGTACAAGGGCCACCATAACTTCCTGTGTATTGCTAGTGTTTTACTGACTCTGCAGTAAACAACAAAGTGTGCTTTGGGCCAGCGTGATGGAAGGACAGGGTTGGTATGAATGAGAGCAAAGGTACTGGTTTCCTTATAGATTGGCCTGAGCAAGTCAGACGTTGGGTGGGGTATGACCCTTGTTGGGTACATCTAAAGATGAGATTACCAAAGAATTTTGACTCTGTAACTGGTTCAGTAGAACACACATCAAGGAAAAGTGGAGGTTCAAGGTGTGGCAAGCACCTGTACAAAGATGTGTCTCTAGTAGTCCGAGTGGTTGCAGATGCCAGTGTGCACATGTGAAACATGCCTCTGACAGCTGCACCTTGATTCCTGCAGCTCCATATTCTGTCTCTTTCTTCTAGATCCTCACCTCTTGCCTGTCTGCTCTGCTTACAGCCACTGATTGCCACTCCTCTGCTGTTGTGTACCACAATTAAGTTGTGGTCCTGAGCCAATCTCTGTAAACTTGGGCACTGTGCTGGATAACGGTTTTGAACTATCCTACTTTCTTCTCACAGACTCCTAGAGCTGTGATGAGACAACACAGGGCAGTTTACAGGGAGTTCTTCAGATTACATTCTGTTGTGATTCTTTAGTTCCTACAGAAATTAATGATCCCATCTTGCATTGTAGTCCCAGGAAGGAAAGCTCATCTTGACCAGTGATGAGTAGTGGAGTAAGTACAAAGAAGATGGGGAAGTAGCCCTGATGAAAATGTTGTTGGAATGGAAGGTAGGGTTGTTTCTGTGCTATTACACACCCTATGCATGTCTAAAAGGCCTCACATGTGAGTGTTTCTTTTCTGCTAACAGTGAGTTTCATAGATCGACAATTCAGGTGTTCTGAGTTGTTACAGGTGTATCTTGGCAGAAACATAGCTCAACTGGTGCAAAGGATATTGTTGACTGTCCCTCAGCTGCTGGGGTCAGGATACATTTCTGGGTTGGATGAGTTTAACTGAGGGGCAGGATCAGAGATGGCCACTAAGCAGATTTTAAACCAAATTTTAAACCAATATTTTTTGAAATCTAGCATCTGAATCTCTTTTCTCATATCAGGTACAAGGGATGTGATTAGCAGAGAGATTTCAAAAGCAATGCACTTCAATATAATGGAAAACACCTGACCTGTATCTGATTTCATTTGGGATCTCGTAACAGCTGCAAATGAGGCCAAGCTGAATTCCATCAGCATAGCAAGATTGCAAGAATCCCTCTGGAGTATGCCCAGAATACAAAGCACAGCCAACAACCTTGCATTATTAGCATGGTATCTCTCTGAATAGGTGATGCAGGTGTGTGTGACTTGGTGGCTAAAGGGGGAGTTGCACTGCTTAAATTTCTAAAGATAATTCATTGAGGCCTTGATGAGGCTGGGATGCTTTTAAGCTGGGGAAGGAGAAAGGCTGAGCTCCTGCTGGGATTCTATTTTGCAAGAAGTTCCTTGCTTTATATTGACAATGGTTGTTCTAGTGCAGTCTGATTTTAGTAAAAGGCATCTTTTTTCATCCAAAAGGCAAGTTGTTTGGGATCTTTTGCTTTGTTAATTTTTCTTTTTCAGGAAATATTGATTTCCCAGTCAGTCTCAGTGGGATTTACCAAAAGAAGCAAATTCTCTTCTCCATTTTTCAGGGGGAGACTTGGGGGAGTGAGTAAAGGGATCCTAGCAAAGTGAGAATAATAGTGAACTCTTGTCAAAAGTTGAGTTTGTTGTTTGTAGGTGGTTCTATATGTACATATGAATATACACTGATGTTCATATATATTTAATGAAACCCTGAGCACCTCTGAGGAAAAATGTCCTTGCCAATAGTTTCATTAGAGTTTCCTTTTCTGTTCTAATAATCCAGGTTCCTTTGGGGATGATCAAAATCTGTACCTGTAACTTTACCCCTTCAGTTAAGTTCTGTCTCTTTATTGAATTAAACCCACTTATTGTCTGACTGCCCTCTCCCTCATTCTCTGATGATATGTTGGGCCTATAGTCTCTGAATCCTTGTGTGCTGAAATTGTACAGTCTCTGGCATCCCAAAGGGGCCTCCAGAGCATTACAGATGGTAATTTCAGGATAGGATGGGAGAGGCCTGATTAATCTTAATCACATTTTTCTCCTTCATTACCCTCCAGCCACCCATTTCAGCATATCTTCACATTGTATTTTTTTAAATTGTTTTCCTTTTCCTTCGTTTTCTTTCTGTTGAGGCCGTACCCTTGGCTTAGTGACTCCATACTGCTTTCTATGTCAGAAGCATGCCCTTGTATTACAGCAGAGCTTTGCATGGCTTAATTCTACTGCTTTGGCACCAGGAGAACTTTCTTCTTTTTCACTCAGATAGCAAAGTTTCCCCTTGGTATAAATAGATTAGTTGCAGTCTTTGTTGGTTCCCACTTAGAGTTGTGTCCCAGGCAATAGCAGGCTGGTGTGTCTGCCAGTCAGGGCTCTGTGATGGTAGTGCTAAGTTGGTGTAGTTCTCATCTGCAATTTTGGCACATCTGAGCCAAAAAGGGTTTGTGCTGGGCTGTTAATTCCTGCCAGCCATTTCCATCTTTCTTATTCTATGGTGAGCAGGAAATGTGTAGGACACACCATTTGAGTCTATGTCACAAAGAATACAGGTGGTGTTGCTACAGTGCTGTAACTGAGCTTTTTAGCTGCTGAAGAGTACCAGAAGCAGTTGTCATTTCCATGGCTACTTTGGCATGTTTGGTTTCAACAAGAACTGCCCATCCAACTTAGTTGATTTGCAGCCCAATTGATTTATTTTCCCACTAATTTTTTTATCACTTCTAAAAATAAAAGGAAATTCTGCCAGCAGCCCAGTTAGTTCCCTGCCCTTCATCAAATAGTAGATAACAAGGACTAAGCAGAGTTCTTCAGTGCAAATTGAAAGAGAGGTTGGGAACAGATCAGAAGCTGGATCTGATGTGTCCTTGCCTCTGAATATCTGAGACAGATGTGTGCCAAGACTGAGAAAATGGGTTCAAAGTGGGTCAGTTTTCAGCTGCTGCTTTCCCCCTTTTTCCCTCTTCTTCCCCCTTTCCCATCAGCTTCTCTGTACATCATCTCCCTCTTCTGGCTGTTTCAGGGTTACGGAAGCAACAGGGCTGCCCTCTGGCCTTACAGAGGAGATGTTGAGATCATCGTGTCAGCACGAGCTCTGGCCAGTATTTCCTCTTGTACTCAAAGATGTCTTCTATGGCAAGAGGAACCTGGGAGGAAAAACAGATAAGACTAGAAAACAGAAGATAATATCCCGTCCTCTTGGTGAGAAAGGGCAATGGTGCTGGTTGAGGGGTAGGGGTGATATGCAGAGGCTATTTCTTGCTGCACACTTCTTACCCCAGGACTCTGTTACAGAGCTTGTGGGAGCGACATCAGCCTGTCTCCTACTCAGCAAATTCTGTACAAGAAGAGGGGTTTGCTCATCACCTTTTACCTGCCACAGCACTGTCACATTTTTCTGCCATTACTGACATCTGGTGGGTGACGATAGGAGTTAGAAAGGAAGACAGGCACTGGTCTGGGAATTCACAGCCCCCTGGTAGGAGAAAGGGAGAGGGCTGAGGGGGAGGTTACTACCCTTCTGCTCCAGTAAGACATATGAACTACACAAGTGCAGTCTGGGTATAACTGGTGTCTTAGGAGTTTTAGCTTAAGGACAAACATTTTATCTCTTTAAGTGCAATGATGCTAAGTTTTTACTATATATTCTGGAGTGCTGGTGTCACTGCAACAAAAGTGCATATGAAATCAAGGTAGCAGGTGTTATGTACTTTAAGGATCACAGCATTATCCTATTGGAGCAGATGAAAGAGCAGATGGCATAATTTAAATTCCCAAGTTCTTTAGACAAGGTCTATTGGAGACTGAAAGGTACAATCCCCATATCATTGTAAGGCATGCCATAATGTTAGATTTAACATGTGACAATCAAAATGTTAGTCATAAAGCAGAGAAGAAAAATGACACTATAGAAGCAGGTGTGTCAAATTTGAGAAGCTGGAAGATTTTTTTTTAATCTCAAGCTATTATTGCACTCAAGCACTTTGTCTTGTACTTACCCTGCCTCCATTAGAATACCACTAAGGGTGTTTTTTGCTTTTCAATAAGGAGCCATTTTCTAAGTAATAGTCATGTCGGAACTTTTATTCTGGAAACACCTGTCCTTTAAACTAACATCTTCACCCTAATTTAGAGCTGGAGATCCTTCCTTGCTGTTATTTTATATGTGAGAATTATTGCTGTTACAGCAGTTGAATGTGATTACTGCTGTACAAAGATGCAATAAGGGCAAGGCGGACACTATATTTTCAAGACGTGCAGAAAGATAAATTAAATATCTTTGTGGAATAAAATAACTAGAGTCAGTGGTTGTGATCAACAGGCAGCAGAGTCTAGAATGGGACCTGAACAAGGCTAAAATATGTGGTCTGAGGAAGTCTGAAAATGCAGAGAACCAAAGATACATGGACGTGCGTACATAGAACATGCGAGACTGAGAGGGAAGATGTTGGAAATGATGCTGATGGAGCAGGGCAGAGAGTTCACTGGGAGGAGCAAGACTGTTATTAGTTTTTTGCTTTGTTGGTGGAAATAGAATGTGTATATTTTTGTGAGCCAGCAGGACCATACATGCATGACACCTTTACTGATAAAATAACTTTTCCCTGTTAGGAACATAGGTAGTCCTCTGATACTGGCATACTGCTTAGGCAAAGTAGGCAGCACAGGAATAAAAATGCTCTATTATTTTATTATTTTATTTTTAACTTTATTTAATGTTTTTATTAAGGTATTTTTAAACCAGAAGGAAGCGAATATCACTGTCTCTGTTAAGTTAGGTTATGGCTGTAGGTGAAAATGTGTGTGCTTTAGTGTTCATGATACCTGTGTGAGGAACTGACAGAACAGGCAAACTCTGATATGTGTCTGTAGCAATGTTGACTTTTTTATATACTTACTCCATTATGTCAAGTGAAGTTATGAGGATGAGCCATGGGTTCACTCCCATTGGCTATTCATTCCAGCACTGACCTTGCAAAATTATATACTTAGGCCCATTGCCTTAGATTTTTTCAGTGATTGAGGATTGAAGAAATCGGTGATGGCTCTGGAGCTTGTTGAGAAGATCACCGAATTCACTTAATTAATTCCTATAATAATAAGGTAGTCCATTAGCCTGCAGTGCCACCTAGCCTCCTCATCCTTTGGGGAGCAGGGAGTGTGGCATGAATATTTAGAGAGATAAAAACTACTTGGAACACATTAATGTAATGATCTTTTCCCCCCTTCATTTAAAGATACGGTAATTCCATCTCATCAGAAGATTTTAATCAGCAGTCTGAAAATTGTTGCCCTGATATTAGCCAGTGAGGGAAAAGACAGGAAGAATTAGAGATTATTTTCTTTCAAAATGTTAGTTCCTTGTTCAATGCAAGTATTACTCATAATTTGGAAGCAGAAAGCTGGTGCATGACTATTAAATTTTTTAACAGTCTGATTCACCTCAAAATGATTCAGAGACTATTGATAGTAGTCTTGTCAGGAGTTGCCATCTCTGTGGTGAAGTTGGAGTGGTTAGTGACATACCACTAGTGCTTTGTGGCATTTCATAGCATTCATGAGTTAAAAATATGCAGGGTAATGACAGCAACAAATGGACTTCTGCCGGAATGCTGATGGCAGCATCTCTGTCACCTGAAGAAGTCATGCAGAATTGGCTTCTGTCCTGGGGTGGATCACAGGGCAGATTGCTGGGGAGAAAACAGCCCTGAGAAAGGGGAACCCAGGCTCTGCATGCCTTGGGGAGCCAGGACTGCTTCTTTCCTGTTCCTCCTTCTTCCCTGATTCTTCACTGTGTGAGGGGAAGTTGGTGTGCTTGGATTTGGAGAGTGGCTACCACAGCATAGTCATTTGGCTGTGTTTCATGGACAGTCATGGTCCTGGAATTGGAGGAAGAGACTGAACCATTAGCAAGGATGCAGGGTGGGAACAGCATCCCAAAATCTGGTTTGATGAAGTAGGTCAGTGAAGGGTAAGAAACATGACCTTACATCCATGAACTCCACCAACTTTGCAAGAGGCCTCTGTGCTTCTTCTTCCTTGTGCTCTCTGCCCTACCTGCCAGTTGAACCTTTTTCATCACAGTTGCAAGACAGAATTGTTTTCTCCTCACCTTTTAGGTGGCTGGGTTCATATTTTTTTGCTGTTCAGATGATGATCTGACTTCTGTGTTAGAGGATTGCTGATAAATGTAAGATGGAGAAAATATATTAAAATCATCAATTTCTGACCAATACATTCCCAAGACATCTGTGATAGCTTCTGTCTTCCTAAATAACAAATGTATTTAATCTGAAGCTTTGGGTTTTAGTTGCTCTGTAGAAACAAACACAGCTTTTTGCTTTGGCACAGTTAAACAGAATCTCCCTTCATTTAGACTTGAAAGGGAGTAGCAGATAGGTCCTTTGAAAATCTGCAAATGCTGACTAAACATGGGGCCACTCTCATGATGCCAACAAAAACAGGCAGAAATTGGAACACGTGCAGTGCCCCAGGCTGCCTTTGTGCAGTGGGCTCATCTCCCATTGCCAAATAAGACCACAGACTAAGCTCAACGATTGTGGAGGGGATGGGACACCGTTACTGGTTTTCTTTGGTATTCAGCTTACACTATATCAGTGCTCGAAAGCATTGGTGGCTGGAACGTGCCATGTGTAGCACAGAAGGCTTATATGATAATTTGAGGGTGGGAGTAATGAGAGGGAAAAAATCTACTGAATTTCATCTACAGATCATGCTAGTTTTACTTCTTTATCAGCAGACTTTCTGTCACTGTTTGATTCTTTTATATATGAGTTTTATTTGAGAAGGCACGGCAGTGGGTTTTGGCTTGACAGAAAGGGTTGTTTGAGAAGTGTACATGGCTAATGATTAGACACAGCCTGTTTGCTCATACAAGTTACATGAAGGGGCCTGTTAAAGCACTCCGGGTGTGTCTTACAGAATTTATTGGTTTAAACAACATCCATCACTAAGCCTTGCAAAGATGTAACAAGCTATCCAGATTCAGAGACCTAAGGAATCAACTTAGAGGTCTAACTCTAAAGCCATGCCTTCTTCTTCTTCTGAGGGCATGAGCTGCCCAGTGTCTGTATGTAACCAAACAAGAGAGGAGGTACTCCTGGGGAGTTAGAGAGCTACCATCTTTGCTGAGGCATAGATTGACAGCTCACTCTTTAAAATTACCAGAGGTTTTTGAGTGAGGGGTTAAAACTAGTAAAAACAATGAACCAGCTAAAGCTGGTAATAGTAGTATGGTGGTCCTAGTAGTATTGAAACTATCAAAAGGCACTTGTGGATGCACCTGCTGTCAAGTGTAGTGTTTGTGTTATTCCAGAAGCTAAGAGGTTTCTTGTATTGTCGGGATGCTGTAAGAGCCCCAGAGAATCGCAGCATTCTATTCTATCTGCTGGCTAATCATCCAACGTGGATGGCAAGTAAAATAAGAAAAGGGAATTAAATTTTAGTTTTCTGAAAAAAACCGCCCAGCAACTAACCACAGTGATTTGTAAGGAAATTTGTACAATCAGAGAAGACAGTGGAGCACCTGTAACTACTAACCACTATTTACAAGTTGTAAAGACTAGCTTGCAAGTTGCATTTTACCCTACTTTGAACATACAATTTAGAAAAGCAATGGAAAAGGTAAAATTTAGGACCAGTTTTGAAATATCTTTCAATACTTTTTGTGATTTCTTCATTTCCTTTATGTTCAGGTTCTATGAAAGGACTGCAAAGAGAGGTTTAGGTATAGAAAAAAGAATACCTAAATTCTGTGAATAAGTTGTGATGCATGTATGCATCTCTTTAATTAATATCCTGTACCACTAACTTTGATAATTTTTCTGCAGAATATGATAGCTTGACTGAGAAAGAGACCCTGGACACTAATCAATAGACAGCTTGAGAGTGCTGGAACAGTGTAGCTCAGTAGCTAGGGAATATGTTTAGGAAGAAGTGCTGGAGCTTCTGTCTCCTTCTCTATGGATTGTCTTCACTCAGTGTTAAATGCATAAATTGCTTTGGGAATGGAGCCCGAGCCTCTTGCATCCTTTGTTGTGTGGGGAGCAAGAAGGATGTAAAATGTTGTGAGATGTAACACTAAGTTTCCAGTTCCCTGTAATCTAAGTAACAGGTGATTATAGAAAGGCATTCAGTGGCCCCAACAGTGTGTTTTTGAAGGAGCTTGGCGTTTTTTACAAGGTTCTGTGTTCAACACGGTAGGAAGCATCAGAGCACATCAGGCAGATCGAGTTATCTGGGGGTATTACATACCGCAATGCTGATTTCCTGGGTCTCTGCAAAAGGAGTGAAGAACCACAGTGCCTTGGCTGGGGTAGCTTTGGGCATGCTTTGCAGGACAAATATTGTTCTGGTGCAAGAGGGAGGCAGCTTAGACACATTCGGGGTTAAGCAGCCTCCAGGTTTTTGGATCCCAGCTTATGATGTCAGTTCCAATCTTCTTCACAAGTGTGGCATTGCACCTCACTTCAGTTCTCTTTGGTCCTGACCGTACAGCAGATTATGCTGTTTGGCTGAAGGCTGGTCACTTTGCTTCCCCATACCTCTGTGACATGGGGTTAATGATGTATCTTTTCTCTTGCCATTCACCTGTCACATCTCTTTAAATTACTGCCTTTCATGGAGTAGGTGCACTCACCTCCTGTGTGTTCATATAGTGTCCAGTGCATGGGTCCCTGGCCCCCACCACAGCTTCTAAATGTTATTGTATCATAATGCAAATAGATAATAGGAAGATGTTGCTGGTGGAAAAACCCTCTGAAACTAGCTGCTCTGCTTCTCAGAAATACAACATGAATTGCTGTTACTGTGTACTGTCCCTTTTAACTGCATCCATTGGCTGCTTTTGAGCCATGATAGTTTGTGCTGTGAATTTTTAACAGCAATAATAACAACTACTTGCCTAATCCTTAGCACAAGAATGAACATGAATGTTCAGCATTTTCATCCTGGTTTCCAAGTTGAAAGTCTCTATGCACATTGCTTGGCTCTCAGTTGACAGTGTTGCTTTATGTAAGCAGAGGAGATAGTCCTGTACTCCCCTGGGGCCTCTCCGCGGCCCAAGAGCATGGTGCCTGGGGCCATAAGTCCCTGCCCCAGTGACATAGGTAGGATGTTGGTCTCCAGCTCTGCTCTGCTGGGCCAAACCCATGGGCTGATGTCCTGGCTTGACCTTAGACCTGCCTTATTCTTATGAACTTGCCTGATGATCTGGACTCATGACTGAATGTGGTGGCCATCTCCAGGCCTGCCCTGCACACCTTGCTCATGACATGTAGGACAGAGACCTGGAGAGTAAAGTCCCGGCCCAGCCCTGTCAGCCATGTTAGGGCTGTCAGCCTTCGTTGCTTCCTGACAAAGAGCTTTATATTAAAGAGTTGGGAAGTGTAGATGCAATGAGAAGGGAGACAAAATGCAAAATCAAGATTGACTCAATGAGGAGTTCAATGCAAAAATGAACTTTGTTTCCCCCTTCTACTAACACACACCTAGCTTTGAGCTACAAATCCCCACAGTCTTGGATGAAATCTTTTAAATTATTGAAGTAATTCAGTTTGAGTGTTGTTCTTTCCCTTTGTGGTGCAATAAGAAGTTAAATATTTCACCTACTGCCTTGCACAGGGCAAAGCACATTGTTGGCATCCTGTGCTGATTTTCTCTCCCCTTTTTCCCACAGTCCATACTCAAGGTGGACCAGAATCAGTCAGCTCCTTGGCATATGCAAGTGTCTTGGATGGAAGTGAGATTAAACTCCTTAAAACTCCTTAATTAAAATATGTCCTCTCACGCTCCCAAAATAAGGTTACAAAGCTCCAGCACCTGTCCAGAAGATAATTTATTGCTGTAGATGGAAGATGGGCATTGCAACTCCCTTTACATTTTCAAATACCCTCCACCATTCTCAAGGACCTGAAAAAATATTGTCTCTAATTTTTAAAAGGCCATTTTATACTTCCTTTAAAAAGGATACTCTTGACTAATGTACTCAGAATGGGAAAATAATGACAGCTTGACATGGGTGGAAGCACTTTATTCTATTCAAAATGACAAGTTGTCAAAAAATATAATGGACAGCCAGGAGTGGTGTACCTGATGTGGAGAGAAGACCATTAAGTGTCTTGAAGTTTAAACTGGACAGCCGGCTGTGAAACAGGCTTGAAAGCCCTGTTGTCTGCTGGGTTGCTACTGAGCCTTTGACAGCACATGAGGGTAAATTAAGGAAAGATGTTAATTTAAACTAGAATTCCTGAATAGCAACACAAGTAGACAAGCTTGAATATAGACCTATTCTCTAATGGAGCCATTATTTACCTCTTGCACTGCTGTTCTTTTGTTCTTGCTCCCAGTGGAATGTCTCCACTCTGTTTACAGTGCCCAGTGATGCCTCTTTTGTGACTGGGACCTGGAGGAGGTGGCTGAAGTTCTCAGCTACTGAGTGCCTTGGTTAATGTACCAGGTAAATCCTGAAGGCTGTTCCTGATTCTTGTTTTTTTAGTCCATGTTGGGTGGTAGTACTATTCTTCTTTTAACCCTTTTCACCTCTTTCTTAATCAAAGAACATGTATAAGACCATAATGCCTCCTTTAGATGCCAATCCTTGAAGATGCACACATACCATGAATAGTAAGTGGGGATGACCAGAGATAAACTCAACTACGTGAATCCCTTTCAAGGGAGTGCTAGGAATATGGAGAATCTGAGAAAGTTCAGGCTTGCAACAGGCTGCTGAAATGTGAATGAAGGTGTTGTCTAGCTTTAGGTGTATATATGGAAAAAATGTGTGTATCTGCTTTGTCCTAAAAGCAGCATAAGTGGTTAAAAGAAGAATTCAAAACAGAATGCAGAGATTTAGTTCCAGCTGTTCTAACAAGAGTAAGAAGAATCTCCCTTTTCTCTGTATTTGCAATTCATTTAAATTTTAATGTTTTAAAAGGCAAGATATGGACTCTGGTACCTGTAAGCAGCAAGGCTATCTGTGGGATTGTACTCATGCTCCTGAAATAGAGCAGTTCACTTTCTTGACTGGTATCAGCCCGAGCTGTTGATGAAATACTTCAACATAGCCCAAAGCAAATCAAGCCTTGTGAAGAGTTTATGTGACTGTTAAACAACTCATTAATGAGCTGTTTGAATTCAGACTGATCCCTTCTATCTGGAGTTAGAATAAGTCACCTAGAATTGAATGGTGTAAAAAGGAACTTTCAAAGGATAACTGAAACACTGATGAGGTTAAGTCACCATGTGGAACAATTTCTTTCTGTGAAGGGGCAGAAAGGGGAGCCTGGAGCAATGACATTTGTAGTGTAGCTCTCACAGTTGTTTCAAGTTAGAGGGACTAAATCCAGATCTTAATGTGCAAGTGACATTTACTGTCTCTCCTACAGCAGAAGTCCTTTAACAAATGCACATTTAGACTGGCTTTGATCTCTTGAAGGAATGTGATTAAAGACATGCTTTGGTTTTAATTTTCCCCCTCTTCTATCTCTAAAGTTTAGAAGTAGGATTCTGGTCATCTTACTTTTTTTTCCCTATGTGATTAATTTTGAAATGTTTACAGGACAAAACACCGAAGCTTGTGGCTGCCTGTCACCTTTTCCAGATCCTAAGTATTTATAGATGTTTGTCTCTAGAATATGTATCTGGTTTAAGTCTAATTTATTTTAGTGAACTCTGAGCACAGCAGTCATTGTAGTTAATTTAGCACATAAGCATGTGGACAAGTGTGGGAAGACCTTGTAGCGCTGCTTTTCTTCTCCAGTTATATCAGTTGGTCTAATATCAGCTATTCCCTCTCCTTTCAAGCCTCCTTAAAACATCACCATCACTAGAGCAGGACACATACCCAAAAGTGACAATCTCAGGGTATCTGTGACAGTTTAGCAGGAGCTTCTGGGTTTCAGCAGGTTGTTTATCTTACAAGTTAGGGCATGAAGAATGGTGCTTAGCCTCTTGTAGAGGAAGCTTTTCATTGCTTTTTCATAGCCTTTAAAATGACAGTGGGGGCTCAGTGTGTCCTCTGAGGAGTATCTGGGCTCTGAAATGGTAGGGAGGAGGAAGCACCTCTTCCCACCTGCACAAACTGCTCCTTCAGACGCTGGCTGCTGAGACAGATGGTTAATGGCACAGTTTGAGTTGGTGGGCTGGAAAGCCGGGGCAGGGGGGAAGTCAGGGTGCTGGTCAAACCCCTGTGCCAATGTGTGTGAAATAGCCTAGCCCACTCATGGAATGACTGACTAGTCCTGATGAAATTACTGTGCTGGAGTTTCTGCCACATTGCATGTCATCATGCCCAGGCCTGAGCTGTGGCTTTGCTCTTTCAAAATGCATACGGTTAGGGCAAAGCAGTTTGGCACTGTCTGGAGGGAAAGTTTTCTGTCTGACTCTGTTGGACTGGCACTTAGCCATGCAGGACAGGGACTCACTTCCTTTTCATGCTGCCTGCCTTCACTAGAAATTCTCCTGCACACTGTGTAACAAGTCTTTCGCAAGGCTGCAGCTTTGTGGTCTTGTCCTTCTGCTCCTGACAAAGGGAGGTGAGCCCTTCTCCGGGACGGGATGGTTCCCATGCGGCTGAAGACAGGGCTGAGGCATGCTGGGCTTTGCTGATGTAACGGGCTCCCTGCAATTTTCATTCAGATCTGGTTGGCTGTGAGCTGGCAGAGAGCCTCAGCCTCAGATACGCCTCCTACTCAGATGAGGTCATTCCTGCTTCTTTTTTTTTTTTCTGCTTCAGAAGTCTGTGGTGTATGAACGTCTAAGGTCAGAGTGCTTATTTCCACATCACTGCAAATCTCGGGGAGCAGGAACCCCCTTGTCACCCTCTCAGCTGCACCCTTTCCCAGCACCATCACAGACCCTGCTCTCCCTTTAAAGAGAAGAGGAGGAGCAAAAGGAAGATGAATTTACCGCAGTGCATTTTATAATTGATTCTCGCATCCAGATCAGAGGGGAATGTTTGCTGGTAAGATATTGCAGAGCTGTCCGGTCCTAACACCTGTGTAAAGCAGCTTCAGGACGGAAGAAACTCCAGACCCTGCTGCTGCCAGGAGTGAAACTACTCGCCCTGCCCAGTCGCTTGGTCCTTTCCCCGCCCTCCCACCGTGTGCCATGCAGCGATGCATCCAGCCGGCAGAGGACGGGGTAGGTCCCCTCGGCTGTCAGTCTGTCGGAGCTGCCCGGCTCGGGACGAGCTGATCGCGAAATAAGGACTGGCCCTGCGGAGAGCAGAGCACTCAGACCTGGGGTGCCCAGTCCCGGCCCCGCACCCTGCCTGGAAGCATCTCCCGCTCGGCATCTTCCTGCCTTCAGCCTCAGCGCCGGGTAATCCCGCGTCATCTCCCACGAAGAACTGCCTACTAACTTCAGCGCCGACGCCAGGTCTGGGCACGCCGTGGGCAGGATGGGGGCTGCGGCATCCCCTATCTGCCCCGGGGGCAGCCAGCCCCCTCCTCTTCCTCCTCCCACCGCCGAGCCCCGCGCTGGAATCCCTTTGGCACAGCCTCTTCACCATGTCCTGCCGGGGGCGGAGAGCCCTCAACGGAGTGCCTGAACAGGGACCTACTCCAGCACCGCGGACAGATCCCGGCTCCGGGAGAACCGGCCCCAGCACCGCGGACAGATCCCGGCTCCGGGAGGACCGGCCCCAGCACCGCGGACAGATCCCGGTTCCGGGAGGACCGGCCCCAGCACCGCGGACAGATCCCGGTTCCGGGAGGACCGGCCCCAGCTCCGCCGACAGATCCCGTCTCCGGGAGGACCGGCCCCAGCTCCGCGGACAGATCCGGGGGTGCCTCCGAGCTCCGCCGGCGGGAGGGAGGGAGCTCGGCGGCCGCTCCGGCCCCACTCCGTGCCTTGGTGCCCCGCTTTCCTGCGTACTGCCGGCAGCCCGCTGCGGTAGCGGCACGCCGCTCTGCCGAGAAATCCCCCCGCACACACTGCCACCCGCCTCGCTCACCGTGCCAGAAGAGGGCTTATATTTGGGCTCAGAGTCTGTCTTCTGTGGATCGGGATTTAAAAGCTTGGACGTGCCTGGTTGCAGTGGTTTATGAGTCTACAGACCCCAAGGTACAATACAAAGTTAGAAAGAAACCTTGGATCTGTAACGCTGTGGAGGACTCAAATAAACCCTATACAATCAGCAAACACAACCCAAGCCTTCCTGCCTCCCTGCAACCAACTTTAACACACACACACACACACACACACACACAACCGTGAGAATTCACTCCTTTCCTCCTCCCTCCATGCTCCTTCCTTCAGCGGCTGTAGAATGAGGCATTTTCTTCTATCTAGCTCAGGGTAAAAGCATACCCTGGGGGCATCAACACATCTGGCAGGGACTGAAAGGTTTTAATTCAGCCTGTACTGCAATCAACAATGGCAAATGAACCAGTGATTCTGAATGTTTATGACATGGTGAGTATGAAACAGTACTGACTGGGGGGGGCAGAGGGGCTGGGTGGGAGTTCATTCTTGGAGGGCAGGCACTGTACAAAGAGGAGCCAAGCACAGATCCCCAGAGAGGCTGATTTCCCCCCTGCTCCTTTCCTCGGCCCAAACTCCTTATCCAGGCCTATCATCCTATCATGTCAGAGATGACCCCTACTTTTTTTTTTTTTTAATATTTAGCATATTGGGCCACATTACAGGTATTGTGCCTGATTTTCGGCAGGACCTTTCAGAAGCAGCACTGGGTGAGGATAGGACTTTTTAATTTCCAGTGCCCCAGTTAAGGAAGGAAATGTGATCACCTCTGTCTTTGGAGATAATTGTCCTTTAATTTTCAGTGAGCAAGCACTACCAGGCTGTGGGGTGGGGGTCAGGATTTCATCTAGGGAGGAGAAACAGCTGTAGAATTGCATTAAGGCAATAATAATAATTAGGCTAATAATCTGGATCAATTCCTCATACGTGTAAGATTGTAGTTAATAATTTTCTCTGAAGGTTAATTGCAACAACAGGAGTAAGAAATTGTTTAGTGAAGTTTCAGCACAGGCAGGGGCACAGGCACATGATGCTCAGCAATATTTCCTGGAAGTTCACAGGGTAGCAAGTGGTTTTCCTTGACCTCTTCTTGCAAGGGGGAATGTGAGTGGGTGTTATCTATGCTAACAAATCAAAAGGTCCAAATCATGGCACAAGCCCCCAGAGAAAAGAAGGCTTGGCACAATCTATTTGCTTGCCAGTCTGGCAGAAGTTTAGGAGAGGCATGTTCAGATGAGAAGTGTTTTGATGATCGTGTGCTTCACCTTCATTTTTTGATAATCAACTAATGATTAGAAAAAAGTACTTTTCAGATCTTCCATAAATTTAGTGAACTTTTCTGGGGAAAATACAACCTGATAAGGCCCGGGTGCTGACTGAGCTCTGAACATCCAGCTCCAGACCTTTAAGATTGCAGCATACATTTGCTTTTTATCATCAGGCAGTGACAACTTTTGCCAGGAAGGCCATAGAATAGTGTGGGGTTCCCTGTTGGGGAAATCCAGAGAATAGACACCAAAGAGATTAGGAGTGGGTTGCTGTAAAAGTCAAACCTCTTTTTATCACAGGCATTAAGGGATCTTTTGTGGAGTAAAACAGCTGGGTTGTTTTCTGGGGGAAGAGTGAGTGGTAAGAGTTATTTGGGCAGGATTCTCTCTGCATTGGTGGAAGTCCAAAAAGCACAAGTACAGTGGACTGAAGCTGCCTCTTCCACAGCTATTATTGGTAAAATTGAGCAAGTTGATGTAAAATCCTTCTGAGGACTTTGGTCTTGAGTGTTTAATGGTCAGTTGCTTGGCAGCCTGAACTGTGAACTCCCCCAAGATGTTCTTCAACTCACAGGTCAGATGATCAAAGTAGGTGGAAGCTAGTGCCTGATAAGGGACTGGCATTGCAAATGCATGCACAAGATCTTATCATTAATCCTTTGAGGAAAATTAAGGAGTTATGTTGTCCTTTTACAATATCCACTGTCTTTCTTGCAATTTCTTTAGTTTGTTCTGCAGCAGACTATGGTCTGGGCTTTCCTCTCAGCCACTGTTGAGCTGTCCCAAACCAGTGAATATTTCACCACTGAGCTGAAGAGATCCAAATACTGGATGGACATGGTCTTTACTTTTCTGTATTTGACTGACACCAAAAATGAGGCCCAAAGTAATTATGGGAGAAGGAACTTGCTGTTCATTGTCACTGTGCTCTGACATGGACACCCAGCCACAGTGAACTGAGGTCATCAGTTTACTTCAGACTAAGCAGTTTTTGCTGCTTAGCAGACCATGCAAACCTTCATGCGTGAGTACTAACTCCATGGGTTAACCAGTCTGTACACAGAAACCATTCTGTTTTCATATAGCATCTGTTTGACTACCACTGAGTCACCTGTAGCTCAAGTCCTACATTGTGACTATTGAGGCTACGTGCTTTTCCATTGCTGCTATGGTTTTAACACCACGAAGTCTGGAATGTAGCCGTGCAAAATCTGCACTTTGTTACATATTGGTGGGCAATTGCAAGGGAACTGGGAAATGAGCACATTTGCTTGAATGATTGTTGGAAAACTAGCCTCAATGGAAAAAAACAACAAAAAAAGACAGCTGGGAACAACAATTAACTGGATGTAAAGCTCTGCTTTCCTGACAAAGAACATGACCCGCGTATGGCAACTGGAAGCACTTACACTGCATGAAAACTTATCCCTAGGGCAGAAGTTCAATTATGGGCTTAGTGCAGCTATGAAATACCCACTCTGTGTAGTCTTGTGTATTCAAAGATTATAGCCATTTATCCTTTTACCCATTGGATATGTACCAGGCTTCTTTAGGGAAAAAAAGTGCTGTTATTTAATAAGGTGTTTTGCACAAATAGTTGAAGCAGGTAGATCTATTTGTAGACTTATTTTCTTCAGCATAAAATAAGGAGCAAAAATCACTTGGTATTCCAAGTGTACTAAACATTGTCATCACAAGCAATCTTCTCTCACCCCCAGCACACAGGGTGGTTATATCCTGTCCCATCTCTTGCCAAAGAGCTTGTGTGAGCTTGAACACATCTGCACACTTGCAAAACGGACAGGGCAGGAGGACTTTGTTGCTCAATTAGGACATTTTAAAGACTATATATGCAGGATACTGGACTCTGATTTAATGTGTAAGTACAAACACAGAATAACAGCATGGATCAGGGGTTTGATCATGGATCCCAATCTTGCATGGACTTTAAGCCAACTGCTGGTTAGAGACCTGCCAGAAATAAGTGGGTCTATAAAATCTGTGACAGAGTTTGCTCAGATCAGTCAGTTACCACTTTGCCTTCAGAGGGACAAATCAAATTCCCTTTCATAACTCGCAGGTCTCTTCCCTCCAGTCCGCCTCAATAAGCTGTTTATCATGGAACAGATCTTACTTAGATCACGGGGCTGACCTTCTTTAGCCAGGATATCATCCTGTTTCCTCATCACTTGAAGTCTTTATGGCTTACTTTGGAATAGTTTACTTAGTCACTGTACATTAATAAATGTTGCTTGCTTAAATCAGGCAGAAGAGTAACTACAATTATTGTCTGGGTTTAAGTCTTTAGCAAGCAACCTAAACATATTCCACTAAAAATAGTTTGCTTGGCAGAGATTCAAGTTTGGGGGCTCTCATTATATTTTCAGCTTATTGCATAGCACATTCATGCTATCATATTAAAGGCAAAGATATTCATATCACTGCTGTCCCTCTTTTATTACAGCTAAGGTTGTCCTGAATTTCCACTGTCTTCACAGCTGATAACATACAAAACTGTTGTTTTGATCTACTGGCATTTTTGCTTACTCCTTCTGCTGGGGAAAATGAGCCTCTGAGATGTGTTGCAGAGGAGAATGAGAGCCCTGGTCAGCAGGGAGCCAGGGAGCAGTGATGTAGGGTCTGTTTGAGTGAGAGGGGAGGGTCTCTTTCTCAGCCTTGTCCCACTGTTATTCCATTGATTCCACTGCCATTACCTGTCATCCCCTCTGGAGTGAATGAGAGGGAAATAATATTCAGGTCACTGTAGATGTACTGAAGGAAAAGAGATGATTTGTGCTTCTGTCTTCGGTACATAAGGAGCCTTTGAGTCTATTATAGAAGCAGCAACAGGATTGCAAGCAAAGCACTTCATTCTGTGAAGTGATTGTTTTAAAGGACTGACTAGATCATGGAGCTTGTCATTATCTCTCTGGAGGAAAGAATAAGGCAAGTTACTCAGAAAAATGTCAACGTGTTTGTGATTACTGTAGGTAAAGGTCTCAGATGCTCTTAGCTCACTTAGCCAGAAGAGTGAGAAATCCTAGTGTAGATGGTGGCCCCATCTCTGTGCTACTTGTTAGTTGTTTGTGAGCTGGTGTGTGTGGAGAAGCACAGCATCACCTGACCCTATTTGGTATTCCAGGAAGCCACATGGAAAACAAGGGGAATTTTTTGTCAAATAAGTTGGTAATTGTGAAGTTTTTTGCTGTGATGGACTGAAGAGATGCTCTAAGTCAATAGCAGAACTTGTGGTCTTGAAAGATTAAGTGATGGAGAGTCACTAGGATCTCTCTTTTTTTTCCCCCTCCTTTATATGTTGGCCAAACTGAATGTATTTAACAAATAGAGAGCAAAAACTAAAATACTGGCTTTGGGAGATTTTAATCAAATTCTGGTAACTCCTTGGCAACTCCTAATCTATATATATGTATTTATGTTTACGTTTATAAAATGAAATGTTTTGACTTTCCTTAAAGTATTTGCAACTCATCTCTGGCCAAAATGACTAGCCAAATCTGAATCATTTCAGTTCTCCAAAACACACTGTTAACTCAGAAGTTTCCTGTGTTCCTGGGAGAATGTGGTAGGTGTGTCATATTCTTATTTATGCTGTGGCCAGTCACAAAACCCATAAGAATTCCCTCTTCCATGAATAACAACTGGCTAGGGAAAACCTGGGGCATTTTAATCTTCTTCACAGGCTTGTTGTGGGGGTAAGCTCAAACATAAATCCTTAAATTCCTGAAGGAAAATGGGAAGATTTTGTGCTTGGAATTTTACTTCATCACTGACTCTTCATTTATCCAGAGTCTTAATCATTCTGCTGTCTTCAAACCATACCAAGCACAGGGTACTTACTGGATAACCAAACAGAATGGTGAGAAAACAGGTGCCTGGTGTCTGGAAATGGGTGCCCCACAGAGCTATAGCAGGTCCCAGAGGAGTGCTAAACAGCCTTTGTTTCTAGTAGTCAAACATAGCACTACTAAAAGGTGGTAGTGTGAGGGATCAGGTTGACCTCAGATGCTTGTTTGATGTGCCTTTCTAGAGCTTTGAGATGGCGTTTTGTGCTGGTTTTTTGTTTGGTTTGGTTTGTTTGTTTGGTAGGACTGAGTTTAGACTGTTAAACTATGCATATGCTGCATAATAGGTTCAGGGTTCATAATCACCCAGGTGTGATTATGATAGTATGATACTTTCTATTATGGGCCCAAAAACTCTCTGAGAAGACTCTTGGGTAAAGGTCTGAGAGGTAGATGGACCACTGCTGTGAATAAGAGAGGAGGCAGAGAAAAAGCTGCTCTCATTGGATAACAGCAGAGTCCTGAGCCCAAGATATGAGAGGTCTGTCCAGACTGCTTCAGTTTTCTTGGATGCAACATTTCCCAGTGCAAATACTCTTGCCTTTGAAAAAAATTAAAAGAATTTTTTTAAAAAAGGTGTTAAGGCAAATCTGATGGCAGTACATTAGAAGTTCCAAACAAATTAGGGTAAGCAGCCTGGCAGTGTGTGCTGGTGGGGAAAACTAGGCTTTGTTTCTGCTTCTCTTTTCCTCCTAGACTGCATCAATTTAATTAGAGTGACAACAGGCTGACCTCAGGCAGGATAGTTATAGATTGGGATTGCTCCTTTGCCTTGCTTGAACTCGGGTGCAGAGGGAAAAGGAAAGCAGTTTGGTGATATTGAGCATTGTGTTGTAGTCAGTGCCTGCTTCAAGCCTGTGAGAAGACGACAAAATGCAAGTAGGCATCCCTCCTCTCTTATGTCTTTGGAGAGAGAATATCAGTTGGAGAAAAAAAAGACTGAAAAAACTAATACACTAAGATGCAGCTGAGTCCATTCCTTCAAGAAGAAGGAATCCAAACATGTCATCTGATTTAAATCAATTAAGAAGCTTAACAGTAAGTGGCATGGCCTGAGTTAATAAGTCCAGCAATGAAGTGTGCCCATTTATGCATAATAAGTGGATTTTTGTTGTCTTAGCAACAGCCTGGAGATGTGTTATCCACTGGGTGAACAGTCTGTTTCGATGTTGTCAGGGTGACAGGCTGGCTACCTGTCCACGTTACTGCAGATCTTCTCCAGCACTGCAGTCCTGTAACTGGCTCCTGTATGTTTATGCATGAAATGTTCTGTCTCTTGACTGTGCACAGGGCATTGCTATCTCCAGCCACAGCACTTACCCCATCAGCAAGCTCACTGAACCAGTGCTCTGTTGCCCAGTGGACTGACTTGAACTGACTCATCCAGGGCAGCACAGGAGTTGTCACTTCTGCTAGTCCTGCATGCCTTAGGAAAACTGCTCCACAACAAGCTCTCCTTTACATCAGCAAATGTAAGAAACCCTTATGAGTGAGGAGAACCTAGGAAAGCTAACACAGTGTAAAAAAATGTGTGAACTCTGCTCTTGGAGCAAAGCCTCACAGATCCTGTGATTAGCCCACAGTTTCCACACGAGTTCTCTTGAGTCAGTTCCTGCAGGTGACAATCTGACTTGGTGTCTCTAAAGCACTCACTTCGAGGCAGCCTGAACTCTGGTGGAGTCAGGAGTCTCATGGGCAAGATTTCAGGTGTAAGCCAGGGGCTCAAAGTAAGGTCAGCACTAACCCAGAGATAGAGAAGATGCAGAGTTATTTTTGCTGCTACTGGAAGTTGTCCTTTAACCCCATCTACAGGGCAACATCACAGTCCCCTGGCCTGGCTCTGAGCAGCTCTGAGAGAAATGATTGTTTCCTCTTGAAACCATATGGAAGCTGGTTTCCAGTTATTTTTCTCTGGTGCTTTTTGGGCTTTCCCGTTACAGAAAGGCAGACTCCTTTTAGAACATGACACTTCAGTCAGCAAGATTCAGCCTGTGGCTCACTAGGCTGTCATGATTCCTAATTTTACTTGGCTATTCTTTAAAACAAACAAACAACCCCCCAAACCAAACAAACCCTTCTTAGTATTGATGAAAGCTGATGTGTTGACAGTACTGGAGACTGTCACTCTCCTAACAAATAAATTTATGCTAGCAGTAGCAAAGCAGACCCTTCTGGCTTTTGTACCTCATCCCTAGTGTGTAGGTTGAGCCGCTCTGGTGTCGTGGCTCAGCTGGTCATCAAGCTTCCTACTCAGGCAGCCCACAGGGACTAAGTTATACATGCAATGGGAGCTTCTGTAGGGGAGAGCTGAGCATTAGTGAGCTACTAAGTTGGAACAGCTGTCAGATCCATTTCTAAGTGTGGTGATAGGCAGGTATATAGTTGTGCATTAGTGCAATGAACTGAATTTAAATGGGTGTCTTAGGGCTGAAAGCTACGTTGGTGACCTGAGTTGCCCTTATTCTAATTCTCTGTTTGTTTCAGTCTCTCTTGTTCCTGTCATTATGCCAAGATGACGTAGCTGAAGCTGGGGAGGGAGGCAGAGACCAATCAATACATAAAATCTTTATTTCTGCTGGGGAAGAAGAGAAACAAAATTCACAAGTTAATGATTCTTTCTCTAACAAGCAGTCTCAAAGTGTTAGGAAATAAAAAAATATTTGATACCGTTGTAGGTAAATTCTGGATGTTCTTGGATGTGAAAGATCCAGAGCAGAGAAAGTAGGTATCTCCTCCCTTCAGAGCTTTATCTATCAGCATGTGAATCTGTGAACCATCTCATCTCAGAGCAAAAGATGAGGTTACATCCTAAGATTGGAAAATTATTTTAATTGGTAACTTAATTTTTAAACAATTAACCTTAAGGTGTCTGGAAAAGCAATGATAAGGGAAGAAGAAATGCTGGGAGAAATAAATCATCTCTGATAGGTAGGAATGCTGACCTACAGAAGCAAATGTCTGATGCTAGAATGCTGGAAGCATTTCAGCCTGTTTAGTGCCTTCATTGTGTGTGCCAACACATGGGTCAAATGCCACGTGACTCTTGATAGATCCACATCTCTGGGAAAGGGAGGACCTAGCACAGTGTTAGTTCTGTTGATAACATGGTTTGCTGAACCTTCAGCCATGGATCTGTTTCTGTGCTTTCCATATGGTCATACTTAAACCCACAAGGAACGATCAACCCCTTTGCTGTTCTCTTCAATATCTTCTGCTAGTGAGGGATTTATACTGGATACTGATGCAAGAAAAGCTTCCTAGATGCTGATTGCTGCCTAGGGGTTTAGACTGCATGAGGAGCCCAGTGTAGCCTTCCAGAGTGAATTATAGGTTTTGCCATAGGTTAGCTTTTCCTAGATACACAATGCTCTTTTAGACATCTGTTCTTGGCTCCTCTGTGTGTCTTGCTCTGTTTGGAACTACTTGGAGCTGATGATTTTATAATTGCCTTGTATTTGTCATTTCCACCAGCTCTGAACTAGCCAGGTGAATGTGAGAAGTGACAGAAAGGGAGGAGGAAGAGATTAACCATGGGGTTAATCTGATAAATCATTACTTCTGTCATTAATCTGCACTCTTGGGCAGCACCTGGGGGAAGAGCCTCAGCAGTCTGCTCTAGTTGCATAAGAAGAAGCCTAGGTTGTGGGTATTTTCAGGCAGGGCTCAGGTGCTTTCACAGCAAACCACTTATCTAGAAAATGAAGGGTTCTGCTAGCTAAGCACAGATATCAATGCACATTTTAGGATATCCATCTGACCTCTGGATTTCTCTCAGGAAGGATCAAGGTATTTTCCCTCATTGATCCTCGTTCATAGCTGTCAACTTTGTTGAGATATCTTGACTATTTTAGGGCATTTGAGATGGCATGACATACCCAGAAGTTCTGTCATGAGCGCTGCTTATGTGCTGGGGAAGCAACAGTACTAGTTCTGCATTTGGCTCCTACCTTTAGTGTGCTGATGCATCTGGGGTGACAGAGATCAGGTTAAAATCCCTGAGGAACCCAAACACAACTGCCCCTTCACACAGGTCTACCAGAGAAGCAGACAGCAGGAAACTCTGGATTTGGTTGTTCTGTGTCTCTTGTGTGAAAACATTTAGGTTTTTTTTCAGATACTCACTTGGCAGAAGGCTGGGTATTTTCAGTGGATCCTAGCTGTTCCAGGAGGTTGTCCAGGCTGGAGCCAAGCTATAGTGCTACTCACACTTGTTCTCTAGGCCACCGAGCATGTATTTTATATGAAAGGAATCTATTCTCTACTTTATACAGTTCTAAAACTGCTCCACCATGAATGAATGAGAGACCTGACTCCAGAAACACTCTGATAGGGTGACCAGGCTGCTTCTCTCTGAGGCAGGTGAGGAGTCAAATCCTCTCTGGCAGGCTGAAGTGTTAGAAATTTGGTCTGTACCATCCTGGCCAAGTGTCTGGGCTCCTGGTTATTAGGTACAAGCAGAAAGCACTTGCTCCTTCTGCAAAATAGAGGCCAATCTTGCTCTTCCCTTCTCCTACTGGTTTGTTTTCAATCTGGGCATTTCTACACAGATGTCTGGCCTTTTTGTCCTGAGAGGATCTCTTCTGCCCTCTTCTCCCTACCTATCTACCTAACCTGAAGGGTCAGTTACTTGTGCAACTTTTTTTCTGAGTCTGTCCCAGCACTAAGAATACAAAGGCTCTTATACCTTTAGAGTAACCTTATGATGGAGACATTGTGGAAAGATGGGAAGGCAGTGCTGAAGGTTTCCAAATCTGTGGAGTCCAGAGCTAAAAATGCATGTCCCAAGCTGAAATCCACCCACCATCTGTCTCCAGTTCTAATATTCATTGTTCTTGATTGCAGTGCCATTTGCTGTACTTTTGTTCACTCTAATTTTTATGGTTGCTCGTTATCCAAGACAGCTGGCTATCTTCTCTTTGGCAGTTCCTTGGGATGTGGAATAGACCTATTTTCTGCTGCTGGAGTACTGTGCCTTGTGGGCTGGCTACTGCAAGAATTCTAGGGGACAGGGCATTGAGGAATAGGTTGTACTGAATTGAAACAGGAACAGGTTAATTCCAGTGTAAGTCAAGAAGAAACAGGCAAATTAAGTGGGTCCATTTGAAGCTCAGGTGTTCTTGGGACCAGAAGAAAGGAAGTATTATATATCCTTTTCCCCCCCTATGTATCTCATAATATAAGCAAGAGCTGTGACTTCTGCTGAGCAAAAACTTCTGGAAGGATGAAAAAATGCAAACCACGTGGATCCACAAAAATTTCAGTTATTTTTATTGTCTGGGTCAAATTCTGTCTCCTCCCCTAGGCAGAGTACTGCTGGCAGGAGATGCTCTGCATCATGGTAGGCAGAGGTCTTGGCAAACAGGCAGGACACCCCTGGGGGGCAAGGGAGGACAGAAAGGAGTTCATCCCAGCACCCTGTTAATTAGATTGGTTATACATCCCCCCGACTGCTGAGCGTGTACTCTTCTGTCCCTTGAATTCAGGCAGAGGTTATAGGAAAGGACACATCACCCCAGAGCTGAATTGAGAGGTAAGAGAAAAGGGGATAGGGAGGGAGAGACTCCTTACACATCTCTTTCTTACAGTTTTCAACCCCACAGGGTCAACTAAAACTTTTTCAATGCTTTTTGAAACATCCTCTACTCCTGAGAGAAAGGCAAGGAAGCAGGAAGCAAGCTGGAGAAAAACTGATATCCTACTTTCCAAATCCACCTCTGCAGCAAAGTTTTGCTAGGAGGCTCACACGTCCATCTGTGGCTTATTAAGTGCTGTTTGTAATACGGCATGTTATTGAAATGCTTCAAGGATTCCCTTTGTAATATGTAATTACTCTGAGATATGCAGTTCAGTGCCTATTGCAGCTGCTGTTCTGACTAATTTTAATGCAGTTAAAGCCATCAGTGGATCAAAGAAATTTATGCAGATGAAATTTTAAAGCTAGTGTAAAGAACAATTCAATAGTCTCTAACACATCAGATACTTAAAAATCCTGTACTTGGTACCTCTGAACTTGGATTGTACTTCTCATACCCACAGCACTTTGAAGCATGTTTCCAACTGTCTGTTACCTCTCCTGAGATCTCAGAGGTGTCTCATTAAAGCTGATGTTCATGCTTATTAAATACATGAATGCAGCTTCTAATGATGCATCTCATTTAGGTGAGTTGACACCAGGAATTTGCAAGGATTATGGCTGCTCTGGTCCCCCAGTGCCTGGGATAGTGAAAGCCACCTGGAGAAGTGCAGGATAATACCTTCTGTGTTGGGAGATAAAAGGCAAAGTGTCTTGAAAAGGCTGCTGAATTCCAGGGGCACACTAACCTTGTCACCTTCTCACCCTACCAGCTCCCCTCCCTCCCTCCTGAAAAGTGCAGCCTCAGCTCCTGGAGATTGCAGATGGGAAGCATCTGTCCTTGAGCTCTCAGTCTCTCCAGCCAGTTAATTATTAATCATCACAATATCCCTTGTGTCAAGCGTCTGAACTGCCCATGAAGCATGGAGAGCTGTTTTATCAGATGAGTCAGAAAGGTTTTAGTGTTCTGCCACTCATTATTGTAAAGCTGTTGTTCTGTCAAAGAACTTAAGCACCCAGAAGTGATAGTTATCTCATCTGAGCCCCACACTAGATGACTTGGTACTAGCAGGGGCAGTAAATGTGCAAATTGGGAAACCAGAAGAGAAGGTTGAGCTTCTGTCCTGGATCCTGCAACAGAACTGGTTGCAGTGCCATTGCATATGATGAGAACTGTAATGCTACAGTTGTAGGTATATTGCCCATTATGAATAGCTACTTACTAGGAAAAATACCTCAATACTTAGCTCCCTAAAAGATACCTGCCAGGCTATTAAATCCTGGGTGGCACAACTAATTTTCTGTGACTGTTGGCTGGCTGTTGTGCCTCCCTTTGGTATGCTGCTGCTTGCCACTGCTCTAGAAATAGAGAGACATATGAGGTTGTATGGAGCTCTAGGACTTACCTGCTCTCTGATTCAGCTTGTATGATATTCTAGGAGGCTGAGAAGAGACAGACCAAAGAGCAGGCATGAAAGAAGAAGAAAATCACTCAGCTTGTCTCAAGGCACTTCTTACTGTTGGGAGTATTCAGACATGAGAACCTGACACCCAACTCCTTCTAGCTGGGACAATTATAGTGGAAATGGAATGACGGCAGCACTTGATTTCTGGTTTAGGCAATATTACACTTTCCTGCTACCATTTAAAATCCTGCTGTGGGAAGCCTTGAGTGTTGCAGGTAAATGAACCCATTAAGACAGGATGATACATGTGACTTAAGTTGTGCTCTTTAGGATATGATGAGGTCCTCAGGTACTTCTTTGTTCCTCTCCACCCTTCCTTCTATCCCAGGATGTCTTCATGCAGAGTGAAAGAAATTATAGTGGATCTGATGGGATGCTTTTTTGTCTGAGTAACTGATGGTAGATTGTCACTAATTAGCACAGCAGGGGTCAAACTCACTCTTACTACATTTTCTACTAAGATACTATGATTGTAGAAGACCAACTCTTACTTACATGTAATAATAGATGGAGATGTTTTTTCCTCCTTTCAGTTCAAACATAACGTTGTGTTCAATGACACCACAATGTTTTGTGAAAAGTACAAGTGCTTTGAACATGTGGGGATCAAAAAGCTATAAACAGATTGTGTCATGCTGCCAACAAAGCGTGTCCTTGGACCCTAGCCGAGAACAACCAAACCTTCATTTTGAGTAAAGCACTGGATGTTGAGGAAGAGAAATACCCAAGCTTTAGTCCTAGTTCCCATCTCAATTGTATTTCTAGTAAGTCACTTCAGTCTCTTCACCTTGAGTCATCTCACCTCTAAGATGTCCTATTTGTGGGACGCTTAGGTGCTTAAAACCTTGACTGCTTTTTGGCATCTGGGATGTAGCTGTCTGGGTTGATGTGATTCCCATAGGAATGGGAGGCAGCAGCAGGGTTTCTGGGCAGTGGGCTGGGGAGCAGGAGCTGTCCATCCTAGTGGCTGCCTGACCTGTGCCCAGGTGAGTACATGCCCTGTTGCCCACTCCCTCCTGCTTTCCCTGGCAGCTGTCCCTGGCCTTCCTGTCAATCAGGAGATGGTGGTCCCACTCCCTTTTCACCAGAGCCTGCTTGACAAGGGTGGGGTTTGTCTGCAAGCAGTCAGTCACTGCACCTGCTCCTGGCCTTGGCCTTTACTGCCCTTTGACCACGACAGCAGATGAAGTATTTAGAGACAGCTGCTATTTCTGTCATTAGCATCCAGACTTCCTAGGAGAAAACTGCTGAAATCTGTGACAGCTGAAATCTGAGTCAGAGGAAGCTTTTTACTTCAGCATGTACAAAAGCAAGGGGAGAATGAAGTAAGGGGGAGGGAAAGATAGAGCTCAATTTGCTATTCATTTAGTTCTGTCAGGAAAGCCCAAGCAACTCAAGATGACGGCGTGCAAATTGCAGACACGCAAGTTGCAGCGTGGTGGATGTTGTTCAAGGGATTGAAGACACAGAAATAGTGGGTAAGAAAACAATGCAGCATGAGGGGGCTGCGTGCTGTGCTTCGTGACAGGATACATTAGCTCCCACTGAGCGGTTCTGTGCTCTGGCCCCTGCTGATGGTACTTGACAGTTTAAAGCAAATGTATCTCCATGTTGTGTTGCTGTTGCAGGTGCGGGAACAGGAGGATACCCAAGGGATTTGCTTAGCCTTTTCCACTCCAGGGCATGATCCTTTCTCAGTCTTCTCTAGTGTACTTCCCAGTATTTCCCTGGAGAAGGAAAAGGCTGTTATTCTCAATCTGCAGCTGAGGCACTGGTGTGCAGAGAGGCTGACTTGTCTGATTCTTGGACACGAGGAACTGGAATGAAGCTGTGTCTGGGGAAGTTCAGATTGGGCATTAGGAAGTAGTTTTTCATTGAGAGGGTGGTCTGTCACTGGAACATGGTCACAGCAGCAACCTGGCATGGTTCAAATAGGGTCTGGACAACATTTTTGGTCATTACAGTTTAGTTTTGGGTAGTCCTGGGAGAAGTAAGGAGTTGAACTTAATGATCCTTATGGGTCCCTTCCAATTTGAGATATTCTATGACTCTATGATTGGGTAACTTGTTATTGTGCAGTCTCTTGGGTTTTGATGTGGAGTTAGGATTGTGAGACTGTACTTACTCTTCTCCAGCTGTGGTTGCTGAAAATGCACTGATTTCTTTTTAAGAACTGCGATAGATGTTTCAAAGCAAAGTGCTTTATTGAGGCTTTCCAGTTTACCTGGGCTGTCCTTTGATGGAGGTTAGATAGCTTCCAACAGTGAAGGGAACTGTGGGTCAGAAGTACTCTTCCAGCACTCAGTCTCTTCAAAACGAAAGTGCAGGCCTTCTGTTGTTATCATGATTTCCAGTTTGAAAGAAAACTCCTAGGATTTCATGTCATACTGTGACGCCAACAGGATCAGAGATGGTTCTTCCCAAGCCAATTAATTTACAGAGCACCTCTGGTAAGGCAATTCAAGAGCCTTTCTGAAAAGATGTCACTTAGTAAACAGGGGCAGATGAGCCAGAGCACAAGTAATTAATGCCTCCCTTTTTTCCCATGACTCTGTAAGCTTTGGACTGAGATAGGAAGAGGTAAAGGAGAAACAGTTGGTCCCAGTTCTGCCCAATGACTTGACAACAGGATTACATACTTGTTAATCCACCAAAATTTATCCTCTGCTTTAGAAATAAAAACAATTGCTCTGGACCAGCCTGAAGTTTATATGCTGACCCATTTATGCAGGTTATCTTTTAATTTGATGGCCAATAGATTTGAAAATATTCTTGTTTTACTTGGCACTTGACAAAATAAAATGCTACCTAGGATTTTGGGGGGATAGGAACACATTACACTCTGGGGTTACAGGAGGTGATGTGGTTAAACACTGCATGCACATATGTGCTCTGGGGACAGCTTGACAGACTGCAGGCTTTTGGAGAGAACTAGTCTGGCAAAGGAGCGGGGGAGGGAGGGGAGAAAGCATCTGCCAGTAAATAAATGGATAAAGATGCTCTGTGCTGCTTTTAAGGAGCACCAATCATCTTTATAACTTTGACAGGTGGCAATGGGGCAGGAGGGGAGGAAGAGATTCAGAGAATTGTGTGGGTGGTGAAGAAATTAATCCTAATGAATTGGAAGAGCAAATCCACAGTGGGCAGAAAGCTTTGGATTTCTGCCCTGCTGGGTATGGATAAATACAAGAGAATCCCTTTTGCACGCAAGAGCTAATTGGGCAATTACAGCGTAATCTCAAAACCTTTGCTTAAATTGTATCCTGACTATCAAAGCGTGAGGCAGATTCTCTTCCAGGGGTTCATAAGGCTTGCCAGAGTCTTTCAGAAAGGCGAAAGCTCATCTTTGAAACAGCTCTCTTCCTTATATTTCCAAGGTTTCCTTTCAATGTTTTCATTCTTATTCACAGAAAAGAACACACAAGCATAAGAATGGCTGAACTGGTTCAGAGCAAGGATCCATCTAATCCAATTTCATTATTCTTGCCTCAATGCCTGCTTGCGGTCACTGTTGGGAGATGGAGCAGCACAAGCCTATATGGCACTTCCTTCTAACATGTTCACACATATTCATCACTGGGGCTTCTCTGAGCTTTACCTCTGCTTCTTTACTAGTTCTCTATAGCTCTTTCTTCCATTCAGTTTTCCTGAACAAATGTAACCTTTTGTATTAACAGCCCTTGCCGAGACTTTGCAAGTGTACTTCCTAGTGGTGAGAAGCTAAGTTCTCTCTTCCCTCTTCACTCTTCTCTTTGCTCTTCTCTTCACATGGGTGCACAAACCCCAATGGTATTAGTGTTCAAGTGAGCTAGAAACCATGGCTACAAAGTAGCACAAGAGAGAAATGAAGCTCATGTCATAGTGGGTGGTCTTTTTATACAAAGAGAGAGAGAGGAAAAGATATGCATTGGTGGCTAGTATTTCTCTATCCAGTGCTGTTTTCATGCTTGGTTACCTGGATGTTGCTGCTGCAGGGTAGCAAACCAAGCTGTGTCTTTACTCTTGCTGTTCACCATATACAAATGCACTTTGGAGGATAAAGTAAGCTGAGAGTTAAAAAATTTGCATCTTCTGTAGTTTACTGCTGAAGAAGGCTGTCTTCTGAGCAGCCTAACTATTGCCACAGAAAGCAAAGGCATTTCTAGGGATCCAGCAGCAGGCCTGTGCAAATGGCTACGTTCTGGAAGAGGAGAAAATTGTTCCTATAAGGAGTTTTGCCAAGGACTGACCTCTAGTGCTGCTGGGCTTGTTTCTAGGCTTGATCACTAAAACAGCACATGTGACAGGAGGCCGATTGTCAGCCTGTCCACGACTGGCTTTATACACACTCTTGGGGACGTTTGCTTACTGCTGGCAGGCCAGCTGATGGAAACCAGAGAGTTAAAACGCTGCTCTTCCCTATGGCTTCTTTGTATACATACAGACTGTATTTATGTTTGCACATGTGATGCATGAGCAAATATGTCCTATTTGCTTGTGCAAGTTTTATCACTGTTCTCCCGTGGAAGGAGGCAATGCTCTCCTGCTTACAGCATCCTGGTGTTTGCCTTGTCCTGCTGTTAATGATTTATTTGAAATACCAATTATGAGCTTCGGCCATGAACTGGGATTCCACTGTTTTTCATGAAGACACTTTATAAATGGGAACCAGAGAAAGAGTTCTGGCTCCAAAGAGATCACAAGCCACTTCTCATCTAAATCTGATAGGAAGCATGCAAACAGAGACTGGTTTATGGACTTCACCTGGTGACATTAACCCCTCCTGAGATGAGATCTCCCAGTCTTGCAAGCAGTCTTATACTGACTATTTTGGGGGTTTTATCCCTTTTTGGACTCCTCCAGTAAGAGAGGCTAAGTAAGATTATTGTAGTGTTAAAGGGAAGCACAGTAAAATGAATAATATAAATGCTACTGAACTCGTACTTCATAGAGCAAATGGAACTTTCACATAAGATGAAATATATCAGGCTGGGCTGCTGATCTTATTTGTTTGATGAATCTGTTTACCTCTTGCATGCATCCATCTAACTCCGGAGAAGGCAGATATATGAGTGGGAACTGAATGGTCTCAGACCTATCTATTCATCACTCGCATGCCTTTCATTACTAGAGTGTCCAGATTACTACCCTGCTATATAGGATCAGAAATCTTTCTTTTCTCTTGGCTTACTGGATAATTAGCTTAATTTATAGCTTTATGACCATTTGTATTCCCTAGCTTGCATGAGTGAACTTAAAGAAAAGCAGCTCAGGAGAACTGAAACCCACACCTGTTGTACAATATCCTTCACCTCTTGTGTGAGTTGTGTCCATATTGAAGCTGAGACCAACTGTGTGGGAGATTTGCCCTTGTTCTTCTGCCCTGTGGATCACTCTGGAAAGAGTGTGGTGGTTTTTTTAGGTCTCTGGTTTCCTGGGATGCATTTTTGGGTCAATATGGAATATGGGTTGTGTTTAGTGTCCTGTTAAGGGTATGGGCTCTTTTTTTAGGTACTGATCGAAATCGGGGTGTGCTTGGAGTGTGCTTCTTCACTCCTAGAAATCAGTTGCAATCTGCTTTTGAGAAAGCTGACGATGGCCCACCACCTAGGGGCAAAAAAGGCTTGGTTTTTCTACAATAGATATCTGGGCATCTCAAAGCTTCTTGTAAGGGCCAGTCTAGGGAGGTAGTTTTATTAGAGGGCAGATGTCTTCGATATTAGAGGATGTTGTGAGCTAGATGAGACATCACAGGGCTTGCCTTTTTCTCCTACATCCTGGCCACATTTCAGATTAGATGTCTGTTCTGCATGCAGGAGAATTTTTTGGCAGCTTTCTGAGGGATCTGGCAGACACCACCATTTGCATGCCATGGGACAAGTATAAAACCCTTTCTTTTTTCACTAAAATAAAGAGGAGCCAATATCTAATAGTTGCAGTATCTAATGCATTTTCATAGAAATAAATACAAATGTGGGTGGGGGGAGTGGGAGGAGGAAGGGGAGGGAGGAATATTCCCAGGGAAACTTGCTGCATGAGGCAAATTCTCCTCCTTGGTCTTACTGAAGTATTTTCTTATCTTTCTTCTTCTCCTTCAATCCCTGATCTTACTGGGTACATTTCAGATATGGAAATACCATAGGATGCAAGTCCATGAATGAACCAGTTGTCTGAATCTCTTGGGTCATTTCAGGTCTGTTTCTAGATGCAACACACAGCAGACTAGCACAGAAGATTTGCTTTAACACAAGTGTAAAATTATTATTGTATCCACGAGAAAGGAAATATTTAGGGCAGCCTGAATGCTAGTCCAACACATGCTGTGCTGTTTAGGAAGTGGGGACGAGAAAGAAAGGATAACTTAAGTGTTTTCCAAAGAAGCTGGCATGTTTGTGCCTCTCCCTTTGCAATGGTGTGTGTGGATGACCCCTGGAGGAAGCAAGCACAGAGACTGTCCCTTTGAAAGGACAAACGCCTCCATTTTAATCTGAAGTGATTTGCACACAAAGGAGTGTCTTCATAGTACTAAACTCTGATGATTCCTTGCCAGGCACTGCTGCTAACATCCATCTCTGTCTTTCAGCAAGGGATGCTTTTGGAACTGCACATCCAGTGATGCTCATTAAATAAAGACAGAGGGAATCTTTGGGGGAAAAAAAAAATTCTCCTGTAGCCCCCAGCCAAACCAAAGCAGAGCACATTACATCAGAGTTGTTAAGATACCCCTGCAGTTTTTTAATTTGTTCCCAGCCACAGTGGCATGCTGCACATATTAATCATCCTGTTGCATCTTCATGGGGGGGGGGGCCAAAAAGTATCCTTGAAACACTTTGTCAGCATCCAGTAGGTAAATGCCAACAATAACAAATGGTTACTCATTTCCAAAACTATTAATATTTAGGGGTTTTTGGCATTTTAAACAGTGCTATATTCACTCAACATAGAAGCCCTTGGGTCATGGGTTATAAACAAGTTTGTCTGAACTTCTGTGATTGCTGTTTCTGTATCAGTTTTGTGCTTTGTAAAAGGTAATTATTCCAACAACCCAATTTGACATTGGGCTAGATTATACAGTTACCCCGTCTTGAGATAGTTCCCTTCTCAACAAAATGTTTCTTGCTTTACTGTTGGTTTTTTTTTCCTTCTTCAGACGAGCAGAAACGGGTTTTGAGGGAACGGGTGTTGATGCATTTGAATATCCATGGCCCAGCAGCACTCTATCATTGCTATATTCAGGTTCTTTGCTTTCTGTTTTACCCCTTAAATTATAATCTAGAGATATCACTGCAATGCAATTCTTCCGTAGTTGTGCTGGAACAGCAGAGAGGGAGTGTACAATTATGGCAAAAATGCACACATATCCATTTACTTGTATGAAAAGATAATGCTGAGACATCAGACACTATATAAAATTGGCACAGTGAGTTTTATCCAAGACAGGACAAAGCACTGTAGGGTAAAAGGACAAGTCGCTAGCTGCAGGAATTTGTATTTCCCAGTATTTTTCTAATCTAAGCTGGTTAGGCACCCTGCCAGCCAGGCACTGCCCCTGGAATATCTCCAGGAAAAAAAATCTCAGCTCACATTGTGAAAGGGTTTTCCCCATCTATGCTGGAGAACAGATTCTGTTCTCAGAAGCTTAGAGAGAAATATTGATTTCTTTTTTGCAATAGCAAACTAATATTAGTGGCACGCAGTCAATTTCTGTCCTGAGCACTATGAAGTATTTTGAACATGTGCCATCAAAGCCAGTATGGAGCATAGATTCCTTAGGTGCAAACAGGCCCTGCCCTGAACTTTTCTGATCTGCTGTTGGCTCACAGGACAGGCACAACTGTTTTTGGCACGTGAATGGGAATGAGATAGGGAGTGAGAATTTACATGCCTATACAACATATAATTTTGATCTTATGTAGCCTTTGTATGGAGAGAAGACCTGGGGTATACTACATCCTTTTAAAATTTTTCTGTAAGGATCCAGATTTGCCTGTGGGTAGGTTCAGCTCCTGGCTATGAGGTGCTAATGCTGCCATTAGGAACCCCAGGGTGAGTCCTGAGTTTGTGGACTTCTAGCAGCAAACAATGAGTTTTTGAAAGTAAAGCTGGGAGCTTCATCTCTCTTGGGGATTCTCTTTATCTGAGTATGAAGTTCACACTGTAGTGTAATGGGAAGGTCTTCCATTCAGATGGCTGATAATGATGGTGTTAAACACTTCAGGGTAAATGGGAATTTGAAGAAGAATTTGGAGGACTGCAGTTTTGAATTTGAATGTAGTATCATGCTGATGAAATTTTAGTTTTGATCTGGTCTGGAGTAAATCTATGTATGTGCATAGCAGAGCAGGGGATACCTCTCAGGTCCTTGTTTGACATCCTAGCTTTGGGACTATCCTTCATCAGTTTATCTGTGGATGTTCAAATATGCTTCCACCTCTTGTTTGAACTGAAGGTTTTTTATCTTCATTTTTTTGGCAATAATTTTATTTTCCTGTAATGTTTGTGTGCCTCTCATGTTTAATTTTTTCTTCTACTGAAGATGTCAGCTTTTGTCTAACAAACAACTATCCTGCCAACAAGCAACCCTGCCAGCCTGCAGATTTCTTTGAAGTTGTTTGCTCTCTGCCTTGAGTCTCTACATAACAGGTTAAAATAATATGTTATTGTGTTCTACATTAATGGGATGGAACAAAAAAACCCTATTTATTCTATTGGCTGTGGTGCTGTGATACCATAAAGGGACTTTTTATTCCTGTTGGACAGCTGTAGTTGCAATTTGTTTGTCATTACCTGAGTCTTCTCCAAGTAGTTATCTATGTAGAAATTTGGCAGAAGTCAGAAATTGTTTTAACCAGTTTCCTACACTTTCTTGGTATAAAGAGGGTAGATGTCCCTTCCTTGTGTGGCTAGGAGGCTGCTGCCCTTGGTGAAAATGTTAATAAATTGGAATGCAATGCAAATATTCCTTCCACTTGGGAGTCATCTCTGAGAGTGTTTCTCCCCATTGTTACCTTAGCACAGCATACCTTCAGATGGTATTGCTTAAGGGAATGTTCCTGACAAAAGAAAGTTGTAAGTGGCCTGCATGCAGCTGATCAAAACTTTCAAGGTTGTATGTGTCACAAGAGGGGCTTTATTGTTAGTCTGTTGCATCCCATCCCCTCAGGAAGGTCACAGCCTGGAAATTTTGGAGATGATCCTCTCTACCACTGACTAGATATGGTTTGGAGAAAAGGCAGACTGATCTTGGCAGGTAATGAAGCCTTATGATATTTTCATTAGAAATTAGGACTGTTGGTATGCCTGAGTTAACCAAAAGTAGGTATCTTTGAGTGCCCAGGTGTTGCCTCCTTGAGTAACAAAACAGAAGCCAGAGGCAGTTTTTATGAAGGTAGGGAAAAGCAAACACTTTATTTCGGAAGTTCTCCAAAACAAGGTCGGGGGGAAGAGGCAGTCTTTCCCCCTACAGCCCGGAACAAAGCCCAGTGTACAAAAAGATAGGTTTTGGGTCCAGTAAAGTAAGGGGGTAAGTGGGTGTGGGTAAGAAGTAGAATGGAGTCTCTNAGAACATGGAGTCTCTCTATGCAACAGCTCTATATATTCTGTTCTAACAAAAAAACATAATTTACAAAGAATCTCTAATTAAGGCGCAGAATTAAATGTTCGTCTTTCATTTGTCACTCTGCGATAACATGTTCTAACACGTTCTCAACCCTGGAATGTTACAGTGATAGGTGGCTCTATTTTATCTAGGATATGGCGTATTACTAACCAGGGTTACAGTGAAAAAAGTTCAGGAATTCTAACCTAGACTAGGCAAAAAGCGAAAAAGCCCCTTGGCATCACAGGCAAGAACATTCCAAGAGAGGGCAAGTCAATGAGGAAGAATCAGTGTCATATTAGCGTTTTGCTATCATGGAAGAGAAATTCAGCAATCTGAGAAGGGATCTAGACCAGTCTTTGGTAGACAAGTCTTAACTGCTGGTTGATTTGTTGGCATGAATCTCTCACTCTCTTCTGCTGGAGCTGTTTACATATGCATGCATCACTTTGATGGAGAAGCTATGGCTGGTCATTAGGGTGTTCATCTTGGATACAAAAGACTGAAGTTCAGATCCCTGCTAACAATCTGCCAAAGCAGAGAGATGAACTGTGCTTTTCAGTACTTCAGGGATGTGCTAAAACTGTTTGTCATACAGCAGTTCCATGGAGGACTTGGGGTGCATGTTACCTACAGCCCAATTCTCTGAACAAAGCAGATGCTTTAGCCTAGGCAGATTGATGTGTCCACTGTGTTTTCAAAGGATGCACTGAAGACTGTTTTCTCTCTGTAATGCTGGACATCATGATGGGGCTAATCTCTTCTTTGGAGAGAAACACTGGTAGAGGTCCACAGAAAAGAGCAAAGGATCCTTACCAACAAGGAAAAGGAGATGTTAATGTTTCTTGGTCTGAGCAGGGCCTAGCCACAGCATTACTCCACATCTGGGAAATAATTTAACAGCCCTATTTGTTATTACATGTCTTAGTTACATCTTCCCTGCAAGATGAAGGCCAGAGAGCCCTAAGGCCATATTCCTGACCCTGCCAGATATGTCAGGGCTAATCTAGTTCCAGAGCCAAAGCATTTGCACTGTTCTTCATATAGCTCCTGGTGAACCAAGGTGTTGGGTATTTATCTCCCTTTGTATTTTTTTTCAACTCACCTGAATCCTCTTTGATGGGACGCCTATTTACTGACACTCTGAAGTCTGGGCTGAGGGCTCACAACGCAGGTAAGTCAGCAGGGTCTGAAATACATTCAGCTGAGAATGTTAACAGCCTTCTTGACATTAGCAGAGGAAAAAATTTCAGACCATTCAATAGTCTCTCTTGCACAGGCACACTAAGCCTTTCTCAATATCTGGCTTTCAGTCATACAAATGTTTTCTTGTTCTTTTTTGCTGTCAGGAAACTTCTAAGCACTTAGTCAAAGTCTCTCTTCTTTTCAAGCTATGTTGCTCCTACTTGAATCTTTTGTATCATTCTTAAGAAGTCTTCTCCCATAATTCATGTCAGCCCTTCAAATGTTTGCAAATTTGTCATTTGCAGACATTGCTTTTCCAAGCTATTAGCTCTTCTGAATTAATTCTTTTATGTCAGTCTCACCATTTCCCTGATCATTTTGCTGCTGTTCTTTTTGAATATCTCTCAATTTGTCATTGTGAATGCATCTAAGGCAAAGGTATTATCACTTTCCTAAGTTTCTAACACATGTGAGTTTCTCAGACACATTCCATGAGTGAATACATTTCAGTGTAATCCTGCAAATGGATGCTTTTTTTTTCTGGGTTTATATCCTTGAGATTAAGATTGTCATGAAAGTTGTCAAAACTAAGGAGATACAGCGTGTGAATTGGTGTGCAATAGCATGGACAGTCCTTCTGCAGGGCTGCTTATAAGACCACTGTGTCCTGACCACTGGGACAGGCTCTTGGCACTGGCACATGCTCCAGCAACTCTGCCTCAGTGTCTTCTGTCTGATGTCCCCCATCCCACCCTGGCCCACTCAGCTGACTCCTTCAGGCACTGTCAATAATGAGGTTAAGGGAAGCAGGTGGAGGTTGGAAAAATGGCATATTGCTTCTTGTACACTGTAAACAGTCTACTATAAATACCATGTTCTGTACACAGACAGCCAAGATGGGCCATTGTGTCATGACTGGGGTGACAAGCCCTGTCACTCCTGCTGGCTTAGTGTGAACCTGCAAAGAGAAGAGACAGGGATGGTCATTCTGCAGGGACAGAAAGTGGTTGTTTAATTTAGCCAGCTAGTTGCCCTCTGTCTCCACTGGTAAGGCATGTTCCCACTCAAGCACTGAAACACAGATTGGATGAGTGTTCGCTCTCCTCAACAAGAGTTAACTGTAATTAATGCAGAGCACGCTGGGTCAGTTGCCTTCTGCATAGCAGCTTCAGATGTGCATGGCTTGAGGCCAAAGTAAGTTCACAGGAGTAAACTTGTGAACTCTTCACAGATAAAGCTGCAGGAAGGAAACTCTGCTCAGGACAATGCCTGCCATCAGTGTAGCAGGGTAGAAAGTGGAACAGTAATGGAGCAAACAGAAAATGGTAAGAGACTTCAAGAAATACCACTATATTGAGCCAGAACTGTGCCTGCTCATTTATAGGATGAGGCTGTAAGTGGAAACGCAGAAGGTATCCCATTCTCACGACTAAATCTTGGTCGCAATTTTTAGTTAAAAATATTCTGAATATACCCAAAAGTTAACTTCTGAAATGCTTACTGTTTCCTTTCCACAGCATGATTAATATTTTCTTCTGTCCTCCTATTCTTCCAGTAAAATCACATTGCGTCACAACATTGAAGCATAAGTAGATTTCCAGTCTCTCTCAGCAGCAGCATCAGTTTTTAATCCACACACAGTGTTTCAGAAGCCTCTGAAATAAGCTCTTTATGCTTCATGATTGTAACAATTTTATTGTTGGCTCATGCATCAGGCAAGTCAGATGCATTTTATAATAACTTCTGAAAAGCCATGGTAAACTCCAAAGAAATTCCTCCTGAAGAGACAGCTAAGGAATGTATTTAGTCCAACCTGAGAGGAAAAGATCCTCTGCAGAGCAGAACCTGGCTGAAACAGAAGAGCTGCTGCGACAGAGTTGGCTGCCGCAGTCCCACAGAGGCCTGTCGTTCCTCTCAAGGGTGCAGCTGAGCATCTTGCCTTGGGTCTCTTCTCTTAGTATCTGTGGGTTTGTGTGAGGGAATATATTTAGCAGGATCAGTTTTAAATATCAGGCTGTCATTTCCCAGGAAATTCTTGTTCTATTAGAGTGTATTAACCTGAAGGGTGGAGAAGTGTCCTTGGCAGAAGCTCCTTTCATTCAAAAAGCAGCAGAGACAGTTGCACGCCAAAGGGTGCCTTGTCTTTTTCTTCTTTCTGTAACGTGGCTCTGCTCCTCAGATGCGTATTCTTCAGCCAGTTCTCCTGTCCCAGTCTAAGTATGAAGTGGGGTCCTTGAGTGGGGAGTGGGGTCCTTGTATAGCCCTGTATCCCTGCCTTATCAGAGCTATATCAAGCTCTCTGGCTGCACTGGTTTCTCAGTACTTGAATGCTCTCCTGGAGGAAAACCTGTAGTTCCCAAGCTTTGATCAGTTCTGTCAGTTGGATTATTGGCAAATAGGCCAATGCCTACATCCTGGGAACTGTTTTTCTTGAGACTTGAAAGTTATTGCCTATTGCAACTGGAAGCTGAGCCTGTTTGTAAACACAGACCTGGTTACTGCAGTATTTTGTTTCTTTAACACTGCCTGGAATTTTAGTTGAAAATTAACACACCTGACTAAAGCAGGTGCTTTTGGCTGGTTGGATTTGGAGTGACCTGATGGGCTGTCACAGCCTGGTCCATGACTTGCAGATTGATAGCTTTTGCCAACACTGAAGAGGGCCTGACAGAGGAGATGATCCTCCAGCAGGGAAGAATCATGTTCTGCATGTAATGGAGTGAGGATTCACCCAGGTAGCTTTTCCCAGGTATGAAGTGACAAAGACAAGTCTGTGTCATCACTTCTCTTCTCAATACTCTGTTAAGCTTCTTTATTTAGTTGCTATTCTGTCCACATGCATTTAAATCCTTTCCCACTTAATTTGTATTCACAGTATATTAGGAAAATAGCATTTTAGACTCCATGAATATACAAGCCTTGGACCCCTGGAGAATGGAGTGTAAGAGACACAGGTCACACTGAAATGAGCTTGGGCCTCATCCAATTGCTAAAGAAAACTTGCTAACAGTAGCCATGCTGTATAATTTGTTGTCATCCCTGATGATACTGAGTTTTTATTACCAGAGCTCCAGGGCAGAAGGGGTGAACAGCAGAAGGACTGCGACATATTGGCAGGACTGTGTGCATGCCTGGGGCTGTGGAACAGAAGTGAGCAGTGCTGCCATATGACTGAAGCGCCTTGGATCCGCAGGAAGCTCCCTGTCCTGCATGTCCGTAGCTGAAGTAAAGCTTTCTTCACCTCTGCAAGCATTTATTGGGGAATAGTCTGTGATCTGTTTTGGGTTCTCTCCTTCCATCTTTGTGGACCCAAGATTCTGGTTCTTGGTTTAGAAAGATGTATTGAGAGAAACAAACTCTTCTGAAGCTGTTGGCTGTAATAGAGCTGGGATTTTACTCGTTGGTTTCTTGAAATGCTGTTCTCTAGCTTCCCCCTCCAGTTTTATCTTTTGTGCTCTCAAATTTCTGGATCAATGCATCTGAAGTCATAATGCTGAGATATTACTTTGATGTTCCCTAGCTGGTCTCCTGCATCAATCTGATGTTGCTTTTAAAAGACTGGCTTTTGTGTTGAGATTTAACATTGCAGAGGATTCTCTTGGTGTTTGAGATATGACTGATCAGTGCATTTGTTAGTGCACACATCCCTTTGCATGTGTTCATGAGGCTGCTTAGGTAACTTTACTGCAGGGGCCAAGCACTGCCCTGGCTGTCCTCCACGTGGATTTGTTGAGCCAAGGGTCTCTTCAGTGAGCCAGCTCCCCCATCCTACAGAGAGGAGACACCTTTGCAAAGGACAGCTTGGTGCTACAGTGTGTGACTTGGCCCTCAAAGAGGAGAAGATTAAAATCAAGCCCAGGTGGCAGGACAGACAGTCTCTTATTGTTGACATGAGTCCCTTAATATGTTCTTTGCTTCCCAGCAATGTCTGAGTATCATTTGTACCTCACCCTCCTTAGTAAAGGAGTTTTTTTTTCCTTCCTCCTAGAAGTAAAGCTCTGCCAGTGAACTCACAGGGAACAGGAAGTAATCCTACCAAATTATATGCAGATGGTGCTTTGAGAAGAGATATGCTCACTGGTTCATCATCTGCACCCATCCTTGGTAAAGGTGTCTTGTTCATGGTAGTGTGTGGTCATAAGGGACATCAGAGAACCAGACTAGGTCAGAGCAAAGCTCTCTCTAGCCTGGTATCCTGGCTCAGACAATGGTTGTGTGTGATACCTGCTGAAGAGTAGGAGCTCTTGGCAAGGATTTACGACACTGAGTACTCTGAGTTTGCAGTTATTTGTTGAAATCAGATTTTATCAGCAGCTCCTGGTGGATTTCTTTTCTATATGTTCGTACAGATCATAAGAAAGGACGGCTTAGTATCTGTTCAGTAGTGGATGGATCTAGTGGAGTGGAATATCCAGTCCATATTGGGGTGATAAATGGAATATTGCTTAGTGTGTTGGCTGCTCAGAGAAAGTATCAAGTGCTCAGAATATCTGAGGTACTCATAAAGGAGGTCTCGTCTCCAGCATCTAGGGAGCTGTTTAGTTAAACTGCTCAGACTTCTGCAGGAAAGATTTTAGTGATACACCATGGAAAATAATGGTCTTAAGTAGGGAAGAGAGAGCTAGTTGCAGAAACAAATGTTATAGTATGATATTAGTTTATGGTAGAATTTGCTGGTTACATGGATGGACCTCTTCCATGTGGAAACCCATGTTTCTGGTAGGAGTTCCTAGGAACTCCTGCTCTGAAAAGTCCCAGGATTATATAATGTGCCAGTATCACATGATCTGCTTCTCCATTCTGGACCTAACAGAAGCATATCACTATAATGAAGCTTTTTAGTTTCTTTCCTTTACGGAAAGTTAGGACATGGTTCACTGCTCTGGTAAGACTTTTACTGCTACCTCTGTGATGGATAGATGGAGTGCATAACACAAGAACTGACTTAGAGTATCTCTCAGTATCTAAACTATCTCACCAGTCATTCTGATCTCTGAATCAAACCAACAAGAAATCAGTGAAAACCTGAATAAAACCTGAAAAATTTCAAATTCTATTTCATCAGGGACCTTCATTAAAAGCTATTGACTGACACACTACAAACTGTAAATGCAGAGGTTCCTCTCTGGGTTTGAATTTTGAGTCTTGGGCTATCTGCTGCTTTTATTATGATTATAATCTGGTGATTATAGTCTGGTTACCTTTCCTCCCTGCCTCTCTTATCTTCTGAGTTGTTCTCTGTCTCTATTGAAGATGGAAATGAGACAGAATGCTCCAAGTCCCTCTGTGAATGGTTTAGGGCATGATTTTCCAGGCAGTATGCAATGCAGGCATGAATCACAACTCCCTTTAAGATACTGTTGTATGCAATGCCCTGGTTCTTTTCATCTGACTGAACAGGCTGCAGATTTTTGTTTTTAACCTAAGCAATAAGCATTTTACTACAGAGATGAGTATTTGCTGATTGTTGCTGCTGTTCTCATGCTCAGAATTGCAAACCCCTTGGAAAACAAGACCAGCTCGTGCATATGTGTACAAACCTGGTTTCAAATCTGGCTTGGATTCTCTTTTCCAGCTCAGCAAGTGACTGACATGTTCACTTTAGCATAGCTTCCTCCCAAGACAAGCTGTGGGCTGTGCCAAAGTGCTGTGAGGCGTTCACTGTGAGTTCAGTCACACACTGGAGGCAGTTTTTACAGCACCCTGGAGACAGGGGTGAGATGGGGACAGTGCGGCCATGATTCAGAGCTGCCTTGCACTTTGGTCTTACTGATAGGTTATATCAGTATCGTATCAATAGAACCACGATGCAAATCACACCCCGCTTCAATAACAACCTTGTGTGATTGAAATTATTTGAAAGAAAGTACTAAATCAGTACAGCTTCTGTTCAAATTCAAGTATGGCTGAGGTTGCTGCAGTTCAGTCCATAATAGCTCATTAAAGAATTAATACTGAAAAATACATTTAAATACAGAAATGTCCATGTGATAGTCATAATCTTGCAACACCTGGCATCAGACAGAGAAACATTTTTGCTCTTCTCTTCTTTATCTCTGGTGGAGCATCCTTATCACTTGTGCTTTCAGAGCTGTCCTGAAGCCTGGTTCTCTGCTCCTGGAGTTGGACAGGATGGGTTCCAGGGACTGAAGTTCTGTGCTGGGAACACAAGTGGTTGGGGAACAGGGCAGGCTTGTGATCTGACCATGTTCTGCATGTATGAGGTGATCAGGTCTCAGCATATTACTCTAACAAGTAGTTAATCGAGAGGTTTTTGGGGTTTTTTCTTGCTTGTTTGTTTATTTGTTATTTGGATCCAACATAAACTTTAACATGGAAGAAGAAAAAGCTATAGCTGCAAGCAGCTTTCAGTGTAACTTCCTTGTTTGAAGTACAAAGCCTAATGCAGATGAGGCTCTGCAGACAGCCTTGATTTTGATAACTGGCAAGAGCATTTCTAATTTAAAAAGTCTCCCTTCTCTTCTTATTAGTTACTTTTCTAAGCAAAGCAGCTGGCATGACCTGGGTATGTTTTGCTTGTATTGTTGCCGTGAGACAATAGCTTAGCCTGAGGGAAGAAGACAACCTACTTACTGTATCATCTGGGAGTTGTTTCAGTAGGACTTGAGAAATCAGTGTTTCTCTGAAGCTCACCGAGATTACCTGAGACTATCTGAGGAGTTAACCTGTGAGTGCACCTTCAGTCAGTTCACAGACAACACCAAGTTGGGCAGGAATGTTGTTCTGCTTGAGGGTAGGAAGGCTCTGCAGAGGGATCTGGACAGGTGCGATGGGCTGTGGCAAATCGTATGAGGTGCAGTAAGGTGAAGTGCCAGATCCTGCACTTGTGTCACAACAGCCCCATGCAGCCACAGGCTGGGGGAAGAGTGGCTGGAAAGCTGCCCATCGGAAAAATACCTGAGAGAGATGGTCGACAGCAGCTGAACATGATCCAGGGTGTGCCCAGGTGGCCAAGAAGGCCAGTGGCATCCCGGCCTGTATCAGCAATAGTGTGGCCAGCAGGAACAGGGCAGGGATTGTCCCCCTGTACTCGGCACTGGTGAGGCCACACCTCGAATCCTGTGCTCAGTTCTGGGCCCCTCACTACACCTCACCGAGGTGCTGGAGTGGGGCCAGAGAGAGGCAACGGGCTTGGTAAAGGGGCTGGAGCACAAGTCTGATGAGGAGTGGCTGAGGGAGCTGGGGTTGTTTAGCCTGGAGAAGAGGAGACTCAGTGGGGACCTGATCTCTCTTTACCCAAAACGAAGCTGTAGTGAGGTGAGGGTTGGTCTTTCCTCCCAGGCAACAAGTGACAGGATGGAAATGGCCTCAAGTTGTGTCAGGGGAGGTTTAGAATAGATATTAGGAAAAATATCCTCACAGAAAGGATTGTCAAGCATTGGAACAGACTGTACAAGGAAATGGTGGAGTCACCATCCCTGGAAGTATTGAAAAATGTCTGAACATGGCAGTTGAGGACGTGGTCTAGTAATGAACATGATGGTGGTGCTAGGTTGATGGCTGGACTTGATGATCTTAGAGGTATTTTCCAACCTTAATAATTCTATGGTTCTATGAGATTTGGGAGAGCAAAGAACTGAACTGAGGGTTTTGTGTCCAGGGGAGACAGACTTTTGTCCCCTGGTGTCATGTTTGGCCTCCACCTTTATCTTCTCCCCTAATCAGAGTAGGGATATTCCTGCTGCAAAGAACAAGGCAACAGGGAACTGTGGTGAAGGGCAGCAGAAGGAAAGGGCCCACAAATACCACCATGGTGTTCAATCCAAGGTTCACTGCTAATGTGCTTTCCCAAGTGGCAGAGGCTGAGAGCCACCTGACCCTAGATACAAGAGTTTGCATAATTCAAGTGAAGAAGTGAATGGAGGTTACACAAGGTCTGTAGTGGGCAGAGGTCCAGCTGGGGTCAGGTGGTTTGCTGCCCTCCTGAAACAATATATCATTTGTAATAAAAAAAACTCACAAAGAACATGAAGCACTACAGCATTTTCTGGAGGGAAGTGGAACTGCTGTACTGCCAGAGGCAAGCATTTTTGGGCACATGGTTTAAGATACCAAGATTAGCCATATATTAAGGGACTGCGGCTTTCATATCAAAGCTACTGTGTTTTTTCACAGTAGCAGTGGTCTTGCAGAAAACATTTTCAGGTGATTTACAGAGCTACTGCAGTCATCATAAATACATAAGCAAGCAGTGTGAGCACAGTAGCTGGAGTATGCCAGACCTCTGGTTGCCTGACAGCAGAGGGGTTCTTACTCATACTATGGCAGCTTGGTGACACCAGACAAAGGGAAGGTGCAGCTTATTCTGGTTCCACAAGAAGCTGCTACCAGACCCAAAAGAGAATTTTAGTTTAATGAACCTGTCATGTCCTTGTACAGGAACAAGCGAACAACACTCATTTTCCTTGCAGCTGTAGATTAAAACAAGAATTTAGTTGCTCTGAGTTCTTAGAAAAGGTATCTTCACGGCACAGCAGCCGTAAATGAACTGTAAATATACCAGGCATGGGCAGTTTCCTCAGTGCCTGAACACATCATTTCTGCAGCAGCACAGCTCTGCAGCTGACCTAATAAATACTGGTGCTGAGCAGGGCTAATTATCTCCAATGCAGCATTGCCCTGGCATGGCTGTACAGCTTCCTGCTCTGGAATTAGCTTAGCTGGGATTGTTTGGGTGTCTGCACTGTCCTTCACGGTATGGTGGAAACGGGCCCTGCGCAGTGCTTGGTGGAGAGCATCACATGCGTGCACTGGACTGCAGTATTACTCTGCTCTCAACGTAACGGGGAAGTGCTGGGCTCCAGAGCAATGGAGTCACTTAACAGCCCCTCTCGAAAATTTCTCTTTGACTTGGAGAAAATTTTGGTCACCTTGGGCCTAGCTTTGGAACATCAAGCCATTGTCTCTTCTGAAATCAGTGCTTGATAGTACATGGTGCTTCTGAGCAAAATGCTGACTAGCATTGTCTGAGTTCCTTTTTTTTCTATAAAGCAGTTACTAGTGTTAGATAATTACTAAGTGGTGCTCCTCTGACCTATCGGGGTAACAAATCTTTATCTCTATGATCTCTTTGACTAATACCAAACTAATAATTAGATGTTGGGAGGTGATGTAAAAAGGTACATGGAAAATAATTGAGGATTCTCTTACTCCAGATTTTGAAGATCAAATAAGGCAAGTGAATTGGTAAAACTGACTCAGTGTCAGGTATTTAAGTGAGAAGATAGATAAATAATCACATCCTGTAGCAGCTGGGTTTATGCAGATTCAGGTCCAGCTGTATCTTAATACAGGTTAGTGCCTTAGGTGAAAAGGATTAGATGAGCATTTTTTTGAAAGCTAATCCCATCCAGCTGTATTAACACAGTGCCCACTTCTGTTGTCTGTAAGGAGTCTCAATTCCTTAGTCTTAAGATAATTTTAAAATCATTTTTCTCCTTAAGAGGAGTTGAGGAGACGGGGGATATACCCTAGACCAAGATCATGTGTTTCTTTTCCATTAATGCTTCCCAATGTGGCTTTTCTCTTACTGCAGTACTGGATCAATGAATACACTTCCACCTTGGGGATTGGTGTCTTCCACTCTGGCATCGAGATCTATGGCAGAGGTATGAAGTATTTCCTTTTTACTACCTTCAGAACATGGGGACAACTGTATGGCTAGTTTGATATGGAAAAGCAACGCAAAGTTACAGCTTTTGGCAAGGAATGTTTTGAGGAATGAAAAATGCAAAACTCAGCCAGTTCTCATTTGAGAGTCCATTGTGGAGCCTAGGAGGAACTCGTGCAGTTCTGTCATGAACCATGAAACCCTTCATATTTTCATCGTGTAACTGCATCCTGTATAGCTTATGCAGGCGTATAGTGGGATGGCAGATAGGAGGAGCAATGCTGGAAAGCCAGAGTAGACAAGGAGGGGAATAGAGAATGAGAGAAATGAGAGAGGGGGAAGAGATGTGGATCAGTGGTTAAGACCTTCATATGCGTTTGTGCTAATTCCCTGTCGGGGAAATACATTTTCCAATAATTCCTTAAGAATGCCTATGGTCTAGAAATCTTGGCATCTGGGTTTCCAGATTTTGGAAACTCTTCATTTGAAACAGCAGAATTACAGAGAAAAGAAATGTCTTGTAAGACTTGAAATTGTCTGCATGGGGTTGAAGCTTATTAGAGCCACCCACTCCAAAAGACACAGTCAAGGGATCTGGGAAAACATCTGTGGCACAGTGAAGGATGGACGAGCATTACAGACTTTGTTTCCTTTCTCTGCATTAAATGGGAATGACTTGGGCTACTTACTCATGGGATTTTTAGCCAGTGCCACACAGTAGAGAGAACCCCTGTGGTGCCATTTCCATCTCGAGCACAGAGGCTTTCACAGGCTCTGCGAGATGGCCTGTGTGGCACCGTGAGGATCACATGCAAGGTGGCCTGTATGACATGGAGGGACTCCCTGGCCTGACCTCTGTGCTGAGGCAGCAGAGCACCATCAGGCTGGCTTTCTGCAAAGACTTCCCACTCACTGCCTGTAAATCCTTCTGGAATATTTGATTTCTCCCTACTCTAGAAAAGAGTTCTTCCAGCTCAGTAGCACCTCTGGCAGCCTCTCAGAGTTTATCCAGACACCTCCGGTGCAGAACTTTCCACTGAGAGGAAGCCACCTGGATGGGCACAGAAACACTGGGGAGCTTTCCTGGTGCTGTGGGAAAGCAGTAGTGCTAGCATGGAGAGAGGCTGTGAGGGCGTCCTCAGCCCAATAGGCAACCAGACAGTGAAAATGGTTTTCAGAGTCTGGCTGAAACAGATTTTGGCAATAGCCCAGCCCCTGGTGCTGATGTTGAGCCATGCAGACAGCTGCCGTAGACTTTTTCCTGACATGGCGTTCATTCAATTACTCACAGTCTGTTTCTTTCCTTGTCAGAGTTTGCCTATGGAGGGCATCCCTACCCTTTCAGTGGGATTTTCGAGATCACACCTGGCAGTGCGGTAGAACTTGGCGAGACCTTTAAATTCAAGTAAGGGCCCTTTTGTACATCTTCCCCTCTGCCCCTGGTAGCCATTGGTGTAAGGGGAGCAGGGAAGTCCTGTCCTCTGGGTCCTCCTTTCACTCTCCTCATAAGTGTTCTCACTGCCATCCTTTACATGATCCTGATTCAAAGGCAGCCCTGCAGGGATTTTGGAGGTGGATAAAAGAGCGTGTACACCAAACAGGGAACAGTGCTGAACTGTGTTCGTCAGGGATTAAAAGCACACTTAAAATGAATGCAGTTCTCTTTTCCCATTTTATTCATCTTCTGTGCTCCCTATTTCCCCTGTTACACAGAGCCAATACACAGGAGAAAAAATAAAACTTCTCTTTTTATGGGTACTCCCTATTTGTGGCTACTGCACAGAGTACCTGAAGTAATCTCCTGTGTTTATTGCTGCTCTATCACAAGGGAGAGACTGGCTCCTAGAGGAGTCTGAGAGGATGCTGTATTCTTATGTTGTCCAGGATGCTCAGACTGGGACTGTGGGTCCAGGAAATGCCCATGGCAGGGAGGGGCTTGGTCTTCCCAGACCTCCAGTTTATGTTGAGGGTCATTTTCGAACAAGAGCTATTGAGTGAATGTTGGGGGAAGCAATGGGTTTCTGCATCAAGTTTTCCGTCTGCTCTTTCCTGGCCCACCCCATGGGAACACTCTGAATTGTGAAAAAAAGCATCTCTGTTGTAACGGAAATTTCTGTTGTGGAATGATGGGCAGAGTGGGAGCAGACCCCCCAGAGCTGAGACTTCCCTGATGGTGAGCAGGAAGTTCTCAGGGCTGTTGCCTGTGTGATAACTTGTTTTGTGGAAAAGCTAGGGATATTCCTGTACCATTCTGTTAGTGAGAGTCTCTGATATGCATGGCCATAATGTTTTAAGCCTGTCCTTCTTGCCAATGTCTGATCATCTCCTTCTCTCTTGGCACATATCATGCTCTTCACTGCATCTTTCCATCCTTCCTATTGTATGTTTTGTTTTTAACTAGAGAATCCATTGCCTTGGGTACCACAGACTTCACAGAAGAGGATGTGGATAAGATTATGGAAGAGCTGGGCAAGGAATACAAAGGAAACGCGTACCACTTGATGCACAAGAACTGTAATCACTTTTCTTCTGCTCTGGCTGAGGTGGGCACAGATGGGGTTTATTTTTTTTTTTTACTGCTTCAGATCTGTAGCAATGCTCACAGAAATGGAACTGAGGTTAGCACACCCTGCCAGGTCAGAGCCCATAGCCAAATACCCAGTCTCTGCCCTTAGTATTTTTGAAGCCCTTTGATGTTGAAAGGGATGGGATCAGGAGGTGGAGATGTTGCAGGTTTATAACATGTTTGGTCTAAACTGTGTGGGAAATTAGGAGTGCTTGTTATTTGGTTCACTGAGCACAAATTGAAAGGGCAGATCTTGTTAGCATGCAAATGTGCATCATTTTTATAACAAACATAATTAACCCTATATGATCTGCAAAGGCATAGAAATGGTTTATCAGTGTTCTGGAAACAAAAATTTGCAGTATTCAGAAAGTGGGTGTTCTTTTTCCTTATTTAATGTGCACCATCCAAAACCTATTAAAAAAAAGAATTGATTTTCTCATAGACATCTTTGATGCTTATTCATTTGCATATTCCCAAAGCCACCGTGAATTATAACAGAGCCATTATTTCTCTTCAGGGACAACGGAAGCACAGAGAAACATAAATTTATCCCAGCTATCTGCTGATTTGGGGTATCTGATTTTTGATTCCCAAAGATCTGATTATTCTGGGGGGAAGCTGCCTTCCTCCTTACCCTCCAGACGAAATGTTTAAAGTGTGTTTCAATTAAGGTGTGAATATTCAGCATTTGTCTAAAACTGATTTCTAGGTCTTGATCCAGTGTCAGAAAATGATGGGAAAAGCACAAAATTTAATGACCTTCCATAAAAACTGTTTCTGTTCTTTCCACAGTTGTTTTATGACAAACTCAAGGAGAGAATATGATTCCTCATGATAGGATATGACTGTTGTAACAGTGAAACTTTCAATTCTCCTTCTGGAATCCCTGTTCTCATTTCATTACATATCTCTTGCCTTTCTTCATCACGTGGGGCAAGAGTCCTGTGCCAATAACCTCTTTTGCCACAAGTGTCCATTCATCCCCAAACAAGCCCATCACAGACTCCAAGTGAGTTGTGTAGAAAAAAGACTAAACGATTTTGTAAGAAATACCTAGTGAATCTGAGAACCAGCAATTGATTTACAAGGGACCTGCTTAGGCTCTTAGGAACACCAATTCTCTATTGGTTTAATCCTTATTAATAATATATATAGAAAGTTACTGAGTCTTTTCTGTAAATGTTATCAAATTAAAACAAACAGGAAAGAAATAAATTGGTACAAACAGAGAATGAAGATTCAAGCAGTACAGTGAGCAAATCAGTGTCAGTCACACTACTAATTTGGAGTCAAATAATCAAATTACTACAACAGCAAATGGGAACTTTAAAAATTATGAAGGAAACCCAGGAGAAAGCAGTGGGATTATTAGGAAAAGAGAAATAAAATCCTTTACCTGCAGCAGTGAAATAAAGTCATTGCTTATTAAGTACTTTGATGGGTAAAATGTCTGTCTTATCTCCAAGCCATAAGTTCAAAGCCATTCTTACTTGATTCTACTGCTACATATCAGTGAATCCCTCACTGCTCCTTCCTTGTCCAGCCTTCCAAGCACAGGTCAGAGAAAGAAAGATAACTAGTAGTGTATTTTAGATTTTGTTTTCAATATGCCTTCAGTGAGCATCTTTATAGGAGTGGAATTTAGGGTTACGTTTTCCTGCAAGAGCTTTCTTGGTGGATTCAGAGTGCTCATTCATTGCCCCATAACCTGTCTAGATAATAAAGCAAAAGCCTGAATGGCTAGTTCTGACACTTCTGCTCCCAGGAGCAGAATTTACTTGGGATTTACGTCAGTTTAAGTAAGCCCTTCATAGGCAAGTAGGATTTTTTGTTGCTCTTGCTCTTCACATATGCCTGTGTTTATCAAGCCTCTCTAATGCATTACAAATGCAAACCCAGAGGGGCTGAACAGCAGGCTCAGGAGCAGAATGTCCTGGATGGTCTCTAGCATGGGCATACAGAAAATGGGAGCTGAAATTCTTATAAAAATAGCTGGTGGTAGGGCACTAATCAAAAGTCACAGCCATTCAATGTGCCTCAGTCAGCAACATGAGGAATATGTGTGGCTGCCTTACAACAGATATCTCCACCCATTCTGGTAAATACAGTAATTTGGTAATCACTGTGTTTTGGAGCTGGCTGAGAAGTAGCACAGCTTACCTTGGGATACTTCTGACCTTTTGGAGGAAAGACTGCTTGAAATCTGACGAGACACAACCTGCTTGAACTGAAAGCAATGGAAATTTCTATTCTCATTTCTCAACATCTAAATGCTTTCTTTACAGCCTAAGTGACTTTTTCTCTTCTTGCTGTAGTTCCTGTTAAAACTAAACAAATCGAAAATCACCCCATTGGGAAGCTCCAGTCCCTTCCATGTAGAGCTACAAGATGCATCCTAACCGTGCACAGAACATGCAGGCTACATGATGATTGGCTCACAAGCCTGTGTAGATATGTATCACCATATAGGGCAGCAAACAGAAGTTACATTTGTGCCCAAAAATCAATTCTGAGATGAGTCTCTGGTTTTTTGAGTGTTTGTATTGCTCTTTTCTTCAAGCTCTTCATCTGTGAAGGAGCAATAATAATAATAATAACAACAACAATATTTAGCACCTCTTTATGCATAGTCATGTTATATGACATTTAAAGAGAGTAAATTGGAAAAAGTATCCAAAGAATTAAAAGAAAAATATGTAGAGATTTTGCTCAACAGAATAAAATTGTGCACTGAAACAGGGATTTAATTCCAGCCACAAAAAAATAGGAGCCAAGGATTTTGGGTGTAAATTCTTGGTTTCTATTGCTGTAGCCTAGCTAAAAGGTGATGCTATCAGTATCACAACGCCCTTTCACCCCAGAGAGGGGTTGGGTTGGAGGATGCTTTTTAGCATGAAAGAGGGAATGACCAGCTCTGCTCCAAAGAGCCCTTTAAGCTTTTCTGCTCATGGGCATTGTGGATAGTCAAGGAGATTGTTCTTCTGAGCCTCCTGGGCACTGCCAGGCAGGTCACATCCTTGTATAATGGGTTACTTACTTCCTTCAAAAAGGGCTCTGAAATCTTTTGATGACAGCTCTCTCCTCTGCCAATGTTAATTATCTGGTTTATGGCTTGTATTGCTCTGTTTCAGCATGCAAAACCAGAGACAGAGTTTATAGCCAAGTGGTGATGTATGAGTTAATGTGTGTTTACACAAGCCTGGCTGGCAGGCCTTGAGGTTTGGTTGTAGGCCCTGTGCTAGGTAGCTGTGTTCAGTCACCTTAATTTCCTCATCAGGCTGTGGGGTTGCTAATTAGCATCCATGCAGATGTTGCCCCAGTGGCTGGGCCATGGGCTGGGAAGATAGTACCATCTGGTCATACAGACTGAGGGCAAATGCAGCCAGGTGTGCTGCTGGCTCAGGTCACGATTCTGCAGAGGGAAGGGAAAGGAGGTGTAAGATTGGCTCCCCTTCCCGGATCAGCTTCCCCAGGATTATGCTGTGAGACAACAGTCACATATCCAATTGCCAGGACTTGTAGGATAGGTTCCTCATCCTCAGAAGTACTGCTGAAACCAGGCTTTATTTTCAGATTTTTTTGTTTTCTTTTTGTTTACCTGTGCTTTCTCAGCAAATAGAACATCTTTTCAGAAATCTTCTATCTACACCTGTTTAGGAAAGGTTTTTCTGTCAAGTTCCCATTTAATACAATGATGGCTTGGGTCCCACCATGACAACTGGTAACTTAGTCTTTAACAGTTACATGCAGGCTGACTGCTGATGGTTAGGGACATGTCAGGACCTATGATCATGACTCTGTTATTTGGCCATGCATCTTGACAACTCCCTGGACTACAGGTAGTCCAGCACAGGCAGATAAGCTGTATTTAATCTCTAGGCATTGGGCCTCTCCCTGCATCTGTGCATCTCTTCTGAGTCTTCTGAACTTCCTGCCCACATTCACTTGTAAGCTGCAAGGGGCTTTCTTTGTTACTCACTCCTTGCCACTTAGCTCTGAATTTTCCTTACTACTTACTGCAGACTGACAAGTATATTTTACTTGCTCAAGACTTAGTTCTCTCCCTACTTTGCCAGTTCCCTATGGACTTCTAATGAGCAGCTGTTGGATCAAAAAGGCAAGGCTGGGTCTACTCACGCAGCAGCTCCTCTGTAAGGAAAACAGAGAATGCTGCAGTTTCAGCTACAGCAGTTCATCTTCTCCAATGCCATTTTATGGCAGCCTTCTCAGTAAGTGAACACACTGCATGATCAGGAGAATCCTCTTCCTGTGGATTCTTCTGCACCAGGAACGTGGGGTTATTAAAGAACTACCAGAAAGCATAAGTGTCTGCACAGCATTTTAATTAGTTTTGAAGGAAGTTGTGATGTAAAGCAGGGCAGAATTTCCTACTCATCATGAGAAAGAAATCTGATGCAATCCCTGTGCATTTGCCCAGCTTCAATTTAAGGTCACTGGTACACACACCACTTAATACCCCTTTGCAGCCTCCTTCTACCTTCAGTATGGATGTCAGTATGGAAAGGTGAGAGGACCTTGATTTAAGCAGTGAAAATCTAGTCACGGTTGCCTCAGCCACTTGATTCCTGCAACATGGTTTCATGATACCTGTATTTATAAACCACTTAAGCAAATTGTTTGTGGGTTAAAATGAAGAGATCCATCAAACTGGGATTAAAAATTTGCCAATAAGAAGCTTACTCCTATCATGTAACTTATGCTGACAGTCCCCAAAATCAAGTAGTATCCATACGATACTCTCTGAAGAAACTGTCCAGAAGGATGGGCAATCCTTTTGGAGGACTTATGCTCGCAATTCATGCAAAGACAAATCAGTGAAGTCATCAGCAGCAGATCCTACACTTCCCGTGCTGTTCTGAGCTTATGCACCTTTCTGTGTTTTCGTACTCCAGTGGGATTTCATTCTGATGAAGTTATGCATGTGGGGGGAATTCAGGTAGGACTATGTGAAAATTGGAAGAAGCCCTTCTGTTTGATCATGTTTTAAATTACTTTGTTCCTAACAATCCCCCATCTATTCTTGCAGCAATACTTTCAAAGGGCCCTTCAAGGAATTGCAAAATATTTATGTTCTTTATGAGTTGTCCTGGCTGATGAAAAAGGCTGTTTAAACTCTCAGATGGAAAAAAATATTGTTTTTTGAACATTAGACAAATATTTTGAAACAAAAAAGAAAGACTAAAATAATTAATTCTTTCCATAATGTGAATTGTTGAATTTCCTGATACTTTCAGAACATGGAGATGTGAGATAGCAAAAGGACAGAAGTTACAAATTGCTCTAAAGCAGACATAAAGGCAGGGAAAAGCCAGACTCAAAGAAATTCCTGAACTGTAAGTTCCCCTGCAAGGACCTGCAGGTCTGAAGTCCCATCCTTGCCACTGCTTTGCAGAAGCACTTGTCACTGCAGCAGTGGGCCACAAGGAAGTATGATGTGATGTGCCAAGAAAGACTTGCAGTTATGCATTTTGTCACCACGTTCTTTGGGTATAGATAAGAGTAGGAGCATGCAGACACAGGGAATTGTGAATTTGCTGTCAGAAGGCTCTTTTCAGTGCAAGAGCAAGGCTCATGATTTCCCTGCAAGCCTACAATACAATCTGGACTTGTGGAAGGCAGATACTGGGTGAGGCAAAAGCATACTTGGCACAGCTTGTACTTCTGAACACACACAAAGGGTGAAAGGCTGACTGGCAGGGTTCAAGTTTGGGCATATGAGAATATGAGCCCTGCTGATGTGTGGGCATATGGTGAATGTACAGTGCCTAAGGACAGCTTCTTTACAGGAGACATCAGTATCTAGAGGATCAGAGGGAGGATGGAGGTTTTCTACTTTGAGGTTCTCCTCCAGTCTGGCGATATTCCTCAGTGTTGAGTGTAAGGATCACACATGTCACTGAATCTTAAAGGCTCTGAAATAGCTTTTGCTGCTCAGCCCATTCACAGACAGAAGAGAACTCGTTTGACTTCCCACCAGCAATTTTCTCTGCTTCTGAAGTTTTCTAAATAAGCTCTGGAGCTCTGTTCCTACCAGAGTGATGATAGTTGCTACAGCACATCTCAGAAAAGGACAAACTGCCATGGGAAGGGAGAAAAACACCTCTGAATCAGCACCATAACTGGAAGATAAGTAAAATGACTCAAGGAAATAACTCCTTCTCCTTTCATTAACGTGATTACTGCCAAGCGACTGGAATGATCCTTATTTTAGGAAACTCTTCAGCACCTTGCTATACGATATATGGCACATCATTATCAAAGAAGTGTGACTTCTGAGCACTAGGGAAGGCAGTCCCTTTTAGTCCCCAACAGCCTTACTAGTGATGGAAAAGCAATAAAGTCAGTGGGTCTTATGGGCCCTTTTGATAAGATATGAAGTTGATGCTCATTATAATTAGGAAATGAATTGAGAGGCAGTGGTTTGATTTGTCTTAGAAATTGTTGATGTTGGAGTTTTACCTGAGGACAGCAGTGGCAGAAGGTATTATTCTTGCATCACATATTTCCTTCATCTTCTTGGAAGAGGAATGATCTCTTTTTTATTTGTATGAGGAATTTGTCTTAAATACTGGAAAAGATCAAAACATTCTGTATACCCTGAGAAACAGCTGAATGGTCTGGTATGAATTCCCTCAGAGTCAATGAAAGCAGAATCTCGCTACATCACTGAGAGGTGACGAAGCACAGTTAAAAATCCCTATTTGCTTCCCAAATTATCTCTTCTTTCTCTTATACCCAGAGAAGCCTATTTAAAAAGATCAGACCCAACCGTGAAGTTAGTGTTCACATTTGATTATTCTTCAGAATGCTTTTTAAGGTAATTCGGATTTCAGGAATTAAAAACTCTTAGGGAAAACAATGGTACCTCATTATCCTGCTTTCTTTTGTACCTACTGATCCTTTTCACCCCTTTATTGCTTTAAATATTATAGGATCTGTTTCCTTATTGCTCAGCATTTCTTGATCCAAATGATTGGATCTAGGGGACAGGGCTCAAAGATGCCATCTGGATAAATGGCTAACATTTGAACTAATTATTAAAGTCGAACTAGGATTTTTGGAGTAAACCAGGTATTCCAAAGTAGAGCCTTTAAGAAGGATCTGATAGTTTTAATAAAACTTTGCTAGGAAGTTTTGTGGGTTCAAACAGGACTTCTAGCTGATGAGGCATATTCATTCACAAGTAACTGAAAGTGAGAAGCTTGCTGAGGTGCAGAAGAGCAAGTGGGACTAAGGCTTTTGTCCTGTATTTCAGCAAAAGTTCTCCTGAATATCAGCCACAAGATGTTCCGAAGCAGTTCCATAAGTCTCTCCTGTGGGAACTCTCCTACCTTAATTATTTACATAAACAGGGAGATAACACATTTCAGCAGGAGAAGAGAGAGGCCTATGTGAGAATTTTTGTCCTTGTTGTTTTAGAAACTCATTTTGAAGTTGTAGAATTTTCAGAAGTTTCTGTGGAGAGAAAATTATTTTGAAGACCTGGTGATCTTGTTCTTGGGCTGAAGTGGTCTTGGAAAATACACCTGGAGGTTAACAGAGTGAGCTTGGCCTATTCTTTGTTGACACAGGAGGGAAAGAGAGTTTTCTAAGCATTTGAGGTGGCTGAGGTCAGCCTTGGAAAATTCTTTAGCATCCTAGATGAGGCTGGCTTCTAGAGGGCAGGGGTTACGGATCCTGTCACAATCAAATACTTTGCAGCCAGAGTCTTAGAGCTGCAGCACTGCAACGCTCAACCTGGGAGGTAAATAGCTTCCAGTCTCCTGAAGTCACTAGGACTCTCTCAAATCAGCCTAAAATGATGGTCTCCAACAAGAAATACCCTGAAGACTAACAGATGGAGTCTGCACAGTGGATCCTGCAACCTGATGGTTGCAGAGGACTGCAGCAGGCATCCTACATACCCAGCACTGATGTTGACACCACAGTGATATTATTAAAACTGCTGCCAGGCAGGATGGGAGTGCTTGGTAAAGCCACACATCTGAATCTCTTTGAGAGGGAGGGGATGATCTTGGTGCAATCAAGCTTGCTTGCAGGTGGATCACTGGGTCTAGGAGAGATGCTAGGGCTTCTTTACCCCTTCCCTTGTATTATTGGTAAAGATCTGTTCTACTGATAGTAGCAGAGAGAGGCATTGTCGCTGCCTATCAGTGTGATAGCAGGAAATACACACCTCTTGTGACTGCAGTGCAGCAGAAGGTATCTTTGTGATTGGCTGTACAGCTACACCTGGTGTATACTTCCCCGATGGTGTGACTGTCTCAGCTCTCCTGTGTCAAAGTGGTTGGAGCTTTGGTAGAACAGAGGGATTGTATTTTACTGGTAGAGGGTGTGGAGCTGTGCTGAAGTGACAGGAGATGATAGTCAGTACGTATTATTTTCTCTCTGGATATTCACCTGTCCTTTTTCAGCTACAGCAAAACTGACAGCACATAACAAACCTAGATCAGGATTCTGCTTTCCTCAGAGAAGCTTGATTTTCAGCAAATTCTCTGAAAGCAGGCAGATTTGCTGAATCAAGGATCAAATGAGGGCAGTTTTTTAATCATCAGTGAATAATTCAAGACTAGAGCTTTTCAGGTCCATCCCCAGGCACATGTGACTTCTCATCATCAAGTTATTAAAATCTAGGAAGCTCTCCTTAGCCTGAAAGCTATCACAGAGAAAGGATTAAACACCAGAGAAGAAAGGTTCAGGTGGCATTTGAGTCACAGTAAAAAGCAGCAGAAGCTTTTATAAACCAATCTTTAGCAAATCTTAAGTAGACAAGTAATACTCATGTCTTCCTCAGTCAACAACTGATTTTCAGCTGCCTCTGTTGCAGAGGGGTAAGTGTTTTTTTGAGTGAAAACCTATGTGCAATTCTGTTAATGGCAGGGGAGACAATGCTCCCAACAGACATAAAAGACAGAAGGAAATGAAGAAATAAACGAATAAACAGCCACAGGACATGAAAGAACATTAGGAGAGCTTTATTTCCTGGTGCCTGAGCCAGTCCTCAGTGAAGCTGATGGAAAGACTTGCTTATTTGCAGCACTCTTTGAATGTTGTTAGCTCCTGGAGAACAGGCTGTGTTTGTTTTCTGTTTTTTTAGCTGCCACCTGTGATTAGGAGAAGCTTATTTATAAAGATGCCCTGCACCTATAAATTTATCCTCTTATTTTCAGATTTTTTTCTCTTGTTTCTGCCTGTATGTGTGCACAATTCTGACTGCATGCGGTTAATAAACTGCTGTGTTGCATTCCTGATGTGGTGTCTCTGCAGTGGTAAAAAGACACTTTTAGGTGTAGTTTGTGTATTAGTTGAAATTTATGAAGTCTTTGGGAATTCCTGAGAATGAAGGCTTCTATAAAAATATAATTTTTTCCCCCACTGTTAACCTCTCCAGTCTTGCTATCCTGAATAGTCCAATAAAAATTACTGCTGGGATACTCTTATATGCACTTTTCAGCTCTCAGTCCATCTTCTTTCCCCTGTCGATCTACTTGTGCAGGAGAATTATATGAGTTGGCAAGTAATTTGAAACAGAAATCAACCCCCCGCTAAATGGCAAGTTTTTACACATCATTTCAATTTTTTGAAAAAGGGCTCATTTTGCTACATATACATCTGCAGCTATTTTAGGTTTCCCCTATAAAGTGATCTATATAGCAAAAAAAAAGATTAAAATTGAAGATATTTTAAGAAGAAATTTAGCTAAAAAAAAATCTTAAGCTCTCTGAGCCTGGTGTAAATGTGGTAGTTCTATCCATCTATTTTATTTTACCTGCTTTTTGCATTAGTCTTACCAAACCAAAACCCCATTTCCTTGTAATAATACTAACTTTATAATAGTATAAATCAGCATAATACTTTGGAGCTGAGTTAGTTCACAGTATCTGAGGAGTTCATCCCTAGTCACACCATCATGGAGCCTTTGAGTATCTGTGTGTGCAAATGCCTGAGAACAGTGCTTCCTTTCCACAAATGAAGATGGCAGAAAATATCCCTGTCCTTTTCACCACTGCCTGATGGTAAATTAAAAGTGTGAGGAATGTAAATTAACTGTCTGAGCATGTTGATAGGCTTTTGAGCCTGGAACCTTTTGCTTTGGTGTCCTGCCAACACTGTCAGACAGAAGGTCTTTCCCTGTTCCTCCGAGTTCTTGTATTCTCCCTTCTCATTGCTCCCTCTGCAGCAACCTGCTTCTCACTAATATTAGGAAACAAGGCTTGAGACTGAAACACAAGATTTTTCTGGCTAGCTATGCAGGAAAAATAGATGCTCTTAATGTGTGTCCCTCTATGCATATGGGTTGGTCTGGTCATGTTCAGCATGTCCATAACACTTGAAAGGATGACCTCGTTAAGCAACAGCTGTTCTCAGCCACTGGTCTTGAAACAGCATCTGCTAGGAGAAGGAAATTCCTCTTCATGCCATCATGATAATAGAATTGAATTGCAGTTGTTCATTCACTTGGCATGAGATTCTTTATTTTAAATGCATTAACAAGGCCAGACTTAATTTTACAAAGTTTTCCCCATATGGTCATCCATTATGAGGCCACTTGCTGCCTACCCTATCACCCTGCAGCTGTTGGGTGTACTTACAAGTGCTTCTTACAAGGACCTGCATGCTCAAGAGGGTATTGCCATGCTGCAGTGTTGGTACCTGACCAATCAGTGATGCCACCCTGAATTTAACTCTGAATGACGTTCAACAAGCTGCTACATTTGCAGCCACTGTATGTCTCCACTGGTGGCCTGGCCAGTGAAGCTGAAACAGTGCTACGAGTGCTGAGGTGCTATAAGCCAGCTGTCTTGTTTGACCCAGAGATCAAACCCAGAGATGACCTATCCCATCATCTCTGCATGCAGACAGACTCCTGCATAAAGCCAACTCTGTCCTTCTACCACATGTCCACAGACTGACACGTTTCCAGCCAGCATCACAAGGGAAGCAACACTGTGGGTATTAGTCCCTCCTTTCAATGCTTTCCTTTTTTCCTCACTCCTGGCCAGTCTCAGGCAGAGTGCTGATGCTACCTCTACTTTACAGCACCCAAGGTCTTGGAGAAGACCCATTGGAGTTGCAGAGCCCTGCCTGCTGTGGAACAAAAAAAGGATTGTATAGGAGAATAGGGGCATTTCAGGCAGTTGCTTAAAATAATTTAAAATTCCTTTGATTTGGCTGCTACCTTCCTGCCTTTGATTCAGGTTGCTGCCTCCCAGAACACAGTCTCATTAACTGAGCTCATTTATCCTCATCTACAGTTCCTCAGCTATACCCTTTCCTCTCTAAGTCACAGGCCACTCCTGACTGTGCTGAATGTATACTGCATGCAGCTTCACAGCTCAGTGCCACCTCATCTATTCTGTTGATTCCCACAAGCTAGTTATATTCCCTAGAGTAGAAATTGTAATTTTTGCACAGTAAGTATACAATAAATCTGCTTCAAGCAATTGATCCTAGCATGCCAACTCCACCAAGGTGAGACTGTACTTTCAGGTGTGTTGTGAAGGTTGTATATCTATTCTCTTTCAGAAATGTTATTTTCAGCATACACACGATGTGCAGCAGCTGATCAGGAGTGCAGAGCTAGAGGTATGTTCCTTGTTGATGCACTCAAACTCCCTTAGCTCTGCCAGCACTGGGCAGTTATGCTACCAGGTTAGTTTTTGTGAGGTGGCAAAAAAGATGTCCCTATGCATTGGGTTAGTGGTTTATTCCGGGTGTGTCAAAGAACTACACAGATCGAATTGCCATGGTTCTCGTTCTACATATGTGTTTTGGCTGCTTTAGCATAGCCTGCAGGCCTTGCCTGGGCAGATGTGCTGGTTTGTATCTAATGGCCTTATTCTGAAATTCTGATAAGCATCATCTATGCTATATTGTGTAGGGCTTGTAGGAGCCAGCTTATGCAAACACTGTAATGATTTCCCTCGGGCTCTAAAGCCTCTGCTCTGAAATTGCTATGAGGTGTGTGTTAGACTCCTCAGGTGCCAAAAAAACCCCCTCTGCATTCTCTAAGACACACCAGGGGAATACTGTACAGTAGCTCAAATGGATACATGTCCCATGTGGATGCCACCTCAACTTTAGCAAGGCTGCTAAGTGGAAGAGGCAGTGGGTGGTTCAGCAGATGTTCAGTGCTGAACTCTCCAAGCCTCAGTTTGAAGACAAGAATTGAAGTAATTAGCTAGTATTGTTTGAGAAACATTCTGTTGCTTCTGCTCATCTTGATTTTCATGGATTGGAGCACTACATGGTGCCTCTGGGAGGGTTCACTTAAAAATAATATCCTCAGTGCCTTGAGTTATACTTCTATGCATGGCTTAAATTGCCCCAATCGTATCATCCAGCACAGCACAGAACCTATTACATTTGAGAGCTTTCTCTTAGGATCTACAACTCATCAGCCCTTCTCTTTGTTTTGAAAGGGACTCAGCCTGTTAGACTGCCTCAGATAATGTCTAGCATATGCCCATAGACCAAGAGCCCTCCCAAAATGCAGCACATTGATAACATTGTCTTCTAGAAGACAGGAGACTCAGCATCTTCCATTGTTGCATGGCATTTCAACCCATGTTTTCCAGCTGCTAGGCTGTTCCCCTGCCCACAGCTTTACAGGGAAGTGCTAAGGCCTTGCCAAGGAGGGACAAGCAGCTCTTGGAACATTTAGGAGAGGGAAGAGGGTACAGGGCAGCTTGTACATTTTAACCAGTCACTGTTTAGTGCAAAATGATACAGCTTAAGATGCCTGGAGAATATTTTTGTATCCCAAATTACTTGTTTCTTGATGAGTTGAAATCCTGGTGTGGGTTTGACAGTTGCCTAGAAAAAGCACCCCAATTGCCAGGTGCCATTTCTCCTGCCCATTTGGCTTCAGCCATGGATGTCTGAACGGCTGTTTCCACTTGAGTCTGCAGGTGCCAGCCAAGTCATTCACAGTTCTTACACAGAGTCCCCAGAAGAAGCTGCAGCTATGGGAAACTTGGCTTTCTGTCACCAGGTGCCGCTCAGTGGAAGCTGCAAGTACGTGCAGCCTTCGCCCAAGTGCCAGGTCTCAGGCAGTCAGAAGTTGTACTCGCTGCAATTTCTGACCTGTAACAGTTTATTGTTTATTTACATCTCTGTCAGAGTTAGCACGTGACCTATCACAGAGAAGTTTACCCCCTGCAAAAGAGAAAACTCCACTTGTCTGGCAAGGAAGACAAAAACTCATGTGAAATCTGAATATCTGAAAAAGGATTCTGCTGATGAAAACAATGGATGGTAACAGCGTTCGGTGGGTTTATCATTCCAGTGGGTGGGTTTCAGTGGAGAATTTTACTGAAGAGCTGCAGTAGGTAGATTTTTCTGTGACTTCATATGCAATTGGAAAACACCCACTTCATCTTGCTTGTGCTGCTTTATTTAAACTCAGTTGTCTTAATCCCATGGCAGTCAGGTTTATTTGATGTTTCTCCATTAGCTAGGCACTGCTGGATACTCCAGCACAATATGCTTTATGGCAAGGAGTCAAAACCACAGAAGCAGATTGTAGTGTTAGTAGCATTCCCTGCCATTGCCCTTTTGCTCCTATTGAACATTGTGTTCTGCTGTGGAATAGTAATGAGGCTACACTGACAAGAGGTGACATGACAAACAAGACAGAGGAAAGGGAAACCACTTTGACTTCATCATTATCCTTGAGCTCCACAAACTGCCCTTTGTTGCTTGATGGCCTGATGCCCACACATCTTCATGCTTTTTCTGACTCTTGCCTTACTGATTCATTCTGGGTGAAGCTCCTATAAACAAAAGGCAAACATCTCAGCATTGCTTCTACATTGGGAAGTGCTATTTCAGTTGCTAGGGAATCTGCTTAGAAAATAAACCCAACTCTTAAAAACAGTATTTCCCTTTCAGGCCATCTTACCTTATGCTGTTCTGTTGTCTCAGCTGATTTTCCTAAGAATCATACCCCGTTTTAGTTCTTCTATTAATATCTGGTAGGAAGTCTTTATTAAAATTTTAAACTGCTTGAGAACTAAATTCACATACATCCCAAGGAGCCTAAACTGAGTCATTTTCTACACTGCCAATACATTGCCTAAGTTCCTGGAGGGGAAAAAAGAGGAATGATACAAAATCTGAGGGCAATTGGACTGCAATTTGTGACTTTGGTTCAGGGTCAAAGTAGTGTAGTATAGGTCAAAGTGTTTGAGTAGAACACATTGAATACAGTTTTAAACATTCAACTGTGTTCTTGTGAAAGTTGTCTGATATGTCTGGTGAGAAAATCAAATGGATCAGCAAATTTTCTATGAATGAATCTTAAGCACATGTGGAGAGGTCATCCACTTATAGGCTCAGGAAGTAGCTCTAGCAATGGCAACCAGGGAATCTGGATGGAGATAAAAAATTGCTAACAAAGTAATTGTCCCCAGATTAAAAATTTCAAAAATACAGATTCATATATCTATGTCTGAGGTTAAGTAGAATGCAGCTTTAGTAAGAACTGAAATAAAAGTCCTTGGAGTGTACTAGGCAAAGAACAGTCTATGCATGCAAGTAATTTTAGCAGCTAAATGGCTCTGCTTATTCTCTGATACCTAATGGTAATGTCTCCAATTTCACACATTGATTTTTAAACAACGCGTGTCAAAATAAAGTGAGTTCCGTAGCCAAATTAGCACAGTCACAGGTTTGCTGCCTTCTCCACACCTCACTGGAAACTCCACACCGTTGGAGCAAGCTAATTCCCTTATGCTCAAGGTGACTGTGGGAGTGGGGCTTAGAGCACTCTGCCCAGGCCATGTGCATGAAGGACCAGCAGCTTCTCAGTCATAGGAACTGTAATGCAGCATAGCTCATCCTCTAGAAAATGTTCCAGCTATTCTTCCTGAAAACTCCCTGAAAGCCCTACATTTCCTTCGGCAATAACAGACTTCTCACCAAATAAACTCCTTAGTGGACTACAGACAAACACCTTTTTAGTTTTTGCAGTACTCAGTATTAAATTAAGTGTAGTTTTAGTCAGAAAGAGGGTGGGAGGGAGAGCAGAGACATTTAGGATTGGTAAAAGATGCAGTATGGACAATCCTGGAACCACTAATTCACGTAAGTTGTGGGACAAGGTCTGTGGGGTGGAGTTTCCTTTCTGCCTCTCTTGGTCCATGGGAAACAACACAGGAAGGGAAGGAGAATTCAGGTATTATGACTACTGAATCTGCTACAGACTTTAGGCTCTAGCATACCGGTGAAGGGCCACACAGGCCCTTAGTATATTTACTAAGGACAGGCTCTCGAGGGATGCCTGCTGATCAGTTCCACCTGTCTCTTCTCTGTCTGGTAAGGGATACGGTAAAATGTGAAGGGAAACATTCTTTATGTGGTCTAAGCCAGATACAGCTACTAAAATCTGGCATCTGTATGTCTACGTGGTTATATGTTACAGAAGAAAGGGACTGCAGTATGTAGCAAGTTGTTTCATTGTGCTGAGTTTCATGTGACCTTGGAAAAAAACATCTGTGCTAGCAGAGTGTAACGCAAATCAGTGGAGAAGCATCTATGATGGAACACGGCTAGTGAGAACCTAGTATTTTTTTGTTGTTGTTGCTTTTTTTCCCATATTAGGAAATACTGTATAAGGAGAAATTAAAGGGTAGTGTGGTCGGATAAGAAAAGGACCCCCAGATACTGTAATTTGACTGATCCAGTGTGTCAGCCCAAGGAAGAAAAGGGAGCAGCAAGAACAGCTTCTCAGGCATCTCTATCTACCTAGTCATACTCAGCTTCTGGGCTCCTCAAGGTCTGGCCAGCAACAGCCTAAATATTTTTCCAAACTTTTTGAGCTACTTGGAAAAGAAATGTCACTATCTTGGTTGAGAGGCACCAGCAGGCCTCTCCTTTTACCCATGGACTGCCTGGAGAACAGAGTCAGCAAAGCCATCGAGTGCCACGCACTGTTTTCCCTGGTCTCTATTATGATGCTGACAAGGGCTATGGCTGGCAGGACCCCTGTGCATGTCGAGCAGTTGTGCAGACAGTAGCAGTTACAGCTGTTTCTGACTGCAGAAGATGCTCCTTTCTCTTCTGAGCAACAGCTAATTTGCCCCGCTGAGGTGGTGGTGTGGATGGGGATGACATTGCCTCTACACATGTGTTTTGGTACTATTAACCATGCTCCTTTTTGGTTTGCTCCACAGATATTATGTGGGAAAGAGATCCCCCGCTGGGTGAACCGCCTGGCCTACTTCAGCTCGTGCATCCCGTTCCTCCAGAGCTGCCTCCCCAAGGAATGGCTGACCCCAGCAGCCCTGCAGAGCCACATCAGCCTTGGCCTCCACAAGGAGGAACAAGGGGACACAACAGATGAGGAGTCCCCCTCCACCTCTGCAGCCCCCTCAGCCTCAGGCACATCACGAACCTGTAGACATACCCGGGTCTAAACTGTGACCAGTTTGCCCCCAAATAACATCCCTGCTCTCTTGTTCTATTTATTTATCATACCCTTCCGCACACATTGGTTTCTCTCTTCAAGAGACAACACAGGGGAGGGAAGACCCTTTCTACTTCAGTCCCTTTTCCAAGGGACGCCACTACAGTTGTTTGGCAAAATGACTGTCAACCCCACCACGGAACTGAGGATTGTGGCGACTAAACTGGATTCTCCTCCTGGTGCCTCCGTGATCCTTGATCTATGGAGAACTGCTGATTCTCTCAGGCATGAGAGCATGCGTATGGGCAGAGTGCACATACTGTGATGTTCTTCCTCTGGAACTGTTTTATCTTTTTATCTCTTCCCCTACCCAGGTAAGCCCAGCAGTCTCTTCTCTATTTTGGCTGGGTTTCCCCTTCCCCTGTGGCAAATCACCTGCCTACACCCAGTGAAGGAACCAGAGCCAGAACTCAATCTTCTCATCTCTTAGACCAGCAACAAACTCCACTCAGATCCATCCCTTTTGTAATTATCAGGTTTCTAACTCATGTGAAGGACAAATGAAAGGTGCTCCTGTTCTACAACCACTGGTTTTCAGTACTGAAATATAAAAACTCAAATGATTGTCCTGCTCTTGAAAATAATAACACAGAACCTAGAAAATTAATGTGTTACTGTGGCTTTTCTTTGGTGTAAAAAAGAGAATGGGGCTGTGGTGGTTAGAGGCAGCTACTAAGTAGATGCAGAGATGGCTCTTGATCATATTGGTGCTTTTTGGCACAGATCCCTCTCAGTTCTCCTAATTCTAGGCAGTGTTCCTGGTTTCCTTTTTCCTCCAGATTCCCTGGGGAATGTCTCTCCTAACTGACATTTGCTGGCTGTATTTGAGGGTTTGGCCTTCCTGAGCACAAGGAAGAGGGGAGTGAATCTGTCGGGAAGGTCAGTATTTCCTTCAGATTTTCCTCCTGCACTCACAGACCTAAAACACGGCTTCAGACCCATCCTTCCTTGGCCTATTTTCGAGCCAACCCATGAAGGTTAAAACATAAGTGGTGAACCCAAAGAATGTCAACCTGTTCCTTTCTCCTCCCTTTTTGGAGGTGGAGGGGGAAACTTAGGGCCACATCTGGAAAGCATAGATGACCCTTCCAATGCATGGGCCACCACGGTGCCTTCAGCTGCGCGCACTATTTCAGTGGAATGAAAATGGGCACAGCTGGCTCACTGGCCTCTCCAGGCCAGCTCCTGACAAGGATCTGGTGCTTGGATGTATTTACACTAATTCTGACAGCTGATGAGAAAGCAAAGGATGAGGAAAGGACAAGTACACTAACTCTTCCATTCAGTTACCTCACTAGAAATTCTAGTCAGAAGGTGTAGGAAAGAATCAAAGGGGAAATCCAGGCCCTCTGTCTCCCTTGCAGCGTCTCTGGGCTACACAAAGGAGGATGAAAAAGGAACAGGAACCGTGCTGAGAGGGGGCTGCCATTTTAGAAATGCTGTACTACCAAGTCAGGACTTCCACCCTGCACCCAGAGAGAACTACCAGCCCTTTAGATGGTGTTCCTTTCCTCTTTTTGGTTGCAATTGCATGCTAAGTCCAACCAGCTTTCTTTAGCTCAGGTATACAGGAGTGTGTGCTTTCAGGGCTGAAGGTCTCGGCTATGATGTACATCATATCTGCACATACAGTGTTTAATGGCTTGTTATATGTGCATGCCCTTAGTGAAGCAGCAGGCACTGGAGAGATCTACTGGGTGAAAATGGAACTCACAGGATGGCCTCACTCCACCGCCTCCTGAAGTGATGCGTGTTTAGGCAACAAAACCTTTACAACATGCCTCTCATTTTCATCCTCTGTACAAATTGCTGCAAGTTCTGTACTGAAGTCATGTTCCTTATTAACCTTGGCTGCCCACAGCCAATGCTGCATTGTGAGCAATTCTGCAACTTCTAGTAACCAGTTCAATACCAATCTTGACTACTCTGGCTTGTCCAGGGATGTTTAATAGGATTTCCATCCTGATCTCCACGCCACTGCCCAGAAACCACGTTACATAATGTACTGTTTCACTCTGTATTCCCCTGCAGTCGTGGTCATTGCAGCCTAAACCAGCAATGCAAGCTTCATTTGTCTGAAGTTCCCAGGGTTTCTGCCAGCAGCCAGCAGCACAGTATGTGCAGTGAATTTTAAAGGTCCTTCTCAGGGGGAAGGTGAGAAGAGGCTTTCCCAGAGCTTTTGTCTAGGCCAGCGAAACTGCAGTCAGAAACACCTAGTTCCTGTTGTTGAGAAAAAAGCCAGCCAGCCATCACCCTTGTGTTTCTGCTCTGCACCCGAGCGCTGGATAAGGCATCATGTATACATCTAGGAGAGAACTAGGGCTCCAGAGGCATATTTCACACAGAAAACCCTCTCACAGTACTTCACAAAGTAAAAAATGCTTAACTGGCTGTGTAGTAATCTGGACAAGAAAACCACATTCAGCCTACATGGGGACATAAATATGTGCTGGAAGTATGGGGAACAACACTTGGGGCAAGCTGTGAATATCATAAAAACCCCAGATGTTTGTTTACCTACTTTTATGTTTGTCTGTCTGTTTATGACAGTATGGGTCACATCAAGGAGTCACATCAAACCTCTGCTGTAAATCAAAACCAGAATATATTCCAATCTTCAAAAGTGTTTCTCCCTACCCCTTTCTGTTCAAGGTGACCGATAAACCAACAATGACAAGAATAAAGCGACACTGTGGAAATAAAATATATATTGATGATGGCTTTACCTCTGTAATTTAACAGCATTTTAGATTAATAAACATGAATACATTTTAAAATCCTAATTTACTGTTCATCTCTGGCACAGCATGTTTGTTTTAGGCATTTTTATTATCTTTCCAATTATTACAAAATTATATTATTACACAATTGTATTTAGTTACACAATTGCTTTCTCTTGCTGCTTTCTCTGCATAACACCATGTGAAAAATTTTCGATACCAACAGTTATGAATGAAAACAAACGAACACCTTATGACTCTTAACAAGAACACCCTATGGCAATAGAACAAACTCTTAACCCTTCTTCTTACTGCCAGGACATGGGCATCAGCAGCTGTGTGTTATGTCTCTAGCAGTGACCTAATGGTATTCAGGTGGGACAGTAAGACTGGAGGCAAGGTTAGCCTAACACTGGAATATTAGAGGTACAAACCAAACTGTTTCTAGGGATAGCATGAGAGGAGGGAAGTAAGTAATTTTCTCTTTTCTCAGCATGTCTTTATCTATAGTAGCAACTTTGTAAATTTCATGAGATTATCCATACTGATTTTTTTTGGTCAGTTGCCTTCCTCTTCCCAAGTTTGTGATTTGAGGCCTATTTTTCTCAAACACCTATGAAGTTTCAGAAGAGACAGTTTTGCTTTCAGAGGTCCTGGGTGAGCTGGTTCCCCAGCACTGAGCCTGTGCCCTATGAAGAGTTTGTTCATCCCAGGCTCGGCACAGCATGGGGATGGACACAAACTTGTTCTCTTGCTTTCACTGTTCCCAGCTGAGAGTTTGCATCTCTGGAATTCAGCCCCATATTGCCTTTGTGCTACAAGGTACTCAAGAAGTAGTCATTTCCTGGTTTTTTTTTTTTTTTGTTCTTCAGTTCTGTTTATTTGTCTCTAGGCTGGTAAGGCTCTCAAACCAAGTTAATAGACACTGGATTGCAATAATACTACCTTATTTTCTTATTATATGTGTTTCATTTTCTTCTTATTTTAGTTTGTATATATGTGCCAGCTTATTGACCTGTTCAGAAAATAAAGTACCTCCACCACTTCCTTGATTAATGGAGAAGACCAAAGGACGGGATCATCAGTGCTCCATTTTCAAATGTTTTTAAATTACAATTTGAGGCAGCAGGTGCCCTGTTCCACGTTGTCCCTGCTTTGCTTGCCATCAGGCAATGACTTGGGTTGTGAAAAGGCTTCATGGTGACTCAGGAACTATGTAAAAGGGGACCTGACATTCTCCTATCTCCACTCTGCCATTGCCACAGGCTACAAGAACGGGCCAGAACCTCTGGCTACAGTAATATATGAAAACATTGCCTGGAGGATATGTGCTGTTTTCCCTAAGAGATGAGTGCTCCACCATGGCGCAGTGGCTGTAGCCGAGAGGTGCGGGGGTGGATGGTACGGCACATTTAATTCCTAGCAGCTATGACCCACTATTGGCTCTGAATGTCAGACTGTCCAGTAGCGCTATTGCAGATAACTCTGTTTTGAAAAGGCTATAAAAGGGTTATTTTGGTTCATTTTGATTGGGATGCGGGTAACAATACAGAAAAACAAATGATCACGGACGGCAATCTCCTTTCCTTAGCAAAGCAGACTACAGAATGGAAAGATACGGCTCGTGGCTGGCCCTTCACAACTGCTTTCGACAACGAGCTGCGAAGAGAAGCGTGAGCGGGTGTGTGCGTAAGTGCTGAGCGGGGTGTGAGTGTTGCGGGCGTGTGACCGTGTGAGGAAGAGGGCTCAGCCGTGGCCGATGCCCAGCGCCGCCGCGGAACCTGCGGCCCCGGTCGCGTTGCCGCGGCGGAGGGGCCGCTGTGGCGGCGGAGCCGCGCCGGAAGCGGCGGGGCCGGGCCG
>WBMZ01012898.1:66586-160323 GCA_013400975.1 Atrichornis clamosus | reverse complement strand
CCCCCCTCACCCCTCCCCTTCCCCCCTGTCTCATACTGACAGTTTTGAGAGGGATTAAAAAAAGAAGTGCAGGAGCCTGGCGATTTGGCTGGAAACTCGTCCCTTTTGAGAGTCTTTTGCCTTTATTATCCAGCAGATAAATCTGCTTTCAGCTGCCCCTCTGTGCTGGGAATGGGAAGAGCACGGAGCAGCCTGCTGTGCTAATCCCCCCCCAGGTGTGCTGCCTCTTCCACCACATCCAGGACCACCCCGGCCGTGATGGAGACGAGCTGGAAGCTGGTGCTCTCTGCCTTTATCTCTCTGGCCGTTATTCTTCAAATTAAATGCCATTGGAGACATTAATCTCAAGAAGGAGAGGGGATTTTTTTTTTGTCTTATTTTCCATTGTCTTCCCCCCCTCCCCAAACTTTTCCAAAGGATCTGTTGGCAGCAGCCGCTCCGTGGCAGCGGGGCCAGGAGGGCGCTTGGCAGCAGCTCAGGAGAGGGGATTGGATTGCAGGAGCAGAAATCCCTCCACACCGTGAGCCTGGGTTTATCCTGCCAGGTGGCATCTGGCCTCGGAATGCTGCCTGTCCCCTGCCCTGAGTGGGGGTGACACTGGTGGCACCCGGCACTGCCGCGGGCCCCGCTGCTCCCTGCAGGAGAGCACCCGGGGTGCTGTGCGTGGGCACTGCCTTCGGCTGGATCTGGGGCGTTTTTGTTACAACCCCTTAAAATCTTGGTTAAAAATCTGCTGGCAGGCGAACTAAGGCAGCTGCTCCGAGCTGTGCTTAGCAGAGCACTTGGGGCAGGCACGGCCGCGTCTCCAAACAGGGACCTGGCAGCTTTGGGGTGAGGGTTTGCTGGGTTTGGAGCACGGGCAGAGGTCGGATCTTCCCCTCGCCCTGGGGATCCACATCTGGGGGTGTTTGCTGAGCTGTCTCTGCCTGCTGGCTGTGAGTTTTGCGACAAGTGTGGCTGTCAGACCTCAGGCACCATAACACAGGGAGATTTTGGGCTTTCCACTGGTGTTATGTGGATGGCTGATCTTTCCTCCCGAAAACCCCCCAGTGGCTCGTCCTCACCTCCTCTCCTCTTCCCACGAGCCACATCTCTGCTTATCCAAAGCTCCCCTAATATTTAAATCCCCACCTAGGCTCCCAGCGTTGCCTCACTCAGCAGCGCAGAGTAAAGCACTGAGGGACACCCATCCAGGCCTTTGCTGATAACGGGGGCACTGATAGAAAAACCAGGAATTTCTTCTTAAAAGGGCAGAAAATGGGCAAGCAAAAATCACTCCAGGACACCAGGAAAAGGCCCAGGGCCCTGCTGTGGGCTGGTTTGTACTTAAGACATAAAGAAAGACATTCCAGAGCGCCCCTGTCGTCAAAGCTGTTCCAGGGCTGCGTGGCTTTGCCTTTCCGTGTGCTTTTCCCCGTCAGCCCGGCTCTCCCCAGCTCCCTGCCCCGAGGCACTGCCAGGCTGGCCCGGCAGGGCTCACCACGGGCACTGCCTGGTCCCGGCAGCCCAGAGCCCCCAGGTCCCAGCTGGAGCAGGGGGGATCAGAGCCCGGCCCGGCTGGGCTGGCAGATGCTGTGTGAGCTGATCCCCGGGCTTTGCTGCTCTGCCGTGAACCTTCACAGACATTCCTTCAGATTTTTCCAGGGGTCAGGTTGATAATGAAGGGATTAATTTAACTCCCCCTGCCTTTCACCCCAAGCTTCTCCTGCAGCTGGTGCACGCCTGCTCATCTGTTGGTGTTTTTGTTGGCATCACTCAGGCGCTGGCTGGGGTTGGAGCTCGGGAAATCCTGGGGTCAGGGTTGTCCCAGTGGACTGGGAGATGTGGGGTACAGCCTCCAACACCTCCTGCTGCCCCCCGGGCTGGGAAGGAATAAAATATTTGCAAAACCCAACGATAACAGAAAATGTTTTGTCTTCAGCGGAGTGGCCCAGTGCAAACATTATCTTTCTCGCCTGGCGATGTTTTTATTCCTGTTTTCCCAGCAATGTGGACTTTGTGCCAGACTGGTCTCCCCTGGCATTGCTGCAGAGCTGGCCACAGGGACTGGGCGTGGGACGGAGCTCCAGCATGGGAAGGGCAGGGGCAACAGGACCCCTTAGAGGGGGGCTGCTTCCAGGATGGGAGATCCCTCTGATCCCATCACCACCGACGTCAGCCAGGGCGTTTCGGGGTGTGTCTGAAAAGCGGGGGGCCAACCTGAAGGCAGGGCCGTGTGTCTGGGATGGAGCGTCCTCCGGAGCGGGGGGTGGGGGCAGGAGGGACCCCCCTGTCCCAGTTTGGGGTGGTGGCGGTGAGGAGCGCAGCCCACCCTCGGCACGGGGTGGTTTGGGCAGTCCCTGTGCTGGGGCTGAGGCCGGTGAGGGACGTGGCGGCTCAGCAGCGGATTCGGGGCAGCAGCGCTGCTCTTTGTGCTGCCCAGGCCCCGCAGAGCATCCTCCTGGGGCTCCCAGACCCTCCTGGCAGGGGGGGGCTGAGCCGCCGGCTCCCACCGCCCCGCCCAAGCCCCAGCCTTGCCCTGGGGGGCTCTGGGGGCTGTGGGTGGTGCCCCCTGAGCAGCTCCCCTGCAGCACCGCTTCTGCAAATCCAATCCTCCAGGGAGGGAGGGCGCACTCCCAGGCTGGGGCTGGGAACAGGGATGTGTCTCCTCTGAAGGAGAGGGTGGCTGGTGACTGAGAGGCACATTAGTATTGCTGGCTGCAGCTCTCCTGCCTCCGAGGAGCTCTTGTCGGTGGGTGGCTGCACTGCTTTTTTTGCTAAATTCTGCCCCAAACCTGTTTCAGATTAAAAACAAACGCTGTTGCATATCAGTTTGTCAGTCACTCTAGACCTAATCTCCAAAAATAATCTTTTGTCAGCCCTCCTCCTCCCCCAAGATGGGCAGTAATTGTTTCAAGGCATGTCAGCCTTTGTTTAAAGTGAGTTTTGTGTTTTCCTGAGGCTCCTGTTCTTCGAAGGGAGAGAAGAGAGGTGCTGAGCAAGGACTGACTTCAGGGAGAGGTGGGTGGGAGGGCTGGGGGGTGGTTTGGCCAGGCTGTCCCCTGTGGTGCTGGGGACAATTTACCTGTCGGTGTGGGACAACGGGGGTGGTGAGTCTGAGCAGGCTCAGGGAGAGGACAGGGACCTGCTTCCTCCTGCTCCTGGCTAAACAACAACGTCCATTTCCCATCAGTGCTGGAAAAAAAGGCCCTTCCACTGATTTTTACATATTTTGACCAAATATTAATCCAACTCCTGGCTCCCTTCGCTCCATTCCCTACAGGTAGATCTGCAAGTCAGTGCCCAGGGGGCTCCTCTTGTGCCATTTGCAGGTCCCTGCTGGCACAGGCTGCCAGGTGTGGTTTTCACATCTGTATTTCACATCTGTATTTCACATCTGTACGTGTATTACACACCTGTACGTGTATTTCACACCTGTACATGGTCTGGGATGTGTCTGAGCCCAGGGCAACATCACGTCTGTGCTCTCGGTTCCTCTGCTCTGTGGCAGTGCAGGGTTAAGGCTCACAGGGACTGCCCCACACTGCTCTGCTGAGCCCTGGGAGCAGCTGGAAATGCCTCTTGGGAACGTGTTTTCCAAAAAAAAATGTGGCTTTTTATCTGAGTGCTGCTCCGGTGAAGGAGGTTTTTAAACGGGATCGAACGCCAGAACTTTAAAGGAGTTTTACTCCAACTGTAAGAAGTCATTTTTAGAAAAGCAGAGCTCGCTGGCTTTGCAGCTCCCGTATTTTTTTGAGGGTTGCTCTCCCAAATCATCCTCCCCCCGTCACCTCCACCTGTGTGTGCTCTGTGTGTGCTCCTGGCTGTGCAGCCACACGTGGTCCCCATGTGCCAGGCAGATAAATATTGCAGAAGTGCTCTGGGACGTGACAGACACCCCAGGGCTGTCGTGTTCTTACCTGGCTGTGCTGCCTCTGCTGGCTTTGCCCACGAAAGGGAGGTTGGCAGCACTGGGAATTGGCCACCATTCCCAGGAGGAGCTGGTCTGTGGGTTCTGCTGGCAGCCCGAGCATCTGGGACGCAGCGGTTCGCAAACGTGGTAACGGCTTAGCAGGGAGCTGTGGTTTGGATTACAGCAAAATCCCACAGTGAGCAAATCCCCGCTCAGTCTGGAGGGCTCTGTCAGCCTGAGTGGGGCTTCGAAAAGGAAAATGGAGTTGGCAGAAGTTTTATGTGCCCTCTGGGAACTTTTTCCCAGTTCACATCCCGTTAGGATAACAAAGTGAAATATTTCAGTGGTCGCTCCCTCCTTATTTCTGTGCCTCCCTGCATCTGGATTTTCCACTGCTTGCTCTTCCTGGTGGTGCTGCTCAGTGCTGGAGCCTTTGGGTTGCTGGGTAGAGACGAGGTTTGAAACATTAAATTCAGGGGTTGGTTCAGCTCCACGTCCCACCAAGAGTCCTGAGAGTCTGGGGTGAGAACTGGAGCGTTCAGGGGCATCTGCCAGAGCCAGGAATTTCAACTCCACCTTAAATCAAGGGCCTGGGAGTGTTGGAGCTACAATGCTCTGCTGGAATTGCCACCTGGACTGTTAAATAGCTGCGGTTTGTGCTGCGAGGAGGGGAGATTTTTAACGCATGGCCTTGCTGTGCTGGATTTTAGCTGGTGTTTGGCAGCACCAGGAGAAAAGCAGCACACGCTTGACCTTCCTGCACCTCCACCCCCACGAGATGGACCCGAAGTTGCCTGCTCCAGATGAAGGAAATAAATGGGATGTGGGAGAGGGAAGCTGATGCTGCTGATGGCATCACCAGGTGAGATGCAGCCCGGGGAGCCTTTACTCTGTACTCCCATTTTTTGGGCATTCCCTGTGAGGCTCAGTGGCCAGCAAAGCCCAGAGCTGGTGTGCCGAGGGCTGTGAGCCTGGGTGAGCACACGGAGTCACCATCCCGGCTCTGGGGACACCATTTGAACACCAAACCCCACAGGGCACCTTTTGACGGGTCCCCAGCAGCTTTAACTACGGGGTCTGCAGGAGACTGGCGGTTGGAATGGTCTAAACAAAGGATTTCCTTTGCCCAGGCACTGCTGCAGCTCTCGGTGTGTCTTTGAGCTGAGAGGAGCCGGAGCACCCGCGAACGGGAGCGAGCACATCCCCACCCCACCCTCCCGGATTGCGCCGGCTGCTCCCACCCGCATTATTCAGAACCGTGATTTGCATCCTTTGTGGCCGCGCAAAGGCACCGTGGGACCCCTGATCCCCTTTGCGGGGGGAGTTTACGTGAGATTGCAGGGAGACTGGCAGGGAAATTGCTCCAAATTGCACCTATCAAGGCAAGGAGGGACGCGGGGCTGTGCGCGGAGCGAGCTGTGCGCGCTTCCCGGCGCTGCTTCCCGGGAACGGGCTCGGGGCAGGACAGGGAGGCAGGAGAGGGTTCCTGCAGAAAAGGGGCTGTGGGGTCCAGGGACACTCGAGGTGCTGGTGCTCCGCCGGAGCGGAGCTGATTTGAGCAGGAGGTGGTGGAAGGGGATGCCAGGTTCTGGGGAAAGGAATTGGAGCGGGGACAGATGGGATTTGGCTGTCTAAATCTTGCAGGAAAATCAGTGTGGAAGCACGTAGGATTGTGCTGTGAGACGCTTCCCCTCACATCCCAATTAGCACAAGCAAACAGAGGCGCTGCACTGAGCACAGGATACAAGCCTTGATATTTAATTATATCCCAGCACCCGAGCCTGCTCCAGCCACTCCCGGGAGTGGGAGCACAGGTGACACAGAGCGCACCGGAGGTAATTTAAAAACACTTCGATGAATTTATTAAAGAGGGGTTGGGTCCTCTCCGTGCCAGCACTGAGACAGCAGAGGGGTCCCGACCCCGGGGGGACCCCTGTGCCACCCCGCCCGTGTCACAGCCGCTGCCTGTCCTGCCCCCTGCCCAGACCTCGCTGGGGACTGTCCCCCGCACCCCCCAGCCCTTTGCTGGAGCCCTGCCGGGGGTGCTGATGCCCAGGCTGGCCTGCTGCAAGCCGGGCTCCGCTGCCCCACGCCGCGGGGGCCGAGCTCTGGCCCAGGCGGCAGCTGGGAATGGGCTGCGGAGAAACGCTGAGCCCTGCGGAGCTCTCTGTGCCGCAGGGACAGCTTCGTGTGGCGCCTGGCTCTGGGAGGGGACAGCTCCCGGCCGTGTCCGCCTTGGCTCCGAATCTCCTGCACGAGTGCCTGGCTCACATGGCTCCTCTCCCAGCCTGGTGTATCCTGAGCCCCCTGAATGTTTCCCAGCAGCAGCAACAACAGGATGGAGAGTTGGGAAAAGCCGTTGGAGCTGAGCTGAGCTGCTGAAGCAGCACCTGGCTGATCCCTGGGAGCTGCTCGCGGTGTTTCCTGTTCAGTTTGCTTTTACTGGATTGGCCTTCCTGGCTGGAAAACTGCAGGTTTGTCCCTGCAGCTCCCAACTGCTCGACAACTTCTTGCAAGAAACTTCAGGGCCTGACCAGTCCCACTTTCCTTTTAAAATGCATTCAATCCAAGGAACTGCAGTTTTACTGGAGCAGAAAGAGCACCTGTGTGAGCTCCTCCTTCTCGCCTCCTTTCGCCTCTTTCTACTCAAGGTTTTTGCTCTGATATCAGCAGGGACCTGGGTATTATTTATTTATTGTGCAGTAATACAGAGCAAATCCCTCACCACTGTGCTGGCTGCTCCCTGCCCAGAGCCCCAAGGAGCCTGTACTGGGATGGAAACGAGGGTGAACTTTATGTCCATTTTACAGCTGGAAAGGAGGACACAGGGACGTGCCGGGGGCTGTACAAAGGTTCCTGGAGCTGGGTCAGGAGGTCAGAGCCCCCAGCCTCTCTCCTGTTGCAGGGGAAAGGCTGGCGTGGCCCAGAGGTCCCCTCCCCAGCCCTCACAAGCCCCCTGTCCTTGACTCGTGGCCAAAGGTCTTTAACATGAACCCACCCCAAAACCACACCAGCTGCCAAACCACTGTCAGAGCAGCAGCATCTCCCAGTCTGGGCTGGACTGGAGCCAGTGGCTCGTGGGCAAAGGCTTTGTATCCCAATCCAGAGCCTTGTGCAGCCCCCTGCCTTCCTCTGGCACCGCAGCTGCTGCTGCAGGGACGCTTCTGCAGATTCCCACAGAAGAGTGCCTTCTCCAGAAACTTTCCTGGCTGTCTTCTCTGCAGGAATCCAGATGGCTATTTTTCATTTTTCACACAATCTGCTCACGCCAGGCTCAGCTGGAGCTGAGCACAGCTCGGCATGGAAAGGCTGGCAAACCTCTGCTCGCATCAGGCAGGACTGAGGAACGTTGGGGGATTTGGCTGCCTTTGGATGCTGCAGAGAAGCTCACCCTGAAGCTGCAGGCCAAGCTGTGAGCCAGGGTTGGTATCCCATACCAGCAGAGAGTTGTTTCAGACCAGTTTAGTGTTCATAAACCCAGTGCAGTTGTTTTATTTAGGGAGCACTGTCAACATCTGGGCTCCCCATCCCTGGAAGTGTCCAAGGCCAGGTCGGATGGGGCTTGGAGCAACCTGGGATGGTGGAATGTTCCCTTCCCATGGCAGAGGTTTGGAATGAGATGAGTTTTAAGGTCCCTCCCAACCCAAACCAAGCCGGGGTTCTGGGATCTGTGGCAAAGATAACCTTGGTGTAAATGCACATCTGGTAATGGTTGGAGCCACTGGCTGCGTGTGGGCAGAGCTGGACTGAGCAGACAGAACATCCTGAGAAGTTCCTGGGCCTGCTCCCAATGCCTTGTCCCCATGCACAGACAGGGGTGTGCAGGGTGGGTGCCACAGCTGCCCTCGAGGGGAGCAGGACATGGGACGAGGCCCCCCCAAACCTCCAAGCTGCTTTTATTTCTCCAACAGAGCAGCTTTGGGCCGGTGGCACCTCTTGCCTCCCCTTGTCCCTGCCTGTCCCCCGTGTAACCCACGTCCCTCTGCAGAACAGGGTGTGCCCCCCCCGCTCCTGCAGGTGTAATTGAAAAAGTCACAGAGGCATAAATAATTAAGGCTCGTGTGGTGCGCCAGGAGCATCCTCCCAGGTGTCCTGTCAGAGCGGGTTAGTGCCAGCTGATGGACAGGCAGCACCCTGACCAGTGTCCCTACCTCCGGGACTCTGGTGTCCAGGTGACAGAGCTGCCGTCAGGGGCTGAGGCCCTGTCCGTGGGCAGAGGCTCCGTGGTGGAGCCTCCAACCCAGCTGAGGGTGGAGGGAGTTTTGTGCAGGCCTTAAAGGGTCTTTGTGCTTGCTGAGGAAGGGGAGGTGGTCTCACTGCTCTGCTCTTCTCTGCCCCCCAGGAGAGGGATGTCTGCTCTCAGCTGGCTGATGTTCACCGGGGCTCAGTTGAAAACTCGGGGTTAACTTAAGGAATGTTGAGGATGGCAGTGGAGGCAGAATGGAGGCTGCATTATCTGGCTTTTAAGCAGGCAGTGGACATGGAGAAGCTTTTATGTGAATGAGAACTGCCAAGCCTGTGCTGGAGGTCCCGACCCCTGCCATATCTCTCCTCCAAGGTGGACACACAGATCAGGAGCCCCCGAGCAAGAGACGGAGCCGAAATCACGTGATAAAGACGGAGCCTTTGGATGCCGCCTGGATCAATTGTGAAGGCTTTGCCCCCTCGCTGTGTAAAACATCCAGAGCAAATGTAGAGTGACAGGAAAGGGGTCAGTGGTCTGGGTCACCACTGAGGTGCTGGAGGAGATAATCAGACCCTTTTCCTTCCAGTTCAGTGGCTGCCAAAAACACCGGAGCGCCTCACAAAAGTGCGGGGCCCAGCCAAGCGTGAGCACTCAGAGAGCCCAGCCACGGAGGAGCCCCCTGTCCCCACCCCAGAGGGCCACTGTGCAGCTCAGCCCTCGCTCTCTTCGCTCTGCAGCACAGGGTGATGCTGGCTTGGGGTCTGAGAGTCGGGGTGTGAAACGTGCAGCTTGCCCTGCACGGCCTGGGAGGCGGCAAACCTCTCCTCGTGGGGTGCTGTGTGAGGTGTCTGGCAGTCCCTGGGGGACTCGGGGCCTGCCTGGTTTAGAACTGCTGTTAATAAAGCTTGAGAGCATCCATGCTCCATATGGGGCTGGGCAAAGCCACACGATGAGGTAATTTAAGAAAGAAAGACCCCACTAACCCCGCTCCAAGTGGTTTCTCTCCAAAGGTCTCCCAAGGAACGTGCTGGTAGTTTGCTGCTGTTTAGTTCAAACCTTCCTCCCCAAATAAGGTTTTGCTGCTGATTGCATCTCCAAAAAGGCTCCCTGCCAGGGATATTTTGACAGGAAGTGTGATAAAATATAATATAGTAGATACCGTCCCCCTTGCAATTTATGAGGAATTTTGTAGCCTAAGGGGATTAATTCTATATCGTGTTGTGGCACATAGTATAGATTCTCTCCTCTTGCTTGCAGTTTCTTTGCATACATAATGAGCAAACCTTCGCACAAATTTGCTTGTATCTGAAAAATTTTTGTGGCTGGGTTTGAGCTAATCAAGTTCCCGTCTCCAGTATCTTCCCCTCCATTTGTCCCCAGATGATCTCACAGTTATCCCAACTTTCTCAAAAGCACAAAATAAAACACTTTCTGTGAGAGCTGCAATTGCTTTTGACAACTCAATGGCTCTTTGGAATTTGGAAAACCACAAAAAAACTCCCAGGCTCCCCAGTTCAGCTCCAGATCTCTTCTTCATGTCTTGCTTGTCATTTACACCCCGTGGAGTGGGTGGGAATGGTGGGAGTGAAGATGCTGATTTAGGAGCTTTGAGATAGGTGGGGCTTAGAGACACGCAGACAATTTAGCGGGGAAAATCAATGGGATTTGTACATTTTTGGAAATCTGTCTTTGCTGCTCGCCGGGCGCGTGTGCAAATGATCAACAACTTGAGACGGGAGATTTGTTCCCCGCTCCCTCTTCCTGTCAGCTTTGATTTGCCTTCTGCTGCCCTTCCGCACAATCCATAAGCCCTCCTCTTTTGCATAATTGTCTCAATTTGCATTTCCAGCAGATCCACTGACATTTGGCTGGACTCTGGGTGAAACACTCCTTGAAATTAGCCTGCGTGTTGAGTTTGTTCTGGGAAGATAAGAAGGGAAGTGGCAGGGGGGCCTGGGGGGAATTACGGATGTGAAACTGCTCTGTGAGAGTAGCACCAACAGTCAGACTCTAGGCCAGCAAGATTTCTCTGGGATTTGTTTTGGAAGCAGAATTTTTCACCGTGGGCAATAGACTTGTCTCCCTCACCCCACTGGCTTTCAATCCCAGCACAAGCCCGTCTGAGGAAGCCAAAGGATAAATTGTCTGCTCGCTCGCTCTAAAGTTGCTCTGTAGTGCTGGCAATACGAGACTGAGGAGGAATTTTAATTTCATGCTGTGTAAGAAGAGTGCATGCAACAGTAGCAGCCGTATGGATTTTCATATGAATAGAGTACAGTGTTCATGACAGGGCAGCAGTGTTGTCCCGCAGGTTTGCATTCTTCTCCTTTCTTTGCTGTTTTCACATTTCCTTTGCTGTCCCCCCATTCTCGCACTTGCTGAAATGGAAAGTATGTCCCTGCCAGATGGGTGCACAAAGTGACGAGCCTGTTTCTCAGTTAGATTGCAATTGGCTTCAGAGACCTTTTGTTGCTTTAATTTCTGTGCAATCCAAGTGCAAGTCTGTTTTGCTTGAGAGGGAGCATTTTTTAGCCTGGTGCCTCTCTTGCTCAGCTTTGCGGGTATCTAAGCACGAGCACTTTGCAGGCAGAAGAGCCCATCAATGCTGCTCTGTCTCAAGAACTCTCTAAAATAATGTGACTTAAATCGCTTGCTCGGAGGGGGACGGCAGGTCCTGGAATGGCTGATCCACAGGGATGGGTTGTGTGGGGCTGCAGTGGGTACCTTTCAGCCCTTTTTCCTTCCGACTCCTGGTGATCTCTTTAGTGCTCACCCAGGAGCTGAAGTCACCTCAGCAGCAAAGAATTTCCTTTGTAAAATGATCTGTGTCGCGCTTTATTCGGAGATTTTGTTTTATTTCATTTTACAAATTTTCATGTATATGTTAGGGAAGGAGCCTGCAGTGAATTTCCTTGAGGTTGCTGATGGAATACATTCTCCACAGCCATAAAATATGCTTTAAATAAACTCCTCCTAATAACATCTGTGAGGAGCAGCGCTCTGCTCGTTTCCATGCTAAACCGGTCGTTAATGCATCGGCACATCCCGGCTCGTCTGTCAAACCCAATCAGTTTTGCCAGGTAGGGCAGGTGGATAAATCTGTCTGCCTGCAGACACTGCTCTTCCTGACATCCCTGTGTGGTAGGAAAAGGCATGAGTTGGGGAAATCCTTTCCCTGGCTGCTGGGGAGGTGCGTTCGTGCAACGGGAGGCGAGCGGAGAAATACGCGGGAGCTGTCGGTGCAGAGCGAGCCTGGGCACGGCTGGAGAAAGAGTTTGCAGCAATGCAAGTGATTTTCTTCCCCGTCCGTGTCTGCTCTGGCTGACAGCTGCTGGCAGCACGCTGAGCTGGAGCCCAGCAGAGCCGGAACTGGCCCCGTGCGTCCCTTGCCAGCCGGTGGGAGAGATGGAGGAACCCGGCGGCGTCTCCAGATGGACTTGGCTTTGCCACCACCATTGGCAGCCCTGGCTTTGTCAGGGCACATCCTCCACTCCCCTCCCTCACCATCCCTTGCTTTGCTCCCTCTAGGTGAGATGCTGGATAGGCTGGATATTGGGGAAAATTCCTTCACTGAAAGAGTGGTCAGGGATGGGAATGGGCTGCCCAGGGAAGTGGCGGAGTCACCATCCCAAAAAATGTTCAAAAAATGAGCACTTGGTGCTATGGTTTAGTGGGCAAGGTGGGCTTGGTTGAAGATCGGATTTGATGATCTTGGAGGTCTTTTCTAGCCTTAATGAGTCAGGGTTCCCACAGGAGAGGGGGGATGACAGCTTTGGCCGTGGCCTCCCTCCCCTGGGCCAACGCTGGTGACAGATGTGTCCCAACAGGGAGGTGCCACACTCGAGGCAGTTGGGTCTAATGGTTCCCTCCGTGGCTGCAGGTTGATACAGCTGGGAAACACATTAAAGAGTTCAGCAGCAAAGCAGCCACGTCATTAATAAAATACAGAACTTCATCGGAAATCATTGCCCGGAACAGCTCCCCAGTGGAGGGAGGGATGGCTGTGGGGGTCCAGTGGGGGTGTGTCCTGCCTGGGCCGGTCCCTTCAGCCACGGCACCAAGGACTGAGCTCCACCACTGCCCCCAGCACCCTCCAGGCCCCAGCGAGAGAGGAGCAGCCCAGCAGAGCCGTGGCAGAGCAGGGGACACCACCAGCTCTGAGCTTTAAAGAACAAGAGCATGGTCTGCACAAATCCAGCAAAGCGCCACCAGCCTGCAGGATCAGACATTTCCACCACAACCATCTGAAGATGGTGAACTCACAGTCAGGTTAAACCAGTGGGCTGCTCCCCTATTGAGTGTGGTGGGTTCCACTGAGGGCTGGCGGGCTCCTCTCTAGGGTAGTTCCGAGAGATGCTCCCATGGCCTGAGAAGGGAGAGGTCTGTGCCTGGCATTGCTGCTTCTCCTGCAGCCTGGCTTAGAGAGGCTGTTAAGAAGCTGTTTCAAGTGCAGGCTAAGAGGGAAGCTAAAGTGACCCATAAAGTATCTCCTTAGCACTTGCAGAGGCTTTGGGATCCTCTTATAACTCCAAGCACGCAGGTAGACTCCAGGTGTGGGAGCACAGAGCCACAAACAGCATTAATGAGGCCGTGGAACAGGAGCATCAATCCGTGGTGGCAAAAGCAAAGGGGAGTGTGTTTTATCTCGCAGAGCCTGGGACTCTAATGATGGTGCACGTTCTTCAGAAGGAAAAAAGGGACAGTCTGGGGAAAAGGACCTTCTGGGCTGGCTCCTTCCCAAAGATCCAGGAGCGTACGGAGCTGCTCGTGTTGCCTGCCTGCTAATTGGAGCTGGCTGTAACTGATTTAGAAAGTGATGGCCTTAGGGAGCTGAGATTGTTGTTTGTGTTTGTCTGGGATTAAATACAGATGGAATTAAAACGAAGTGGGGGGGGAAAAAAAATAAAACAACAAACCCTTGATTCAAGGAGGAGGCTTTGATGGCAGTGAATTCCTGCTGGTGGAAGGGAGCGGGTGCTGCCGCGGTCGCCGGGGCCGGGTGTCGGTGCCATTCCCATGGCAGCACTGGGGGAACAATGAAAGGGGAGAGTCAGAAATAGAAAGCAGAAAGATAAGTGGACTCTGATGAAAGGAGTCATATTAATAATGAAAACTGGAGGGTTTGAAGCTGCTTTAGAATAAATTTTCAAGGCGTGGAGCCTCTCGGGAGCAGGCGCTTTGGCGACGTCACAAACCACAGCACTCCAAACGTGGGGAACGGGACCCAGCTCCCAGCCAGGCTTCCCACTCTGGCAGCACAAACTGCAGGAACAGGCAGGGAAATACCTGGTATGTTGAAATGGCCAGGCCAGGGGACTCCAACTGCAGAAAAATGGGAGTCTCGTGGTTTTAGGTCACTGAAAGATTTCTTCACAGCTGAGTGGAAACCATGACACAAGTGATAAATCATGACAGGGACAAAACACGAGGCCTGAAATCATTAGCAGATTGCATTATGCAGATGTATGAGTGTGCAGGGGGGACTGTGTTGGTTCTGGAGCAGTGGGAAGAGAAGGACAAGAAGGAGCTCAGCTCCTCTGGTAACGAGCAGTGGCATCGTGCAGGAGGCTGCTGCAGCTGCCAGCGTTCCCTCACTGGGAAAATCTGTCCTGGAAGGTAACTTTCCATATCAGCTTTGAGTCTTGGCTCAGCTTATAGCTCTTAACTCTAAAAGCTTTAGGAACATTTGATACCTGGTCTCTTTTTAGTGAGAGAAATACAAATAACTCACCCTGTTAGAAACTCCAGCTTCTGGGGGCAGTGGGTGGAAAACAGGAGCCTCAGGCTCCAGTGTTGTCCCTCAGGTCACCTTAAAGCTGTCTGGAGGTGAATTTGAGCAGCTCCCTTTCCTTCCAACACCTCTCTCTGCCCCCTTCACCACCCCAACACTTCCCCCTGACTGGCTGCAAATCTCCTGCCAGTGTTCATTAACAAGTGCCAAGGCTCCCGAGATTTCTGGGTCTGGCTGGAGACACTTCCAGCACCCTCTGGCAAAACAGAGGCTGAGAACACACCCAGCTCACTGGGATGTGGCTCTGGTGCAGCTTTAGCACCTGAGAGGCAGCAGCAGAGGTCACTGGGCTGCTGTTGCACATCCCCAGTTGGTGCCTCAGCCCCAGCTCCCCGTCTGACCAGTCTGGGACTGCGCTCCCAGTTGTACATGGATGGATATGAAATGGGGAACGGGGAAAAAACGCATCCAGCCCCCACGCAGCTGCCTCCAGCTCCTTTCATCACCTCACAGCTCCCCACGGAGCCTTAGGATGCCTGGCTTTGGGAAGGCAGGGGTGATGGAGAGAGGAATTTGTGTTGGACTTTAGGCCAAGAGACCACAGAGCAGCCAGCACAGCCTCATGTGTCAGTGGCATTGGACACCGGGGGTTTGGGCAGGAGGAATGTCCCCAAAGCTGCCTGAAAGCTGGAGGAGTTCCTGTGAGACAGAAAAATCCACACACTGACAGCCGCAGCGTGCAGATGTGGCCTGTGCAGATGTGAGCTCCCGTCAGGACTGCAGCAGCCAGAGCGTCCCTGTCCCTGTGTCTGGCACGGTCAGAAGGGCAAGGGGTGAGCACATCTCATGTCTGGGTGGCTGTAAATGGGTTTGGGACGTGCCTGCAGGTTCCCACCTCCTGAGCCGTCGAGGAGGAGGGAGACATGGAACTTCCAGCACTGCCTTGGGGCACGTGGTCCCCAGGAGCCTGTGACACGGGCAGGTCCTCCGGGAGGGAGCGAGGGAGAAGGTTGGGTTTGGGCTGGAAGTGCTGTTTCCAGGCACAGGGAAGGATGGCAGAGCACCAGACTGTGCCATGTCACTGCTGCTGCTCCAGCCCACGTGGATGTGCTGCCGTCCAGCCTGGAGGCTCCTCTCGCAGCCACAGCACTGCCCGTGGAAACCAGCGTGTGTCCAGAGGGAGGCAGGAACAGGAACTGGCTTTCCAACACAAGCAAGCATCTGGGCTCGCTCTCCTCGGGGGCTCCTCTTTAAAAGGAGCTTTGAATTGATAACTTTTCACTCATTTTTGTATAAAGGAATCTGCCTGGCTTTGGTACAAAGGAGCAGCTTGCTCTGCTCGCTGCTGGTTTGTTTAGGAGCAGTGGGATGGGGAGGGGCTGGGGGAGCAGTGCTGGGGGAGCAGAGCCTGGAGCCCAAACTGGGAGAGCCAGGCACAGCCTGTGGCCTCTGTCAGAACTGAGAGGCAGAGCTGCAAAAACATCCAGGCTTGGCTCTCGCCTGCCACAGCATGTAAACAAGAGCTCTGCAGGAATTCAGCCTGCCAGGCTGGGGCTGTGGGGTGGTGCTGAGCCTTCTCCTCAGGGGAGGGGGCCTGGGGGCTCTGCAGTCTCCCAGGCACCGAAATTTGGCCTCTACAGCAGCAGTAACCAAAACGAGCCAAACAGAGACTAAAACCTTCTTCCCAAACCAGCCAAACCCTGCCTAGGATGAGGATTAAAATCCCCTTAGAGACACTCCAACAAATACTCCTACAATAACATCACTTTCAAACGCTGTATTTCAGGAGACTGATATTAAGTCTGAAGATGAAGCTGTGACTATTGAGAGCTGGAGTTGTCCGTAGTTTCCATCACAGGCAAATTTTAGAAAGGCCACAGGAATATTTGACAGTGGCTTCAGTAGCTCAGCTCCTTTTCACAGGGGGGTGGATGAAATGGTTAACTGGAGGTGTCTTCTCACTGTGCTTTCTTGGTTTCTCTGCCTCCCTGTTGGCACACACATCCACATTCTCTGTTCCTCTCCCATCTGCTTCCTCTTCCCAAATTTCTAACATTTCACTCTTAAAATTTTGCCTTCATGTATATGAATGAAAAAGAAAAATATCACTGTAAACTGCAAAGGCTCAGCATGAGCCTTATGGGATGAATTTGGTTCTGCACCACAAAACCCCTCGTCAGGGTTGTGGTCACCTCCAGGTTGTGGTGTTGGTGCTGAGCACCACTCACAAGGAGTTTCTCCATCAGGGGCTCAGTTGTGACTCTCGGATGCTGAATTTAGGCAGTCGGGGGTGGTGCTGTCCTAAAATCTGGGTGTGATTGCTGAAGGATGCAGATGGGGTGGGGGTACCGCTCCAAAACCAGCGTCACGGGGGTTCCTGCTGAACTGCTGGCCTCGTTTCTTGCCCAGCCCTGCAGGGATGTAACTGGAGCTTGGTGGAACAGCAGTTCCAGGGAGATGAGGCCTCTTGCAATAATGAAACCACTTAGTGGTGTTTAGGGAAGGAAGCCTGTGAGGACAGCAGAGGGGGAGTTGTTCCAGTGTTGAATTACTGAACCACACACACAGTGTTTGCCTAACCAGCTAGACCTGAATTGCTGTTCAAACACTGCTTTTCTGCCTGACGTTGGCAATCAGGGAGCTAATTACACTGGATTAGGGTTTTTCTCTTAATTACATGAAAAATTTAGCGCGGCTGATGTTCATGAGGCTGCAGGGGATTAAGGCAGAAGCCATGTGTTTATCTACAGGTCAATTATGGAAGCGAGAGCAGTAACGTGCTGCAGCTTTGTCTCCCCCATCCCTGCACCCCAGCCTGAACCTGTCTCCTGCTGTTGGTTTTGGGCCGCGGGCACGAGCAGGGATTAGCTGTGCCGGCTGCTGTGGGAACAAAGGCAGGGGCCTGGGGAAGAGCTGCCTCTGTCCTTGCGTGTGGTGTCTGACAGCCCTAGGGCAGGTCTGTGCCACCCCCTCGTGCCCCACAAGCAAAACCCCTCAGCCTGGAGCCGGGCACAGGCTCCCGCTGGACCAGGGCGCTCAGTCTCCGGGACGCGCTGCTCGTGTGCTCCAGAACCATCCTCAGCCCCAGGCCTGGAGCCACAGCCCCTTCTCCCCTGCCTCCTCCCCGTCCCGGGGTGTTGCTGGTGTGCTTCGCCTGGGTCACCCCCTGTTGTGGCTGCACCTGCCCTCGTGTCCATGTGCCAGTGGCATCCGTGGCCTCCGAGGCAGAGCCGCGGCACCGGCGAAGCGGCCCTGTGATTGCCAACAAGGACAGCACAGGCATCAAGCAGCAAGGCCCTCGCACCTCTCTGTGATGAGTTTCTGCTGTGAATGAGGTGAAGAGGGAAGCCCAGAGCTCCGTGTCCCTGGGTGGTGCTGCCAGGGCCTGCGGCAGGGAGGAGTTGCAGCAGGAGCTGCTTCCAGGGTTAGACCCAGCTCCTGAGCCCTGACTGCTTCAGAGGTACAGACAGAGCACCAGCATCCCCCCCGCCCCAGCTGAATTTGAACTTGAACTCGGGATTTGGGTATTTGAGGACCAGGAAGTTGATCCGTCCACCCTCCCTGCCCAGCCCTGCAGAGCAGGGTGCTGTGTGCTGGCCCAGCTCTGTGCTGGCTGCCCAGGAGCTGCTCCAGCACTCCCAGGACAGGGATGGACCAGGACAGACAGACAGGGGCAGAGGGCCAGGGACAGACGTGTGCCCTGAGCCCAGCCCAGCAAATCCTGCTGTGCTCAAGGCAGTGCTGAGCAGCGTTCCATGTGTTGCATACACAGATTATTCAGAGCCAGTTCATCTGCTTATCTGCTGATTAGTTCTGAGATGCTGGAAAGGGCATGTGCCGAAGGCTTAGGGAGTTACAGTGCGGAGATGGAAGAGATTTTGCTTTTTATTTTTATTTTTATCCTTGATCTGCTCCAGAAGAGCATTTGGGAAGCAGCTCACAAGGGCAGGAGCAGCCTTCCTCACACACCAGGAACCTGAGCTACCTCGAGCCTCTGTCTGACGGAGGCTGGAGAATGAAGGAGCAGATAGGGAAGCGTGAGAGAGGTTCAGCCCCGTTGATTTGTGCCTGCAGAGCCTTCTCTCAGGAGGTTTTGATGCTCCCAGTACAGACAAGCGAATGTCCCTGGGCCCCAGCCAGCCCCGCTGCTCCTGTGCCTCTTGGTTCTGGGTGGTGCCTTCCTGGAGGGGACACGTTCGCCCCAACTCCTGCGTGCCCTGAGATGAGAAAGCCCCAACCCGGAGCCTGTGCCTGGCCTGTGCCTGACCACAACCCAGCCAGGCTGCAGGGGAAGGGCAGAGCTGGCAGCTCCCTCTGGCAGCAGTGGGGCAGTGCCAGCTTGGCTGGGGCTCTCTGTCCTCACACGCCCTCGCCGCAAGGCTGTCCTGGAGCCAAACCCAGCCTCTGGCCAGGCAGCGTGGTCAGGGACTCTGGGGAGAGAGGCTGGGTCCTCTGTGAGTCTCTGGGCCATTCCTTAAGTAGGAAATACCCATTCCCTACCTGCAGCTCTGCGCTGGAGAGACCTGGGGGTGGGATGCTCCCCGCAGCAGCAGCGACGTGGGAGAGCCTCATTTCCTGGGATTTGAGCTAAGCTGAGCTCTCTGTAATTTTCTCACATCCCCTGCCCGAGCAAGGTTAGATCTGATCAGTAACACACGACTGGCTCTGCATGCACAAGGGAAACCAAAAATATGCACGGCCTCCTTGCTCACCTGATCGTTCCTGCCTGACCTAAAGCATCACAGAACGACCAGGCAGGATTTATCCGCAGGTTTGTAAACCCCAAAGACAATAAAATTTAGATTCTCTTATTTCCTTCTGGATTTTGGCCTTCGGCAGCTCAGGGTTTGGCTCGTGTTCCAGCATTCCCAGGAGGTGCTGGGCAGGAAATCGAAGTCATTTGAAACATATTACTTACATGATGTTTTTGAAAAGGAACGAGAATAATATTTCCTGAGGAACTCTGTGGCTCCCACCTGATCAGCTGGAAGCTGTGGTTTCGGAGAAACAGGGGTTTGTGTGACAATTTTTGACAGCCATTTAGTTTTTGCCTCCTTGGGGAGAACGGCGACTCACTGAAGCTCGTTTAGAGCAAACCTCACATTAGACAGTCTTGTCTAAGTGGCTTTTGATTCCATTTTACATGGCCACTCAAGGTCAACAAAGCAAACTAAGCAAGACCAATCCCTTCAGCTGTGAAATGTGGTGCTGCAGGAGGATGTTGGTGGGGACAGAGCTTGACACGGAGCTGTGCAGGACTGTTGAGCTGGAAGCGCACAGGTGAGGTGTGGACAGATAACACAGATGCAGGGCTATTTCGGGGGCTTTGGGGAAGAGCTGCAAATGGTGTGTGACAAGCAGAGAGCTGGTACCTCCCTCACCGTGAGCAAAACCATCCCTGGGCTTCCTCTCGTGTTTGCTGTTGATCACAGACACCGAGCTCAGCCCTCAGCCCTGTTTTCCTTCCCTTGGGCTGTTACTCACTCCCCAAAATGCTGCTCACGCCTCCCTCCATCCCCAGCTGTGCCCTGCAGGCAGCAGACAGGGAGCTGTGCCTTTTCTGCCCTGGCTCATGGGTCCCTCCGGGTGCCCAGCTTTGGGTCAGGGCAAAGGGGAGAACGCGGGCAAAGAGTGGGGAAAGGCAGGGAACGACCCCGGATTTGTAGCGGCCGGCGGGCTGAAGGGCAGCCTGGGGGCAGCCTGTTCTCTGCACACCCAGGGCACCTCTCACCCTGCAGTGCCCCCCTGCCAAAGGCTGCCGGTGCTGTGCAGGACAGGATGCTTTAGGGACAAAGGCCCCTCTGCCGGCCCCTGGAGCTGCCCCGCTCTCCCCTCGGCTGTGCTTTCCTCGCCTGCCAGCCGGAAGGGAAGGAGCTGGATGCGAGCTGCACCGAGCAGGAGGAGCAGGGGTGAGCCAGGGCTGGCAGGGGCAGAGGAGCAGCGCGCGAGGGCTCAGCGCGCAGAGCCTGTGACGCGGCAGCGCCCAGCTCGCCCCTGCTCGGGGAGGCCGCGCTTCAGCCCTTCGGTGGTTGCCTTGCCCGGTGCCAAAAGGAGCAGAGCAGTGCTGTTAACAATGACTCCCATCTCCCAGGGAGGCACCGAGCCCTCTCTTCAAAAATACTGCAGGAATGTAAAGGGAGAAGGCGCTGGTTGCTGAGCAAAGGCAAAGGGAGTCCCTGCTCGTCGTGGCTCTTCATTAGGGGCAGAGGAGAAGGGGCCTGGGTTTGCCCCCTGAGCTCTCCTCCTTCAGGGGAGTCAGTCCACAGGACACTCCCAGTGCTTCCACCTTCAAGGGGCTGTGTTTGAAGCTGCTGGAAGGTGCAAGGCTGAAGGCCCCGCACCCCCAGCAATCGTCTCTTTGCAACAAGTGCTCCAAAAAGAGGAGCCCTGCTCCTTCACAGCATTCCCTGCCCGGCAGCCTGATCCCCTGGAGCCCCCCAGATTATTACTCGCTACCTCCTGCTTTTGAACTGAGCCTTCTTTTGTGCTGGATTGCCTCAATAGTATGGAACACAATCTCTTGGCCACCTCATTCAATCATTTTCAACATCTCACTGCTGCTTTTAGCTAACGTTGGGCTGTTCTGTGCCAGGCAAGTGGTCGGATCCAGCACCAGGGTGTGCAGAGCCTTCCCGAGGGCACAGAATGGGAGAGAGCTTCCCTCTGGATGGGAGGGAGAGCCGAGCCTCAAGGAAAAGACAATGCTGCTGATTTAAAGCACCATCCAAAGCAACACGACCTCACCAGCCCAAATTTGATTCTAATGAATCCATCCCCGGAAGAATACTACTTAATTAATTAGCAGCTCATTTGCATGAGGTGGCATGTTATTAAAGTTCTGCTGCTGCAAGTCGGGCTGTGACAAGGTGTGAGCTGACAGCTTTTCAAATAAAAAGTCTTTTCAAGGAATGATCTTCCGAACTGGCAGCTTTGTTCTAAACGAGCCTCTCGTGCAGTAATAAATTAAAGACACAGGGGCTGCTGATTAGTCTCTGCATGGTGCCTCTGTACCATCCTCCCTGCTTTATCTTGGAGGATCAGCTCTCCAGAAGGGAGCAGGAGGATGGAAGAAGGTAATAAAGGCGTAGAGAGGGAGAGAACCTGTTCAGTGGCAGTGTTCTCCTGAGGATTTGTCTGGAATGTTCCCGGCACTGGCAGGCAGCACTTGAGGAAAACTCTCGGCTCCAACGTGACTCCGAGCAGGGCTCCCTCAACAAACCCTTCCCCAAACTGATTTTTCTCCCCAGGGTTTTGCAAGGGCAGCCCCAGCAGTGATTAGTGAGTGTATTTAACGTGTGGTTAGACAGCGTAATTTGGGAAAGGATGGATTTTCTCCTCCCTCAGAGACCAGAGCATTCGGCCTGGAGGAGCTGCTTTGCTCCGAGCCTCTTCTCCCAACAGTGTCGTGACTTCCTGCAGGGAGTTCATCCACTGAGGCTTCCCAGGGCTGTCTGTGGGGTAAAGATAAAGGGGATGCCCACTATGACAGATCTATTCTATCCTAAATTGGGAGAAATGCACAAAGAAAATGTGACAGGAGAGAGGAAGAGCCTGGGATACGAGGGAGCCTCCAGGTAATGAAGTTAATTGGATATGCTGATTTGAATTGAATGTGCATGTAAGGTTTGTCATTACCTTCCTCACGGACATATCCATGATTTAAAGGAAAGATACTTAATGGGATTACTATTTCACTTTGATTCCAAGGGGGAGACTTCCCACGCGGAGAGCAGGGAGCCAGGTCACATTCCTGGTGTTCCTGGTGCAGGAGGCGGTGCAGGGAAAGCTCTTCAGGGCTGGGCTTCTCCTGCCGTGGATGGAGGCATGGTGAGGGATCCTGCTGGGGGCTCAGGCCCCTTGCACATCTGCATTAGCAAATTCAGATCCCAGATGTGCTGTGCACTGGCTGCACCCCAGCAAATCCCCACCTTCCCTGGGTTTATTGATGACCTGGAAATGGTCCAATGTAGATGTCAGCAGGGAGTCTCAGGGGTGCTTTACTCCCAGAAGAATTTCACAGAGGGTCTGAAGGGCTCTTGGAAACTTCTGGTGCATTGATTTGCAGTTTCCGTTCTGGATTCTCCCCTCCTGGAGGTTGCTGTGGGTGTCAGAGGATGCAGGACCAGGAGCATCACACCGGTGCCAGCCATTACAAAAATAAACAAGTTCAGGCAGTGCCTTGTGCTCCTGACCCTGGGAGTCATCTCAGGAGCCCATCCATTGCCTCCATGGGCCTTCCCACATGGAAACCACGGCAGCAAAGTGCCTGGGGACCCACCAGGCACCTGAGGATGTGGGGAGAAGCTGCAGCTCTTGAGGAGTTAATGGGTGGCCTTCCTGCAGGACCCAGGATGGGGAATCAGCCCCCTCATGCATGGACTTATTCAGCTGTTTTTCTGGCATCAGGCATTTCATCATGAGTCAGCCTCGTGGAAACACTCGTAATGAAAACAGACAGGTAATTTAATCATGGAAAGTTCCTACAAAGAGATTCAGTGTCTTCTAATGCGAGCCTGCTGGGAGGAACTGCAAGGGAATGCAGATATGTCTTACCTCTGGCACTGGCTGGGCAAAATACCTGAGGGAAACTTTAATACAAAAGGTGTGCTGGAGCTCCGTGTCACATTAGATCCTTGAATGGCCCCTACACGCGAGCTGCACTGCAGCATCTCCGTGCCACAATGTGGTATTTTGCTAATCTCTGGTGATAAAGCTGAGCTTACCCCTGCAGCTGCATTGTGGGGGTATTAGAGAGATCAGTGCGAGCAGAGCTCTGCAGGGCTGCAGCTCCCCGAATCCAGCAGCATCCTGCCCCGTCACGTGGGGCCTGCCACGGAGCAGGGATGAGTTTGGATTTGCAGATTATGCCATTAGGCACTTCTCAGGAGGGATTTGTAAACATCCATCAGGAGCCGCCGAGGGAAGGGCTGTGTCTGGCCCAAACGGCTCCTGTGGTTCGTGTCCAAGTGTGGGAGCCTGTGCTGCGTCCTCCTGGGCTCTGCTGTCTGTGTGACCCTGGCTTCCATCTCACTGAGTGCCTCTCCCACACCTGCCTGCTCCACCCCTTCCGACCCTGCTTCCCTCCCCTAAACCCTTCCCATGCCACTGTGTCATGAGAGAAGACAGACAGGGAGGCTGAGGGGACGTAACACAACAGGGCCACTGGAGCCCAGCCCCATCTCCCGCATGGCTGTTCCGGGAGGAGCCCTGGATTGGGGATGATCTGGTGCCACGCCGCTGTTGAGTGACAGCTCAGGAGCTCTCTGGCCCCGGGAGGGCACCCACACGAGAGGCAGAGGAATTATTTCCCTCCCCAAACGTCAACAAGAAGCTTCCTGCTGTGGAGATGATCCCTTTCTTCTTCCGCATTCACGGGAATCATCGCTCTTCTCTGACATCATCATTTGTTGTCATGGAAACCGAGCCCCGAGGAGGAGATGCAGCGGAGCATCCCGGCGTCAGTGGGTGCAGCTCAGCCCCGTGCTGCGGGCAGGGGGCTGGGGGTGCCCTGGGGGGTTGAACACCCACCCCAGCGAGTGGGGCAGGGGGGCAGCGGGCTCTGCTGGCCCCTTGTCCTGTGCCCTGAGCCGCCTCAGGCTCCCCGAGAGCGCCCAGGCTGCTCCCCTGCCTTTGTGGGGTGCAGGCAGCACCCAGCACCCCGCGCTGTGTCCCAGGACCCCCGGGCCAGGCACAGCTCCCAGCCCCTGGCCGGGCTGGAGGGGCCGTCAGGCCCACGGGGCTGTCTCCAACCCAGAGCTGCAATTCCCGGTTGGAATTGGTCTGCACAAGGCTTGTCCAGTGGTATCTCTCTTTATTAGCCCTGTCTGACCTCATTACTAGAAAGGAGCTCAATTTAACGAGCTGCCGGTGCCCTGAGGGAACTCTGAAAAACAGTTGTTTTTCACAAAGGCTGCTGATCCTTCATGTCCGGCGTTTCCATTCCCGTTTGGCCATTAATCAGGCCTTTGCATGGAAGTGCCTGTGGATCCCTGACAGCCCCGTGTTCCTGGTATTTATTCCTCGGGTGGTTTTGCAGCCTTGTCCCTCAGTCCCTGGTGGCTCCCAGAACAGCGTGGGTGACTCGGGCTGCAACACTGGGCTCGTACCGGGGGGAATCTGCCTCCAGGTCTCAGCATTTCGTGAGGGCTGTGATGATCCCAATCCTCACAGGTGGAATTAAAGCAGGATTTGACCTTCTGCCTTTTGGGGGATTTTGCTTCCTGAAAATTCAGGGCTTTTGAGGCAGGTTTGGGTTGGCAGCTTAATCCTGCCAGAGGCTCCCTGTGCCCGACTGTGGGCGTTCAACCAGACCACTCACATTCCCACCTGATGTTCTTTTATAGCACTAAAAACTCGGCACCTAAGGAGAAAAAGAGAGAAATCCAGAAAATAGATGTGTTTGTGTTCCCAACGTGTCTGAACATGGCAGGAGGAGCCAGGGCTCTTCCCAAGAGCAGGATTTACTTGGAGCAGGGTGCAGGGGAGCGTCTCTCCCCTCTGAGCGTGAAGATACCCTTGTATTTCCCGCTGGGGTGGCACATTTCTCAGACAAACCTTAAGACGCTTAACAACCTGCTCGCTTCCCTCCTGGGGACACGAGCCACAAAGAACAGGCATCCCTCTCTGCTGCTGCGTCCTGCCTCTCCCGAAGGTTTGGACTCCAGCCTCTCCTGCCTTTTGCTCGGGCACGGAACACTCGAGCAGCAACACGGGGTGGGCAGCACAGCCCGGCGTGTGGCCGCAGCAGACGGCACCGCTGCCGGAGGTGTTTCCAGGGCCCTCCTCCCGCCCTGTCCCCTCTCCTGGACGGGCAGCGGGCACATCCCAGCGCATTCCCGGCTCGCCTGGCCCGGCACCGCCGTCGCCGTGAGCCCTTGGCTCTCCCCGCTCCGCACACACCGCGCCGCCAGCCCAGGGCTCTCCAAATCTGCAAATCCTGGTGGGAAAGACAATGTAAATAGTTTGTTTATCCTCCTCCCTGCCCCTCGCACAGCCCCCGAGGCCATCAATTATTGACTTGGGGAAGAGGCGGCGTTTCCTCGGCAGCAGCCGCCGCTGGCAGGGATCGGCTTTGTCACAGCTTGGGCAGGTTTTCCTGCAGGAGCAGGGAGTTGTGCTTGGGAGGGATGCAGGGGTGCCTGGAGCCCGAACTGAACAGGCCGTGTGGTGCTGTGTGCTCTGCAGAACGGGCTGGGCTGGGTTAGGGTTAGGGTTAGGTCACCAAACCCTGCAAACAGGAGAGTGGCAGCGGCACCTCCAGCTTTTAGCAGAGATGATGCTCCGGGAGGCTTCTGTGGCAGCAAGAGGTGATGGAGATTGTCCAGGTGTCACTCTGTAGGTGTCTAGAGAATTAAAAAACAACCTCTGGAGTATCGTGGCTTTGCTGTTTCCTTTGGAGACTCGTAGTTTTCTTTCAGGCTAATTTTAGGGAGAATCTAAACAGTTTACAATGTTTCTTACTGCTGGATGGTCACTCACAGCACAGTGGCAGTCTCTGTGCTCGCCTTGCAACCACAAAACTGTCTCATTATTACTCCTGGATTGGGAAAACCACATCACCTTCAGTGGAGAAGGAACCTTTGCTCCAACTCCTGCACCCACGCTCTGCCTGCTGGCTCTGCGCTCCCTCTCCAGTTTGGAGCTGAGATTTTGAGTTAGATTCCTTTCCCTACCTCCTCCTCCTCCTCCTCGTGTCGCCCTGCCATCCCCCGCAACAAAACCGAGGTTTGGCTGCGGTGGCATCACCCCTAACCTGTCTGTGCCCCCCACAGATCCGAGCGGATGGGCCTCCCCAGGGCGGGATCCAGTACGAAGTGGTGACGGTCTTCAAGGACGGGAGCCCAGTCCTCCGAGACATGGCCTTCTCCATCGACCACAAGTACCTGTACGTCATGTCAGAGAGACAGGTGAGTGTCTGCTGCCCGCGCTGCGGTCCCAGCTCCCTTCCCCAGGGAATGTGTTCTGGAGCACAGGGAGCGGGGGCCGCCTGCGGAGCCGCGCGGTGCCGGGGTTGGGACCAGAGGTTGGAGCACCAGGAGAGGCTCAGGGTTTTGTGCCTCTGAGCAGGGATTGCCATCGGTGCCCCGGGGAGGGAGTTGTACCTGCTTGTTCCTGGCTGGAAGGGTTGGACACTGAGCCGGCTTGGGGCCCTGAGCCATTCCTGCCTCAGTCCTGAGCCTGAGGCATTCCGGGTCTGCTCCTCGTGCCGCAAGGCTGAGGGTTTGCGTGGTTTTGTCTGAGAACACCCTTTACCACAGAATCCCAGGATCACTGGGGTTGGAAAAGCCCTCCTGGACCATCGAGTCCAAGCTGTGCCCAAATCCCCACCTTGTCCCCAGCCCAGAGCTCTGAGTGCCACGTCCAGGCCTTCCTTGGACACCTCCAGGGGTGGGGACTCCAAACCTCCTTGGGCAGCCCCTTCCAATGCCTGACCACGCTTTCCATGGAGAAATTCTTCCTGAAATGGATGAATTTAGGATGGTTTTATTTCTCCCTTTATTTCTTTGCTTGTTTATTTATTTACCAGCATATTTGGAGTGGTGGCCAGTGAGGGATGCTGCTGCACAGGGAGGGGACCAAGCCCCACCACCCCTGAGTCTGCTCTGTGCCAGTTCTGCTCCTGCCCCAGGGTGGTGCCCACCCCAAAAAAGCACAAACCAAGTGATTATGATGGGAATTGATGGCTGCCAGTCCACCGGAGCCTGGTGCCTGGGGGAGCCAGCAGGATGTAAATAATCTGGGGCCTTCTGTTCTTCTCTGAGCCACAGAACCACAAGGAAGCCACCACTCAGCCAGATTTCTGGGGCCACTGGCTCTGCTGAGCGTTTTCCTGGCGGTTACTCACTTGTGTGATTCAGATTGATAGAGCCGGAGCCTTGTGGGTGGTGGAGGCAGGAGAAGGGCTGCACCTGAAGGTGTCAAATTGTTCTGTGTGGGGTGAACCCTCTGGTCTCCCACAGCTTCCCACGTCTGCTGGCCAACAGAGACCTGTCCTCCCTCCCGCCTGCTCTGGGATGCCCTGGAGAGGTGTGGGTGTGATCAGGGATGCTCTGGTGGAGGTAAAGTGAGCAGTGTCCCAACAGCTCACCTTGCTCTGGCAGCCTCCAGCTCCTCCCAAAGCCAGCAGAGCTGGTTTCCTAACCTCCAGCAAGGAAAGACCAAACTGGGAAATCCTCCGCTTGGTTATAAAGTCATTTAAAACCAGGGAAGAGATGCTTCAGAGGACTGCAGAGTCTTCTCCCTGCTAAAAGGCTCGAGTGAATGAATCCCTGAGGTTGAGGAAGGCATTATGTGCTTGTTAGAGCAACTCGGTGAGAGGCACTTGCATCAGCAGCCACAAATTCAGGGTCCCGTTGCAGCTTGGACTGGGATTAGATGGCAATCACGAGGGTCTCTGCAAACTTTGAAATGGAATTATTTTATGAAAATGTTAATGCTTGGTCACTTCGTGCAGGAGCCACGTGCTCCCCGCCAACGATCCAGAGTGTATCTCAAACAGTTGAGGAACTGTTTTCATTAGGAGCAAAATCCAGTGGGAATGCCCCTAACTCATCTTTTATGAGGCAAGAGCGTCTTAATATTCATCAAAGCGCTAATTTGCTTAATTGTGAAACAAAAAGATGTGAAGAGAATTAGCAAATAATAGAATATTCCTGGAACATTAATTCCTTTTCCAGCCACGGCTCTGGCAAAACACTGGCCCTGGGGAGACTCCAGGAGCTGGGGGATGTTGTCCCTCATCCCTTGCAGGATTTGCCATAGGATTTGCCTTCTGCCCTCGTAGCAATGCGTGCTCTGGGTCCAGAAATCCCAGCATCCAATGCATATGGATTTTGGCAGCTCCCGTGACCCCCGTGCCCTCCTCCTGGCAATGTGATAGTTCAGCAAAGTGCAGGCAAGAAGATATTTTTCCCTGGGTTCTCTCTAAAGGAGGCTGATGATTGAAAAGGGGTCAGCACCAAGAGGAGGAGAGAGGTGCAGTGGCTTCAGAGGGCTGAGGCCGGAATGGTGGGAAGTGCCCTCAGCAGCACTGAGAATACACAGCAAAAAAATGTCCTCTGGAGGCTGGAAATTTCGAACAAAATGAAATTCTGCCTCAGTAAAATGACACGGAGAGCAGCTGCACGTGGAGCGGGGATTGTCCAGAGCCTGGATTTTAAATATCTGCTGAGACAGAAACAGGACAGTCCTGTGTCAGAACGAGTCTTTCAAGAAGTGGGGTGGGGTATTTGTGGAACTGAGCTAAGGAATGTGCTCCCCAATAGGATGGGCGGCAGGCCCTGAGCTGCGCTGGCCGTGGCCTCGGGGACGGGGACGGGCTCTCTGTGCAGGACGGGGATTGTGCCGACGAGACTGCGATGTGGGGATGCTTCCCGACAAAGGGACGGAGCTTCTCGGCATGGAGCCCACCTCCCTTCTGTGCTAGCAGCAGCTAGGATCAGCTTTGTGCTGAGATGCATCAGGGAGAGGAGCCGCTTCATCCTCAAATCTGGAGTTGTGGTTGTAGGCACAGCCCTTCCCCTGGCTCCTGTCCCAGCCCTGTCTGTGCTTTGCTCCAATTTTTTCCTCCCTCCTTTAGAGCTCTCCGTGAGCCTTTCATGTTCTGCTGCCAGCTCCTTCCAAAGCAGAATATTTGACATTTGATTTCACTCCCACAAAGCGCAGGAGCAACAGTTGCACAGCCCAATCCGGGGGAGAGAAGAATAAAGAAACTTTGCTTCCAGGCACTCGGAGTTCTGTAACCGCGCGGTTTACGGTGGTTATGAGGGGCTGTTTCAGGCTCTCTTCCCGCAGCACCTGGTTTCAAACGGCTCAGAGGGAAGAAGAGAGATGGTTTTGACCCCATTTAAAGCAGGAATCCATTTCTCAGTGTTGCTGTGGCAAACAGACCCCATTTCTGCCCACAAACTGAGCGAGGCTCGGGGAGAGCTGGAGATGGAGATGGGGGGCACTGGAGGAGCTGCCTGGGGTTCCAGGGTGGGAACAGCAGTGGATCTGTCAGGTGCTGGCAGAGTTACTCCAGGTCCTTCCCAGAAATTGTCCACGGGTGCTGCGGTGGGTCAGTGTTGGGGGGCCAGCGTGGCCACAGTGAGGGGGCCCTGGCTCTTCTCAGCCCCTGCCCAGTGAGCTGCCTCGTTTTTCACAGAGAGGCAAATTCAATTAACAGTTTCTATCAGGAAAAAACCAAAAAAAGTCCATAAAAATCAAAACAGAGAGGTGGAATGGGTCGTGGCGCTGTCGTGGCAGGATTTTGGCCGCTTTGCTGACCACTGGTGAGACGTGGGGGTGCAGCACACTGCAGGTTAAGGCAACGCACTGACAAATGTGGGGCCACCAAGAGCCCCCCGATGAAAAATTTCCCATTTTATCACTGAGTCTGCCACACCAACAACCCCTGCACGTGCAGAAAATCTCTGCTTCCCTGCTGTCTGACAGAAAGACTGAGGCTTGCAGCAAAAGTGCTGCTTCTGCTGAGGAAAAAGTGGCTTTATAATTCAGTCCTGAAGCATTAATTGTCTGGGTGTCAGGGAGACAGTTGGTTTTTTTAATGTATGAAAGCTCGGCGCATTTCAATTAAGTCAGCCCTGTAGGATGGGAGCGATGTGATGACTCCAGGGCTGCGAGAATCCCTTTTCCTGCCTGTGCCTGCTGCCCGTGCAGGCTCGGGCTGTGGCAGGGCTGCTCCCGCAGCTTTGCCCTGGCTCCCACGTCCTCCCCCAGCCACGGGAGCCCACCCTGGCAGAGGTGGTGGGCACGCTCCAGCACGGGCGTTGTGTGAGCCTCAGCAGAATTGGGGCCAGAGATTTTTGCGGCTCTTGATAGAACAAATGTGGCTGTTTTTGAGCCGGGAGTGAGAGGAGCTCCATCAAACCCGGGGCAGGGATTGCCAGCTCCAGAAGATTTCACCACCTAATCAAGGGCTGGAAACGTGGAATTTAAATCAGCGGGATCGAGGTGCTCACAGGAAATGCTTGCTGGAAAGACTATCCCTGTTTTAGTGGTGAAAAAGCTGTCCCCGAAGGTGTCTTCCCATCCCTGCAAGCCCTGGTTTTGGATCAGGGGCTTCTCACAGGTGCAGGAGGCAGCAGTGGGAGCTGTAGGGGCAGAGGAGGAACGCTGAGCAGATTCTCCCTCTCCTCTCCCTGCCTCTTCCCTGCCTGAAAACACGCTGTGCCACCACACATTTTCCCTTTATTTCCCACTCTTTTTCCAGCTAATGATCCATCAGTGGTTTGTGCCCATCACATGAAATACCTGGATGAAGTGCTGAGGTCACGGGGCCACTCCCTGAGGGCTGAAGCAGCACCTTCCTCACAAAGCACCTGCCCAGGGTGTTGTGAATGCAAAATTCACCTTCCACGAACATCCCCCCAAATCCCTGCACATGTCATTGCTCCCAGCCCAGCCGTGGTTACCCTGAGGTTAATTCTGCCACGGGGGGATGGTTCCAGTCCGGTTTTATGTAAGAGAGCTGCTCTGGCTGGGAACCTCCCCGTTCCCCAGGCAGAGGTAAGAACACTTAATCACCCGGGGAGTATCAGTGAGCACGGCAGAGCTCAGAGGGCCACGGCTTAGGATGTCCTGAGGGATGCTGTGCCCCTCCAGGGAGTGCTGGATGTGCCCACTGCAGGGCAGCCTTGGCTTCGGGGGGCAGGGAGAGCGCGGAGGGCAGGGGTTTGTGTTCTCTGTGGGATCACAGAACCACAGCGTGGTTTGGGTTGGAAGGGACCTTAAAGCTGATCCCACCCCACCCCTGCCGTGGGCAGGGACCCCTTCCAGTGTCCCAGGGTGCTCCAAGCCCTGTCCAGCCTGGCACTGGACACTTCCAGGGATGGGGCGGCCACGGATTCTCTTTAAATTTATTTATTCCCAGACCTGTTGCTTTCCCACCGACCGGATTCCCCCCCTCCCTCTCCACTTACATCACCGTGGCTTTAGGGAAAAGAACTGTCTTTTAGTTTGCTCTGAGAGCTGTGAGATACCGGCTTTGCAATGCCCCTGTGTCAGGAGCTGCAGCTCTCCAGGGATGATTTGTTGTGCATTCCCCTGTCCTGTAACCCCGAGATGTTTCAGTCCTGTGAGAAGTGCTTTGCTTTGGACTGAACTTTCTGGGTGCTGATGGAGAGGGAGGCAGACGGAGCTGCCCAGATGATTTAGAAGGTTTTGGAATTGGAGTGAGGGCTGAGACAAACAGGGGAGTCCATCAGTCCTGGAGTAGCAAGGCTGTAAATACTGGTGGTGTCCTGAAAAGAACTGAGAAAACATGATAAAAAATGCAAGAGATGTGGATAAAAGGGTCTGGAGTCATCAGGAGGGAAAAAACGAACTGATTAAATTTTTAGCTACATTATCTGCTAGTTGAACAGCCAGTTAGCTGGACATAATCTGAGCAAACTTTGAACACTGGCACAGGGAGAAAGGCTCGGCTGGGTCCCACCAGAGGTGCCCAAAATTCCACCTCCCATGAACTCGTCCACCTGCTCATCCTGTGCCAGCCTTTTCCCATCAGCTGGGACAAAGAGGGAGCTCAGGATGGGTGGACTGGCCCCTGGAGGAAGGGCTGTGCTCCATGGGATGCTTGGACAGCTCCATGCCAGCCTCTCCCACCACCCCCTGCTCCACTCTCCTAAAATCCATGACTTGGTGCAGGCTTTCTCCCCTTCCCTCCCTGCGCTCAATTAGGAATAATTAAGAAATTCAGCTAAAAACTTGCCTGAGATCATTAGCAATACCTCCCTGACAAGGAAGGATGTGTTAATTAACATCAATGGACCAAAAAGCCGCAGCCCAGCCAGGTGGGAGAACCTGCTGGCTCCTCTCCTGCCCTGCTGGCAGCCCATTTGTCAGAGCTGCAGAGCCCTGGCCCTGCTGGGGCTCACGTGCTGGTGGCCAGGCTGGTTCCGGTCCCTCCCTGCAGCCAGCTGGGATTTCTGAACAGACACGAAACATTCCAGTGTGAGGAGTTCAGTGCAAAAGCCTTTGAGGTAAGGGACACGTTAAGAATAAACTTTCTGGGAAGAAGGGGTGAAAAATGCTCCAGTGTAACCTCGGGGTCAGTGGGGTTGTTTATTCTAGATGAGTTATATTTTAGACATTGCTCATGTGGTTGTTCCTTTCAAGTGCTGGCTGGCTTTGCCTTCAGTTTGTTTGTTTTGCTTTGGTTTTGCTTTGTATCAGGCTGTTTCTTCCCCTGCCAGTCACAGCCACAGGGTTCCCATGTGTTTGCCTCGGCATTTGCTTCCCTTTCCAGTTCCTCCCCTTCCACAGACCTATTGTTTGAATTTCAGGCTGGCAACCACAGTCCTGAGATATTCCTAGAATTTCCCTTACATGCACACACACAGGCACCACTCCTCGGACCACCGGTGCTCCGGGGCTTGTGAGGGGACCACTGCCATCCTCAGGAGCTGTGGGAAGGCCTGGTGTCCCCCCAGATTTGATGTCACCACCCCTGCTCCACGCTGAAAGCAAGACGAGTTCACAGAACCCCCGAACAGTTTGGGTTGGAAAGGTCCTTGAAGCTCAGCTCATTCCACCCCCTGCCGTGGCTGCTCCGAGCCTCAGCCAACTCTGTGGATGGTGCTGAAGGATTTGAGCAGTGCAGGGAATGCTGCAGAGCCCTGGCTTTGCTGCAGGATTTCCTGTCTGGATGGACAGACAGACACGGGGCTCCTTCCTTGGCAGCAGCAGTGAGAGCCAGACAGAGCCGTGTTCCCGAGGGGGAAAACGGCTGGAAGGAGAAATCGGAGATGTCACACTCAGTGCTCAGCTCTGAAATTTAAAAGCACACTGAGATTCCTCTTTCTCTCTCGTAGAGCTCTCTAAACTTTCCCTCTGCCCCCTTTCCTCAGCTCCTGGAGTAGTTTGTGTCCCCAGCAGATGAGTTGGGCGGGTGCTGAGCCGGCGAGGACGGGAATTGCTCGCACCGGGCGCCAGCAGAAAGGAAACATAACTCACAATATGGTGAGGGGAGCTCTGAAATTGCACAAATTATTCTATTTTATACTTTAATTAGTTTGAATTAGCAATGGGAATAGATGCATAAAATGATCCAGTGAAGGGTGAAATGGAAAAAGGGATATGGTGTGGAGTGTCACTTTATTACTGTGGAGTTTGCAGGGAGGAAGCGCAGGCAATGTGTGAGCACTTGTCCCGCTGGATCTGTTCCCTGTGATGGATGGACAGACAGACACAGTGCTTGCCCCATCCCTGGAAGTGTCCAAGGCCAGGCTGGACAGGCCTTGGAGCCCCCTGGTCCAGAGGAAGGTGTCCGTTCCCGTGGTAGAGGGTGGAGTTAAGATCCCTTCCCACCCCAACTGTTCCATGGTTCTGTGACTCTGCCAGGAAGGAGGGCAAGTTCAGGCTCTTTCCTGCAATGTTTTCCTTGGATCAGGCTCTGCCAGGTCACCTCAAAGGCTTGGGACAATGTGGCACCTTCTCTGGAGACCAGCAGTGTCCTCTCCAGGCTTGGCTCCCAGCCCTTCCTTGGACCTCACACTGAATCTGTGGCTCAAAGGGGCAGAAGGATTTAACAGAGTTCAAATCCACCCCAAGCCTTAAACTTTGAGCATCTTTTGCCTTTTCTTTTTCCCCCCTCAAGGTTCTGAAGGGTTCCCCAAAATCACGTGGAACTTGGATCAAGCTCCTGCAGGTTCCAGATACTTTGCAAATGATGGATGTGCCCCAGGGAAAGTGGCTGTAACGGGGCTTCAAGCTGGGACTAAACATAAAAGTTTAGGCCGGTTGTAAAGCAGAAGAAATCCCAGCTTTTTGTGAGGCTTGCTCTTGCTCTCCCCGCTCCTTCCCTGGCAGAATATTTCCCGTTATAACTTTGCCGTAGCAAAAAACGCTGGGATTTTGTAGAGCGCGGGCATGGAGGGAGGCACAGGGATTTCCCTGGGAAGCCTGGGGTGATTCTGGAGAGCAGGCACATTCAGCATCCCAGGTGGAAATCCTGAGCCCCAAACCCGGTGCAGGTCCTGGCTTTCTCCATAAGAAACCCCCGAGCCTCGGGTGTCCCTGCAGCCCCGAGGTCCCTCCAGCCCCACCCCTGGGATGTCCTGAGGAGCCGCTTGGTAACTCCGGCGTTTCTGCCTGGTGCTGCTGAGGAGAAGGAGCTCCGTTAATAACCTTCTATTTATTTTAGCAGCAGGAATGTGCCTGGCAGACTAAACAGTCCCTGCTCCCCCTGCGCTGGGGGGCTGCCCCAGCCCTGCCCGGGGCTCTGCTCGGGACTGGCCCTGCCGAGTTTGCTGGGGCCAGGCAGAGAGAAGGAATAACAGCGATGGCCTGGAGCTTTCTGTGTGGGTGTTAAAGAAATTATTTTTGTTGTAATCAAGTTTAGAACGTGCTGCTCACACAGGGAGGTTGTTGCTTTCCCTCTTTATTTTTCCGCTGGTTTCCGTGCAGCAAACCCCACCAACATTTTGCTCTCTGCTCACAGATTTATCCTCCCCAAAGCCCTACGAGCTGGAGCAGCAATATCACATTTTAGATTAGGGTTGAAGCACTGAGGTGCTGTGTGCCCTACCCGAAGTCACACAGGAAATCTGTGGAACCTCCCAGATCCTTAGGCCCATAGCCAAGGAGCATTCTGCATTTCATCACTGTCCAGGTCGGTGCTCTGCAGCCACAACGAGGGGAATGTGGGAAGAAAAGGCACTGGATGTGGTTTGCAGTGACAAATTATTGATAAAGGCCCCGTCAATCTGAGCATCCCCTTCCCAGCTGCAACGAGTCCTGTGGACTCCTAAAGGTGTAACTTTAAAACAGATAAATTCTCATGAAGAGTTGATTTCAGTGCCCAAACTCGCCTTGGAAGCACCAGGAAATGCCCAGGTGCCCGTGCCCACGGGAGGGATGCTCCTGGAAGGTGACACAGGTGTGGTGGACACCACGGCTGTGTCCTTGGGAGCTCTGGGACCACGTTCCCACCCCGCAGAGCAGCTGGAAGTGGCCGTGGCCGGCGGCGTTTTCCCAGGCTTGACTGAGCATTGGGCTGATCCGTCCTGGCAGCCCTGGAGGGGCAGAGGACATTTCGTGTTGCTGCTGCCAAGATACACCTGTGAATATTTATAGAGTCTGGCCTCTTCTTCTTCTTCCCATGCTGGGAACTTTCTCTTTTTCCTCCAAACCTCCTTGAACTCTGGAAGGGCCAGACTCCTGGTTGTGACGGCACACAGCAGAGCCCGGGTGGGGTTTTGCTGTTCCTGTCTTGGAGCACCCGCTGCACAGAGCATCTCCACAGCTCTGTCCTTCCCAAGTACAGACAGAACGGCATCACTGCTTCCAGCCGCAGGCAAAGCAGGGCAGAGAATTTGGGGCTTAAAACCGTCCTAAGGGCTCAACCAGCAGCTTCCTGCTGTGTTTGCAAAGAGAGCAGAGGCAGCACCACTCCATAATCCGCTCGCCCTGCCACGACTGCTCACCGTGCTTTGTTAGGGAAAAATGGGAAGTGCTGGGTGTTTTTTCCTCTCAGGAGGCAGGAAAAGGCAGCGTTTGAGATGCTGGTTTTCCTCCCAGTCGCTGCCTGCAGCCCAGAGGGCTGCTCAGTTGCAGAGGAGTTGGCACAGGCGTTCTGGAGCGTGCTGGAAGCTGGCGCGTGAATGCTGCTTTCTCTGGCCTTCAGATGGAGCAAAATATTGCTTCAAATGTGCATTGCTGAGGTCAGGGGGGCCACGGAGGTCGCAGAGGAGGAGGAGGAAGGTTTTGAGGCAGAAGGCACTCGCACTGCACCACGTTTGGTTGGGTTTGGGGGTATTTTAAGCCACAAGCACTTCGCTGAAGTTGTGCCACCAAAAGCAGTGACACATTGCCTCCTCCCCTCCCTGGCTCCACTTCAGAGTGCGTCTCTCCAGTTTCTCTTGCAACACATATTTATCTGCTCTGTGGCCTTATGGCTGTGTAATTAGTATTCGTGTTTCCTTTCAAACAGAAATTGAGTGCTGGGAGAGCTGGAGCTGCGAGGGCACCACGTGGGCGGGCTGGTGCTGCTGCTCTCACACACGTGGTGCTGGAGGACCTGGAGGAGACCAAATTAGGCTGTCAAGACATCAGAGATGCTTTCAAATAATGGAATTAAAAGACCCTCTTGGAATCCCGTTCCAGCAGTGGAGGGAGGAGGAGGTTTCAGTAGCAGTGGGGGCCAGAAACGAGCCCTGAGCACTGAGGGTCTCTCAGCAGAGCTGGGTGGAGAACACTGGTCTGGTGGAGGTGGAATGAGACGAGCTTTAAGCTCCTTCCCAACCCAAACCATGCTGGGATTCCATGATTTTCAGTCTGTCAGAGGCCTTGTCCTTCATTAGTGTCACGTTTAATGATCCTGGTGAGCGCCGTGGCCTCTGGTGCTACAGGAAAACCAAAAGGGCCGAAATCCATGGACATTCTGGGCAGGGTTTGGTCAGGGCTGGCTGCCTGCCTGGCTGCTCCTCGTGCTGGTTGGTTGGGCAGAGTCTCTGGAGCTGGGGCAGCTCCTGCCGGACGCGTCTGAAGGATCTGTGCTCCACACGGGAGCAATTCCCACCTAATCTGCTGGAATAAGGACAGCACTTAGCACTGTGGATCATGACTGATGTTTCCTTTGCCTCCTAACAAGCTGCAGTTGTTTTAGGCTTTTTCCCATCCATTTAAGTGACTCACAGGCAGGCAACTGTCAGTGCCTTGGGTGCTATTAATACCTCCACAAGAACACGGTTTCTGAGTATTTGTATTTTTATTTTATTTGTGGAGGAACCAGCGGGAAGGACGGGTTTTGAAAAATGACTCCTCCCTGTGTGGCTGGGCCTCTGTGTGAGCGAGCAGACAGTCCTGCCCACAAAAACAATCTGCTCAAAATCCGGCCAAAAAGAGCTGACCATACTTTTATTTGGAGAAACTGTGCCAGAAACAGCATTCCTGGGCCGGCAGAGAGAAGTGTGCAGGCTCCAGTTGGTCGAAAACAGCCTGGATTTTTCCATTTTAGGTCTTTGCATGGTCCAGGTTGGTGGATCCAGCTCGGTCCCTGGCACCTCGACCAAGCAGGATGCTGGAGGAAGTGTTGGATTTGTAGGAGAAGCATCCCTGTGAGGCAGCAGCATGGCTTGGGGGGCTGGGTTTAGGCTTTGTTTGGGTGCTGCAGAGGATGCACCAGTCCAGGAAAATTGCAGCCCATCCAAAAAAGGACCTTGAGCCATCAAAGTGCCTAAGGGGACCACTGAATCCCTGAATCTCCTGAGCTGGGCCCACAAGGATCCCTGAGTCCAAGTCCTGCCCTGCACAGGAAACCCCCAAATCCCACCCTGTGTTAGTGACACCCTCAAACTCTGAGTTTGGGTTCATTTTAGGAGCATTTTAAGCAAGCAGCACAATTCTGGAGCTGTAGCACCGGAAGCAATGACACCTTGCCTGCCCCCTGCCCTCCCTGGGGTGCTGGTGGTGTCCAGGTGCTGGGATGGCTGCCCTGGGGCCCTCCCTGTCCGTGTGGGGTGCAGTGGGACCACAGTCCCACCTGCCTGCCCTCCACGAGCAGAGACAGCTCCCAGAGCAGCCCCGGGGGCCGTGGTGTCCGTGGGGCTGGGGAGCAGTGCTGCCCACCCGGCCGGGACCCCCCAGTGCAGGCAGAGGGGAGAATGGCACTGAGGCCCCGGCTGGCACTTACCCGTCCCTTCCCAACGCCCTGGATGTGCTCCCCATAACCAGAAATTCCTCCTGGCCTGGGTCAGCTCCAGCTGGAGCCTTAAAGCCAGGGCAGGGGCAGGTTTGGGTGTTGTTTCGTGCTCTGGGTGCTCACATGGGAGGCAGCAGCGTCACGGCCCTGAAGGATGGGAGACGAGAGGGCGAGGAGGCCCCTGCCGAGCTCCCTGTTGTTGTTGTCTTTGGGTGCGGAGCAAAATGTGTAGGCTCCGGGCTAGATTGTGTAAATCTCGTTAGAAAGCCATTCCCAGCTAATGAAACCCTGGGAGAGAGGGATTTGGCTTCCCAGCCCTCAGCCTTGCAGCAAAGGCTGGAATAAATCCATCTCCAGTGGTGTGTGGGCTGTTCTCCCCTCTCCCCCAGCACGGGGGTGTTTTATTGGTGGAGTCATCGCTTGAGATCAGCCGCAGGTCAGCAATTTGTTGCATCTGCACCTGAATAATTCCAAGTGATAATCATCTCCCCTTAAAAAAAAAAAACAAAAAACCCACATTTTAAAACTGCCGTGCAAAGAAATCTCACCTGCTCTTTAATCCCTTTGCAGCAGCGGAGAACAGACATGTAAATAATTCTGCCTCCCCCTGCAGCCGGCCGGGCAATGGGTATTAATTCCAGGAGCTGTTAAGGAAAGCTGTTGAAATGAAGCATGTGAGATAAATGCAGCTCATCTCCCCCTGTTTGTGTAGGCTGAGAGTGTGCCTGCCACAGCCATAGATCCCACTCGGGGTCGTGTTTGTTTGGCTGCGACTTTATTGCTCTAAGTGTGAATTCAGCCGCTCCCGCTGGGTGAAATACGAGTGTCTTTGTGCCCCTGTGCTCGCTGGCCGCGCTGGGGGCTGCTCAAGTGCGTCTGCTGCGCCCTTTGGTGGGAGCAACGCAAAAGAGGCCCAGCCCTGGTGCTGGACACGTCCCTTCCCTGCAGCTCTGGTGTGCTCTGGAGACCCAGACCCGCCGGGCCTGCTGCCATCCCCACTCCTGCAGGGATCTGTGACCCCTCCTGCTCCAGCCCGTCCTGGTGCTGTGCCTTCTCCTCCCAGGGCAGCGTCTCCCTGCAGGCACCGAGGCAGGAATTGCTCTGTTCCCTGCTTTTTCTTGCTTTATCTGTGGTTTTTCTCACCTGCTTTGCCTAATCACAGAATCCCAGGATGGTTTGGGTTGGGAGGGACATTAAATCCCATCCAGTTCCACTCCCTGCCTGGGCAGGGACACCTCCCACTATCCCAGGTTGCTCCCAGCCCCGTCCAGCCTGGTCTTGGACACTCCCAGGGATCCAGGGGCAGCCACAGCTGCTCTGGGCACCCGGGGCCAGGGCCTCCCCACCCTCCCAGGGAGGGATTTCCATGGGATCTGGGGACATCCCTGCACAGAGCTCGGGGCTTTGGGTACCGCAGAGGGCACCACTGGGAGACCCCCTCGCTGTGGGCAGGCACAGGGTCCTGCCAGAGGAGCTGGGGAAGTGTTTCAGGCCGTCAGGGTTCGGGAAATGTGGGCTTGGTTTAACAAAACAAACTTTTCCGTGTTTGAAAACAACCTGGGAAATTCGCTCGTTTGCTTGTGTAACAAAAGGGGCTGGTGGCAAGAAAATCAGCTGTGCCTGCCTGCCAGGGAGGAAGGAAAACATGTAACCCTCAGAAGGGTGAGATATATATAGTTAGGTATATATTTTTTAATATATTCTTATATATATCTCATAGAATCACAGAATATCCAGAGTAGGAAGGGATGTACATATGTCTACATATATAAAAATATGTGCATTTATCTATAGCTCTATATCTCTCTATATTTATCCAACAACTAAGATGGAAATCCAGCAGTGCAGAAGCATCCAGGCCCATCTGGGACAGCCCAGGCTGCTGGAAATATTTCCAGTTTTGCATTCCCTTTCCCCCTGCCTGTCCCAAAGAACACAGGGTATCCTCTGCATGTAATGAAGTCTCTGAAGGTTTGAATTGTATTTTTTTGCCTGCCTCTAACTAATCTTTTTTAATGCTTGACAGCCTCATGTTCTGTAATTGAATGCATTTTATTTAGAAAATAACATTTAGTGCCACTTTGGATTTCCAATTATTCTTCAATCGGACTTTGAGGGCCTGATGTCTTTGTCACTTGGATATGTGCAAAAGATGGCAACATCAGAGCAGACAACAGCAAATTATTTCCACCACTGATTACTAGGCTTGGGAGGAAAATATGCAGGGACAAATTTAGTCTCAGCATAAATGTATGAAAATGAGTTAAAGCGTGGCACCAGCAGCAGCCTCGTGCCGTGGCTCGAGGCAGAGGGGAAGCACCAGCCTGTCCTCATCCTGCAGCTTCCCAAAGAGGGAATCTTTGGGATGAAGGGAAGGGGAGAGGCTCAGTGACAGCAGAAAAGCCTCCGAGGAATGGGAGCTGCAGCGATGCCAACTGGATCTGTCTGTGGTGGGCCTGCAGTGCTGGCACCTCCCGTGGCACCTCCCGTGCAGGAGGGGAAGGCGAGTGCTGCACAGCACTAAATCCATCCTAAAACCCACAGATCTCCTGTTGCCAAAGGAGGAGCTGCCTGCTCCCCCCTCACGGTGTCCTTCACACTCGGAGGGGACACAGCAGCTTGGTCTGGAGCTGTGTCAGGGTTGGGATGGACATCAGGAGAGGCTCTTCCCCAGAGGGTGCTGGGCTCTGACCAGGCTCCCCAGGGAATGGGCACTGCTCCAAAGCATCCAGAGCTCCAGGAGCCTTTGGACAACGCTCCCAGGGATGCACAGGGCGGGATTTTGGGGTGTCTGTGCAGGGACTGGATGAATCTTGTGGGTCCCTTCAATTTAGGATATGCCATGAATCTTGGATTCTCCTCCTGCCTGTACAGCCGTGTGGCTCTCCCTGCACTGCCTGCAGTGCACCTCTGCCCAGCAGAATTCCACAGCCTGGGAGCTGAGACAGAACAGCAGGATGTCCCTGTTGGCCTAAATCTGCTCTAGGAGTCTAAACCATTCCTTCAGGGCTCCTCTCTAGTCTTGAGACGAGTCTGGCACCTTATCATAGGGTGAGATGCCCGAGGCTACCATGGGCAGGGCCAGCCCAGCTCTGCCTGGGTGTATCCCTGTGGGAAAAGTAAAATTCCTTGTCAGAGTAGTCATTTGGAGTGATCCAGTGTCTTTTCGCGAGCCTCCGATGCAAACAATTAAACTGCAGCCCAAACTGATTCGGTCTGTGTGGGGTGGGGGAGGCCCTGCCGTGCTGGGAGCCAGCACAGCACCTTAGAGTGATAAAACCTTGTGTTTTGACAGCTCTTTGTGTTCCTCGGGTTTGATGTGGCCCTGAAGCTTGGCTGTGTTGTCTCCTGGGATGTTTTTGTTTGTCCATGTGTGATAAGGGGCCGTGCCCTACACCTGCCGTGGGACACTGGGTCTCTTCTCTGGGGGAAAAGGCCTTAAAGCTCATTTTCCTTCAGAATTAGCGAGTTTGGGACATACTTAGGAGGGTCCATTCCTCACACTGGCAGTCAGGTTCCTAAATTATTTTTGACAGCCGTATGTAATGATATACAAATGGGAAAGTGATGGAGTAGCAGAAAATTGACTGGCAAGGACAGCGTGATGCAGTTAGAGAGCAATCCCTGCTAAAAAGCCATGGAGACTGCAGTGTTCCTGGAGCAAACCAGGAGCAGGGCCATCACCAGGCTGTGAAAGCAGCTATGATACCACTCTGTGACCTTTAAAGCTGCTTAGGGCATTCAAATGCTCTGGATTTCCGAGGCTCTGTAAAATTACACAAACCAGCCGTGCCTGTGACCTTCCCCCAGTATTTGAACAATCTGAAGAGCCCTGAAATGGTTCAGAAATGGGGAATTGAGGGTTGCTCGTGTTCCTTTGTGACTGGCCATGGAGATCTGAGCAGACTCTCCCCAGCACTGCCCCAGAATTCACTTGGAAAGGCAGCATCCCGTGGGATGTGGGTGTCTGAGGGATGAACCTTGCAGCTCTGCCAGCCAGGATTCACAGAATCCTAGAATATGCTGAGTTGGAAGGGACCCACAAGGATCATCCAGTGCATCCCAAAATCTCTCCCTGTGCCTGGGGGCATTGTCCAAAGGCTCCTGGAGCTCGGGCAGCCTTGGGGCCGTGCCCATTCCCTGGGGAGCCTGGTCAGTGCCCCAGCACTGCCCACCCAGCCTGGCCTGTGGGATGCTGTGCTGGAAAAGCAGGCGGAGGTAAATGGACACAGAAGGAACTGGAGGGGCTGGGCACCATGGTTTTCTGCTCAGCCCTTCTCCGGGCAGAGCTGCAGTCGGATGATTCCGTCACTCACACGCGAGGTGCAGGGCAGAGCCGAGGCTGGGACATTGAAATGATCCCTGCGTGTGCCAAGAAAACAAACAGAAAGGGCCAGTCAAAGCTTTTCAGTGTCATTGACACCCTCGGACGTGCCAGAGCCGGGAACAAAGGCGGCATTGAGGCTCGGCACAGCCTGGGAGGCTGCCGGGAGCGGGCAGATGCGGGGCTGTGCCCACCCCGCTGCGCCGCGGCCACTCGGACACGTGGGGCCCTTGCAAGGTGGGTGGCAGGACACGTCCTGGGCTTTCTCCTCAGCAAGGAGGGTAAACAAAATGTGGCCTCCGTGTCCCTGTGCGTGCCAGGGGTGGCAGGTGGCCAGGAACTGGAGGGGGGCGTTCTGTAGGGACAGGGCTGGGGAGGAGGGGTAAGGCAAAGGCAGCTCCAGCACTGCCTCCGAGGTGGGCAGGGGAGGGCCGGCATCAGGACACAGAGTCCTGCAAGAAATCTTGGGCACACCTTGCCTGTGTGCCCCCTGACAGTGCCAGGCAGAGACCTTCAGCCCATCAGGCTCTGGAGGAAGGGCAGCCTGGGGCTGGACGCAGGGCACTGCTCCGGCCGCTGCCGCCCCTGTGCTGCGCCCCGCTGCCCTCCCCTCCCCAGCACTGCTCCCTCGCCCAGGAGCTGAGGATCGCGTTTCATCTGCCTCTGGGAGCAGCTGTGCCCTGTTGCGTTGTGTGTGCACACGTTGCCCATTCCAGCAGGGCTGCAACTCCCCTTTAATCTCCCGGGCACGCCAGAAACGCCGGGAAGGGCCCAGGGCCAACACCCAGGGCCGCGGGCGTTGGTGACCATCAGGTGTGGCCTCAGCTCTGCGTGGCTTTGGCTGCTTTGCTCCCTCGTGGGCCATGCAGCAATGGAGCAAGGCAAGGGTTAAGCTCAGGGCCCCTCTGGAGAGAGGGAAATAAGCAGAGGGATCCGCGGGGTCCCTCGCTGTGCGGGAGCGCCGGGCTCCAGCTGCCTCCCATGCATGTGCTGCTCATTTTTCATCCTGAACACAGCTGCCGCCAGCAGCCCTGTCCTACCCCTGCTCCTGCCAGTTTTATGAGCAAAGAATAAAGAGGGGAAGCATATAAAGCACCGAGGTTCATTTGCCACTTGTCAGGAACGGGAGCAGCAGGACCGGAGCCATCGCCCTCGGCCGGGGCTGCGCAGGCACCTCTTCGTTAGCAGCATCATTTATTCATCCCCCCAAGCTGCTCTCCTGTTTGGAGCGAGGGACTCGCTGATGCTCCTGTTTGTACCAGGGTGGCTGTGGCCCTGATTAGCTGGGTGGGATGGGAGAAGCTGCCTTTCCTGGGCATCTCTCCCAGGGGTGAAGCCGTTCCCGTGCCGGGATCGATCCCATCGGCACGGGCAGGCTGAGCACTGGGGGCTGGCAGAGCCCCTCTTTCTTCAGCTTGGTAATTAGAAGCTCTCGGAGAGAGGGAAGAGAGGTCACACACGGAGTGGGACTATTAACCCCAACCCTTGCCAGCTACCCTGTGGAGAAATGCCCTTGGAGCAGCTGCTCCAGCGCAGGCTTCCAGCAGGAAGGCAGCTGAGGGGAGGGAGGCTCCCCTTCCAGCTCTGCTCCCCCACACACAGGTGGGGATTTGCCTCCAGTGTGAGGTTTGCAGCTGAAAAACGTGATGGCAGGGACTAAGTTTGGCCTAGAAGTGATGGTTTCGTGCCTTTCATACAGCACAAAGAGCCACCCTGGTGGTTCCCTGTGCCCCATTCCCTGCCAGAGGCAGAAGACAGAGCAGGTCCTGTATCCGCCAGCCCTTCTCCTGGTTTTTGGCAGTCCCAAGTTGTCCTTAATGAACTGATCTGTAAATCTGTTCAATGCCATCTACTTTCAGCCCCCTGGGGCAATGATTTGCACAGTTTTGATAGCTGGGAGGACATTCCCTTGTTTCCAGCCTCACTGGGCGCTCATGGCTACCAATTCCCACAGAAGTTGGTTAATTTTGTCCTTGCAAATCCCTTCCAACCCCAGAGCTTTTCCTGGAGCTGATCTGTAGGTAGGCTCAGCAGCAGCCTGCAGGATCCCCCTCGCAGTCTGTTGGGTCTGGTGCTGTACTGACGCCAGTGATATTTATGGAAATATATGCAGAAGTTCCTCAGGCTCTGGTGGAGCAGAAATCGTTTCATGGCGTTATTTGCCCAAAATGCCACCGTTTTGAGTGCTGGATGCGGACAGGGAGAAGCTGATGTCAAAGTAACTGTGTGCAGCAGGAGCTGAGGTGGCTTCCAGGGACAAGGGACTTGGCACTGCAGCCCTGGGAGCATCGGGGCAGCAGTTCCGAAGTTTCTGTCTAAGCTCTGAGCCTGCATCAGCCCTGCCTCTCGTCGGAGCCGTGCCACAGCCCCAGAGCTGCTCTTTGGTTCCACATGTGCCACGCAGCCGAACAGCAGCCCACGGAAAAGCAGGTAAAGATGAAAGCCCAACCCCTTGCCCGACCTTCTCTGGCTACAAAAACCGTCCCAGCTTTTATTTCACGTCACGGGAGGCCCCTGGTTGGTTTTCCCAGTTTCCCAGGGGCACTTCCAAGCCGCAGGCAGCGGTGTTTGCTCTGTGGTGTGGGAAGGGAGGGGAAGGGGGGCTTTAAAGTGCTGGCTTGTGGTGGCTCCGCAAAGGAAGTCATGTCCCAGGGGATGGGAATGTGGTGGGGAGGGCTTGATGGGTGAAAACCACCACGTTGTGACTTGTGACCCAGCGAAAGCCCTAATTCTGTGTTTAAAGTAAACCCCAGCCTGGTGCTGCTTCCTCTGCCCCCTCTTGGCACCTTGCCTTTGGCTCTGATCACTCACCCTGTGGTTAGGGCTGGGCACCAGTCACCCCAGCAGTTCGGAAAGGAATGTTAAAGGCCTGTTGTGCAAACCAACCCCTGTCTGAACAGACTTTGTTTTCCCTGTAAATCTGCTGCAGGGAGTGATTTAACCTTCATCTATTCTTTTTTTTTATTATTTCATTAAATAAGATTTATACAGGTGTGGTATTGGAAAGGTCATCCATCCCCTGGGCTGTGGGAAGAGCTCTGTGCATTCCTCCCTCCTCACTTGGCTGTTTTACCCCTGGTTTCGGGGTGGGAAAGCGCCAAGGCTGGGTTCTGCTGCCTTCCTGGGAAGTTAATTTATATCTGCCTGGTACACACGGCTCCCTCATCCCTGCTTTCCCCCAATCCCACACTTCATGAACCCTCCCCTTCAGCTGGAATAACCAGGAGCTGCTGTGCAGCCTTTCCCCAGGGGATTGCATCCCAGCTGAGGGGAAGCAGGGGGTTATTCCGCTCCTCTCCCAGGGGAAACGTGGGGTGTTGTGTCTGCTGACCGCAGCAGGGACCCGGGCTCTGGATCTCTGGGTGCTCCTCCCGTGTCCCTGAAATGGGACATTTTATGTCTTTCTGGTTTACTGGCGTGTGATGAGGCTGAATGAGGGGGCTTTGCAGATATTTAAGATCTTGCAGCAGCAAAGCAGCAGCGGTTGGACACTGCAGGGTGTGCTCACAGGGCTCCGTCCATCCCTGCAGCCAGCCCTGAGCATCCCCAGTCACCCAGGACACCTCATCCGGGCTCAGAGGCTCGCGGGCCGAGGCAGCAGAGCTGGGAAGGATGTTTTGCAGCGTTTCCAGCAGCAACCAGGGCTTTTCTGAGCCCTGAGAACAGATGGCTGGGCTGGAGGCTGAGATGCAAGGACAAGGGACTCGTGTTGACATCACCTTTACCAGAGCGCCTTTCATCATTAGCATGTAAATGCCGCCAAACACCCAGGAATTATCCAGCTATGATCTCTTCATTAGAAGAGGCCTCTGATCAGGTTAATCTCACTTTCCCAGCGTGGAAAGGAGGATGCTGAGCAGCTGTACCCAGCAGCAAGGGGAAGTAGAGCGAATTTCTGAGAGGGAAGGATGCTGCGAGCACCAGGGTTGAAGTGGATCTTCCGTGATTGCTTTGCCTGTTTCACAGCACTGCCAGGGCTGGAAGAGCGGTGCTGCTGGTGGTAAAGCAGCCTGGTGAGCCTGCTCCTCTAGGGCAGGTGCCCTGGCACGCCTCTGCTGGGTGCTGACCAGCCCAGCTCTCCTGTGCACACCAGGGAAGCAGTGGAAGCTTCCAGCCTGGTGCATTTTCCATCCTCTCCCTCTTGAGAAGCAGAAGCCAAAGCAAGCATGGGGGAGGGTGGAGGAAATGTGTTTTAACAGTAAATACGGCCTTGTTATTTATCAGTGCAGAGTAATTGAAGTAATTTCATGTCGGTTTTAAATGCAGCGCCCAGGGATCTAATCTATCTGTCTAATATTAATGGGTAATATTTGCTTGCCTCATTCATTCATTACTGTTTTCATTAAGACTCTAGTCCCATTTAGGAGTCTGTTTGTCATTTTAAACTCTTCTGTTTTGTCTTAGCCTGCCACGATCCCTTTCCACAAGAGAAGTGAGTGCCGGAGCTGCGGGCTGGCAGCTGGGGAAGGGGCTCTGCTGTCTGGGGTGGGGTTTGCACGGGCCAGAGCAGAGGCAGAAGGCTGGGGGCAGCTGCAGGCAGCAGGCACTGAGCTCTCCTGGGATGCACACCTGGGGATTCAGGGCTTGCACAGCTCTGCGCTGGGAGATCCCTGCTTGGACACAGTGATGTCACTCCAGCTTTGGAGCCTCCCTCCTTTCCAAGCCAGGCTGAGGCTGCCCGGGGCAGGGATGTTGTTTGTAAGTGCTCCGGGTGTTTCCAGAGGGGTGCTGTTGTTCTTTCCAGGGTGTTTCCATCTCTGAGGTATCCCCGCCTTCAGGGTGTCAGAGAATCATGGAATCCCAGACTGGTTTGGGTGGGAAGGGATCTTAAAGCCCATCCCATTCCCACCCCTGCCCTGGGCAGGGACACCTCCCACTGTCCCAGGGTGCTCCCAGCCCCGTCCAACCTGGCCTTGGACACTTCCAGGGATCCAGGGGCAGCCACAGCTGATCTGGGCACCCTGCGCCAGGGCCTCCCCACCCTCACAGGGAGGAATTTCTTCCCACTGCCTCAATCCAGGGGCTCTGTCCCTGCCTTCCCTCTCCTCCTGGCCAAGTCCCCACTCCGCGGAGCTGGGAAGTGCCCAGGGAGCCCTGCTGGGGTGCCCGTGGTGCCTCACCTGCAGGGCTGGGTGGGCAGCAGAGCTGGGCATCCCTGAGCTGGAGGCGTCCAAGTCTAATTAGAGTTGCAGGGAATCGGGGCATTGTGCTGTTAATGACTCTCTGGCAAAATGTTCTGACTAAAACAGTAATTTTAATAAGCACAGCCCAATTGTGAGTGTTCGTTGAACACCTAATTACATTGGTTACAACTCCAGAATTATTCCGAATTCTATTTTTGCCATTTTCTCGCCAAATAGAGAGGGGAGGAAGCGCACACTTTATAATTATTCACCTTAATTAATTTTCTGAGCTTCTGTTAAAACTTTTAAATGACTGCAGGGAACACGTTAGGAGTTCCATGGCAGTGAGGCAAAGCACTGAACGCAGAGGCCGTGAACTGATGCGAGATGAAAGTTTGCTATGTTGGATTCATCCCCACCTGAGCCCAGAAATTTTGGAAAGCTGCCCCCCTTTCATCCTGATTAATTAGTTCCCCTGAGGACCGGGCTAATCAGCCTGCAAAGGGCAGTGCTCATCAGCTGGTGGCCGTGGCAGGGTGGCCTCGCCCAGCAGCGTCAGGAGACGGTGCCAACGCGTCAGGAGCCACTTGTGGTGATGGCAGCAGGGATGGCCCCAGCAGGAGCACTGGACGTGCCACTGGCTGCTCCAGGAACATCATCCTGAAACCCAGAGCGAGCCCGGAGGGAGCTCCCGCGGCAGCAGGGCGGCTGTGTCACCCTGTGGGGAGGAGGAGAGGGGTCTCCTGCCTGGAGCTCCTGCTGAGTGGTGGATGGACCCTGATTTCCAGAAACTCATTTGACCCCTTTTTTTTTGCAGTCAAGAACAAAACTGCAGCTCCCCTGAGGTGTGGTGGTTTTCCAGGGGAGGAAACACATGGATCCACCAGAGCATAGCTCTGTCCCTGTGGTGGAGACCTTTAGCATCTCGCTCCTCATTCTTAGCACGTGTGTTCATCTCGTCACCCCCTCCTCTTGTCAAGGACAGGTTCTGTGGGTCAGTTCTGCAAGACAGCAGAGTGGTTTGGTGTCTCACATGAGAAGGATCTTCTGCTGAGGGTCCCGTCCTCCCCAGCTGCCATCCAGGTGTGGGGACACCGGGCTGTCACCAGCACCGTGGGGGCAGGAGCAGCTCGGAGGAGCCGGGCAGGAACAAACGTGTGGCTGCACCTCGTTTAATCCATGAATTTTGCTGCATGTGCCAGCTCCAGAAGCTCCTGTAGATACCTCAGCCGGGTCTGCATTCCAGGTTTTGTTGCAGTGCTGAAGGTGAAAGAACAGCTCCCCGATTTTGTGGTGCGCAAGGCTTTTCTGGCTCTGGGGGCAGTGGGCACGCGGAGGGAGAGGCGGCCACGCGTGCCTGGCCCCGCAGTCCCCGGGCGCAGGTGGTCGGTGCGGAGCAGGAGGGAGAGCTGCTGCTGCCAGGCCGCTTTGGAGCAGTGACTGTCACACAGAGCTGGCACTGGCCTGCCCGTCTGAGCAGGGGCGGGTGCCAGCGCGGGACCCCAAACGCTGGGCTGAGCCACAGCCCAGGGCTGGGAGCCGAGGGGCGCGGAGGGATGGGGCACGCAGTGCCTGTGCCAGGCGGGGGGCACGAGCCCCTCTGCCGCCCTGGAGTGTCGCTGTCACCTGCCTGGGGCAGAGCAGGAGCTGCCAGGGTGAACAGACCGAGCATCCCATGAACGGTGACGTGCCGTCCCCGTTGGAGATGAAAACCCATCTCCCCTCCTCCAGCTTTCCGCGAGGCTGTGCTGCTCCTGGGAGCGGGGATGGGATGGGATCTCTGCCTGGCGCTCTGTTATTCCAACAAACCTCACTCAGATGTTCCATATTGATGGGATGATTAACTCGGGCCGTGGTGAACCACAGGAAAGCGTTTGTGTGCAGGAGCCTGAGTGCCAGAACATGAGGCTGCTCCCAGCCCTGCCGGATGGATGCAGGAAACTCTGGCTTGAGGACAATTTTCCTGCTTGATCAAGCCTTACTTTGGGCTATTTGCTATTTTTTCATTCTCTCTTGCTTCCCAGAGAAAGCTGCCCTTGCTTTCATCACCTCCCTCAGGAGCCTGGCGCTGAACACGGAAGGTATCAGGGAGCCAAGGAGACAGGAATGTTTGGAGAGGATCTGATGCCTCGCTGAGGAAGTGATCTGCTCCCCTGTGCTCCAACACAGCTTGTCCTCGAGAGATGCTAATGAGGTTCTTATAGCAGCAAAGCCAGACCCCTTGCAAAGGTTGCCTGGATCAGAGTTTAAGGGACCCTCTCCGCGTGCATCTGCAGCGCCGTAATTAAATAATCCCCTCGTAGCCATGGCAACGTTGTCTCCCTGTCCTCTCCCACTCGCTGCTTCTCTGCCAAAAGTTCCAGGCATTGATTTGGTTCTGACAGCCCGTCGGGGGCTCTGATAATCCTCCTGTGCTGGGTGGGGCGGGAGGGGAGAGCGGGGTCCTGCAGGAGCTGCTGTTCCTGCCGGGAGAACTCCCCCTCGCCTGCTCCTGCCTGCTCCGTGCCTTCCTCTGCCCCGGGATTGATGCCTGGAGCAGGGATTCCTGCCTTCGGGGGCTCCACGGGACCTCGGGGATGCTCCTCAATTCTCGGTGGTTAAAAGTCCCCCTTTGCCCCCTTCCTCTGCGTCCTGGCTGCCCCAGTGCCCACATCCCGCTGGCTCCCGGTTCTTCCATGCTCCCTGCTGGGGGGTCTCGGCGTGTCTGAGATCTCCACAAGCTCCTCCCAGGTCAGGATCAAACAATTTCCAGGTAGGAATTTCCAGGCAGCCTGAGGCAGATCCCACGTGTCTCGCTCAGCAAAGCCACAAGTGTTCCCATCCCTGCACACTGGGTTTTTCTTGGCAAATGTGCCACAGGAGGACATTCCCTTTGGAGCTCTGCATGGAGAGGCAGGGAGGAGAAACAGCGGGAAGAGGAGTCTGTCAAACTTTTTACAACCCTCTGAGAAAGTCTGACTTTATTTTTTCTGTCACCCTGCCACATTAAGGGCTGGAACTGCCGCGTCCTCCTTGCTCCTTCCCACACTTTTTCACGTCTCCTGCACCGGCACAGAGCGCTGTTTTCTCATGAATAAAGGAAAGAATAAAATCTCATTGGAAAGTTCATCAACTTTGGGCTGCTGCTCAGTGAGTGATAGATAGCTTTAATTACATTGAACTGGTTGGCATCTCTACTCCACTCTCCAAAGTCATTAAAAATAGATTTTCTGTGTGAACTCCAGCCCCCCGAGGGGTGTGTGGGCAGCGTGCCGTGGTGGTGGGATGCTCCAGGGGCTGTCTCCAGCCAGGGAGGCCAGAGGCCCGGGCTGGTAGCACGCAAAAGCTATGGAAAATCTGCTTTGGCTGCTTATTTTAGGGATTTATTTATTTATTTATTTATTTGGAACTGGTTTCTTGCACTTATTTGCTCTGAGAGCTGGCAGGGTTGGAATTCGTGTGTTTTGGAGAGCCTGTATTGATTTTTTAAAATTTATTTATTTATTTTATTTTGCTGGCGTTGTGGGTCAGGCAGTCAGGGGAAGTAGTAATGAGACTTTATCGTGTAATGATTGGGAAGCAGGATCGTTGTGGCACGGAGCGCAGCAGGAGAGGTGGCAGGAGGGCTGTGGGAGGAGGGCTGTGCCCTCAGGAGTGAGGAGATCCCCCAGGAGTGTTGGATTCTTGGCTGCTGTCCTTCTCGCTGACGCTCCTCAGCTCTGCTGAGCTGCTTCATCGCCTGGCGGTTGCCGCGGCCGTGCCCATGTGAGGGCCTGGCACCTTTCCCATCCCAGAGTGACCCGGGGGCTCCGTGGCGCCGCAGGGGATGGGGATGCAGCGCTGCCTCTGGCACGGGAGGAGTGCAGGATTCGAGGCTTCCTTTGGAAGATTCCTGCGTGCCTCTGCCTGGCTCCAGGGCCTCCTGTTCCTGGTAGCTGGGGCAGGAAACTCCAGGAATCCCAAACTCCCTCAAGCTTTGCTGGGAGGTCTGGAGAATCCCTGGGATGAGATTGAGGCTGGGAGCTCTGCTCTGCAGGAATTCCTGCCCCTGCTCTGGGAATGAGGCAACATCTTCCTTGGGGCTTACCTGGGATGGGGAATACACTCGTGCAGTGGTGCCGGACCTTGGGAGAGGTTTGCTCAGAGTGCCAGGAGCACTTCCCTGACCTGTGCTCCCTAATGCAAACAAAGGGAAGTATTTGCGTTTAAAACCTGAATACTGGGATCCCAAATCCTCCCCAAATAAACCATCCTGCCGCACGTGGAGCTGCCCTGAGAGAGCAGAGCAGGCTGTGACAGACGGGAGTCACGGTGGGTCTGCAGAGCTGGGAGGTGATGGGGATGCAGGAGGGGGAGGGAGGGGGGGGGAGGAGGGGGGGGGGGGAGGGGGGGAGGGGGAGGAGGGAGGGGAGGGGAGAGGGGGGGGGGGAGGGGGGGAGGGGGAGGAGGGAGGGGAGGGGAGAGGGGGGGGGGGAGGGGGGGAGGGGGAGGAGGGAGGGGAGGGGAGAGGGGGGGGGGGAGGGGGGGAGGGGGAGGAGGGAGGGGAGGGGAGAGGGGGGGGGGGAGGGGGGGAGGGGGAGGAGGGAGGGGAGGGGAGAGGGGGGGGGGGAGGGGGGGAGGGGGAGGAGGGAGGGGAGGGGAGAGGGGGGGGGGGAGGGGGGGAGGGGGAGGAGGGAGGGGAGGGGAGAGGGGGGGGGGGAGGGGGGGAGGGGGAGGAGGGAGGGGAGGGGAGAGGGGGGGGGGGAGGGGGGGAGGGGGAGGAGGGAGGGGAGGGGAGAGGGGGGGGGGGAGGGGGGGAGGGGGAGGAGGGAGGGGAGGGGAGAGGGGGGGGGGGAGGGGGGGAGGGGGAGGAGGGAGGGGAGGGGAGAGGGGGGGGGGGAGGGGGGGAGGGGGAGGAGGGAGGGGAGGGGAGAGGGGGGGGGGGAGGGGGGGTAGGGGGGGGGGCGCGGCGCGGCGCATGCAGGATGGGGATACAGGATGGGCATCCCCACCCACACACCTCAGCCAGGTCTGCTCTGGTCCTCAAACACTGCAGGGAGGTGGGTGGGTGAAATTCCCTGCCTTGCATTTTTCCAGCATTACAAAGAAAGGATCAAATGGTCCCGTTGGGGCTAAAACCCTGCAACTCTAGACATTGTTCAGAATTTCTGTGTAAATTTTAAAGAATTACCACGTGCAGAAGCCACAGCTTCTGATCAGAAAAAGAAACGAAGCACCCAACATCAAATCATCCCTAATGAACTCTTATTCACATAATTCCAATCCTCTGTTATTTATAGAGCACAGCGAGAGCATCCAGCTCCTCACAAACATGAAACAAACCCTGAGCTGCATTTAAATCACAGGGACAGATCCTGCCAAGCCTCCCTTTGTGGGTAAGAGCAGTGGGGTCCACAACCTTGGGTGATTTTGGGGCTGTCCCGACCTCCAGGGCAGTGCTGGGCAGATTTTAGGGGAAACCCAGCGACCTCCCTGGATGCATCCTGTGCTGGCTGGTGTCTGCCGTGGGGAATGCTGAGAGCCACGACAGCTCCCACAGGGTGCTCCTTTGGTTTGAAAAGCACGTGTTTGCTCCCGGTTTCCCAGCCAGGAGCAGTGTGATGGCTGCACCACCGGTCTGCGCTGGGAAACGATCGCTGGGGTGGGATGGATGTGGGCAGTGTCAGGCAGGGTGCAGGAATAACGCCTGGGTGGGCTATCCTGGGGGGCTGTGCCTGCCACCCGCTTCTGGGCTTGCTCCCACCCCATCTGTAAAGGGCTTTTTGCTCGAAAGCAAGGTAGGAAAACACACATCACACTCGAGGCACAGACCCTGAGAGGGCACCCCAGGCACCTTCTGCAGCCAGGAATCCCTTATTCCCAATAAGGAAATATTTCCAAAACCCAAGCCCCTTATTTCCGCCTCTGACCCTGAACTTCTCTTCTCCATCCCTGCAGCTCTCCCCATCCATCGGGGCCGAATGCATTCCCAGCAGAGCTGGCTCTGCCCCTCGTTCCCAGGGTCAGCACCCCCCAAACCCAGCCCTCCGTCCATGCCAGCGGAAATAAGACGACCCCCCCCCGCGCTTCCAGGGGCGATTTCTGTTTGAGGAAAAGCTGTCGAGCGGGGCCGAGGAGACAAGAAGAACAGCAGCCCTGTTGGTGTCGTGCTCGGAGGGGAACTGGGTTCTCACTGTGTCAACAGCACGTGGCTGGCAGTGGCTGTGTGGGCACACACTGCTCCTTTCAGGGCCGGCGGCCGCGGGCCGGGCGCTGTTTGGACGGACAGAGCCTCTGCAATCCAGCAGTTGTTTGGATTCCCAGCCAGTTGCCGGCATCACTCCCGGGGCCCAGGCGCTGCAGGGAGGCCGGGCAAGGATTATCTGCAGTGTTTGGTGGCAGAAATTTAAATTTAAAATGGGTTGGGTTGCAAGGTGACTGAAAGGTCGCCCAGTTAGGTCTGGGCACCTTCCACGAGATCAGGCTGCTCCAAGGTCTGTCCAGCCTGGCCACGGACACCTCCAGGGATAAGGAGTCCACAGTCTCTTGGGCAACCTGCGCCAGTGCCTCCCAACTTTATAGCAAGGAATTTCTACCACGCTTTATAGAGGGACGGGCACTGGCAGAGCCACTGTGGCATCAGGACAGGGGGTACAAACCCACCCTGCCCTCTGGAAGTGGCAAGGGATGGGTTGGAAAGGTTAAAGTGGTTTAAAAGGTTAAAAACGTCTTTGTTGGAGTCAAGCAGTGACCTGTGGTTAAAGCTTGGTGTCATTTTGAAGCCTTTGGGGGTTTCAGGGCTGGTGAATAGGTCAGGACCGTGCTGTACCTCAGGGGCCTTCCTCGTGTGCTGTGAGAGGGGTTTACAGCAGTGTTCGGGGTTCTTCCCACCTGTGCTTCCCCCTCTGGCACCCCTTTCTGGAGGGGATTGGCATCCCTGCTGGTCATGCCTGCGGGCCCGGGTGGCCGGTGCTGGAAGGGCTCAGAGTGGCCAAAGCACTGAAATACCCACGCAGACTAAACCAGCTGCCACAGTCCCAAGGATTTATTCCCTGCCAGCTTTCCCCGCCTCAAGCAGCTCCCCCGGGGGAAGGCTGAGACGGCAAGCTGTAAATCAGGGAGGGGAGGACACAGCTCCAGCTCCAGGGACAGCTCTGGGCAGGGAGGTCGGGGGTTCTGGTGAGGTCAGGGGGGCTCTGAGGAGCCGGCGCCGCCGTGGGAGCCTGGCTGGGGCTCTGTGTGCCCACCACTCACCCCAAGGGACGGGCTGACCTCACATGTCAGTCTCCAGCACTTCCTATTCCTGGATGTTGGAACAAATTCACCTCAGGCCGTGGACTGCTGCTGTGTTCCGTGGCTCCCAGTGGCCAGGCAGGGCCTGGAGCTGCTCTGGTTTCCTGGTCTGCACTGAGCCCGTGTTTGCTTCCCCTGCAGGTGTCCCGGGTGCCCGTGGAGTCCTGCGAGCAGTACACGACCTGCCAGGAGTGCCTGAGCTCGGGGGACCCCCACTGTGGCTGGTGCTCCCTCCACCACATGTAAGTCCAGCCTTGGCCATTTCCTGATGATCAAAGCAGCTTTCCAAGCTGCCAAGGGCCTCCCACGCAAAATGAATTAGGTTGAAGTCCCTTAAATCCATTTTTCTCTTCCTTTGGACATTCCCTGCACTGGAGTGTGAATGCCGCTGGAAATCCCTGAGCTCCCGGGCAGAGGTAAAGGAAGATAAACTCCTGCTGTAGGAGCAGTGGGTCACCCACAGCATGGACAGGGTGATGTGGACACGACGGAAAAACAGAATTTGAATTGCTGGGAATGGAGGCCTCGTGTTGTGCGCCCCCCTGCCTGCCCAAGCCGCAAATCCCGAGCAGTGTGGGATTTTTAAAGGCAGTAACAGACTGGGTTATACGAGTGGGGCTTTGCTTTCAGCGAGGTTACAGCACCAGAGCAGAGCAGAGCAGAGCACTGAGCCCTTGCAAAGGCACCAGGGAGAGAGGTTTACACACGGCAAGGGCAGCTCAGAGGGGCCCTGCTCCAGCCATTCCCAGGGGATCCGGCAGCCCCCGCTCACACCACCAGGCACAAAGGGCCGAGGGTGCTTTTCTCCAGGGGAGCTCCAGGAAAGTCTCTCTGCATTCAGGAGGTGTCCGTGCCCTTCCTCTCCCTGCCCTGCCATAACAACCAGCACTTCCTAAGGCGGAAGGGAGACTACGGGGCACAGGGGAGGAGGGGAAAGCCTCGAGGGGGCCGGAGCAGAGGAATAGAAATCCCTCCGGCCCCGTGCCAGCTCCGGAGCAGGCCCGGTAAATGCATGGGAAGCGTGGAAATGGGGGGAGGCAGAGCTCAGGGACCCGCACAGCAGCTCTTGGCCACTTGCCTGAGCAGCAGGTGCTGGAGGGGAGCAGGGAATGGCAGGCTCCTCCGCAAATCCGGCCTGGATTCGGGGCCTGGGGGCCTTGGGGTGCCAGGCAGCTCCCCACAGAGGGTTTGAGAGATGCAGGAGGAGCAGCTCAGCCCCTGAGCATCCCACAGGCTCCAGGCAGGCAGGGGCTGGGGGCAGCAGCAGAGCCCTGAGCATCCCACCGGGAGCATCCCACAGCATCCCAGGCATCCTTTGGGGCTTCTTTAGCTTTTTCCTTTTCCTTTTCCTTTCCTGTCCAGCCCTACAGCTAAGCCACCCTACGTCCAGTTGTGTCCAAAAGTCTTCACTGTCCCAGCACCTTTGGCAGAAGGAAATGATTTCCATCCCTGGGCATCCCCATCCCTTTGGCTCTTCCCTCGGGGCAGCCACCCCTGTGTGCCTTTCCAGAGGCTGGGACAGCAGGATGGGGAGGGGGTGCTGCCTTCAGGACCTGTTGGGTGTGTTTGGTGCTGCTCCTGCAGCAGCTCCTCTGCAAGGAGCACCGAGCACTTCCCCAGTGCTAATGAGCTGAATCTCCCTAAGCCACCTGGGAAGCAGGTAAAGGTTGTTATCTTCATTTTGCAGAGAGAAAACCTTCAATGTCAAGAGGAGAGAAAAGTGTCATTTCCTCTGCCCTTTTGGCCATGACATTTCAGCATTACCCTATTCCCAACAAGGGTTCCTTCCCTGGCGGTGTTCCTCAACTCCCCCTTCAAGCATCTGCACTTTGGAGCAATGATCATTTCTCAGCTATTTTTTTCAAGCTGTACATAATTGCGTTTATCTTGCTGTTCCTTGAAGCCTCTGTCACATTTGCTTGGAGGCCCCAGGCGCTGCAGTGTTTGTGTTTCATTTGTCGTCTCTCCCCTTCAGTTCTGGCCCGTTCCTGCTGCCCGCCGGACCAGCTGCCCCGTGGGCGGGTGGGGGGTCAGGGGGCCATGCTCACCCTGCGTTTTCTGAGGGGTGGCTGAAAGGCTGAGGGGCACAAGAGGAGCTGATTTGTTCATCCCCTGCATGGAGAGAGGGGTCCTTTGCTCTTCCTCTTCCACGAGCAGCCAGAGCTCTTTGGGAGCGATCAGAGGCCTCAAGGAGGTTCTTAAAGGATCTCTCCAGCCCAGTGGGATCTGAAACCTGCAACACCTCCATGTGCTGCTCTCTGCAAGTGTGTTATTGTCTACAGACCTATTTATCTCTGTTAGGGCTCTTGCCATAAATAGTATGATAAAAAAGAGCCATTCCAGCGAGTCAATGAGATAAAGGCTCCAGTCAAGGGCTCACTTTAAGGCTATCTTACAGATTCACTTAAACCTCGATATTTCTTCCTTTGGCACCATTCATATTTAGCTCCATTATACTCCAAAGGCAGAGGTACAAAAAGCAGAGGGTGAGGAGAGCAGCACCAGCGTTTGCTGGGGATCACAGGGGTGGTTTGGGAAGGGAAAGTGGAAACTTCACTTCTCTGAATCTACAGCAAAAGGCCTCGGGAGGAGGATGGTGATCCCACTGTTCCATAGAATCCCACAATGGCTTGGGTTGGAAGGGACCTTAAAGGCAAATTTGTCATCTGCGCCCGTGGAGGGGGGCTGGGAGGAAAGGATTTTCCCCAAATGACATAAAACAGGAAGCCATGGAGGGACGCCAGTGCTGCAGTCTGGTTTGCAGCACTGAGGACCCCCCCGTGGTTCCCAGTGGGTGCCCTGCGGGAAACAACTGAATTTCACCCCAAGGACACCAGCAATGGGAAAATAGGGATAAGGAGCCACCCTGGAGCACAGGGCATGCCAGGAGCAGTCCCAGTCACCTTGGCATGCTCGGGGGCTTGCATTCCTGCTGGTGGGAATGGGGAGGAGCTGGGAGCTCAAGGCATGAGGAGCAGCCAAGCACCGCTGGCAGCAGCTGGAAGCTCCCATTCCTGGCCACGTCTCATCCCTCAGCTCCAGGAGGAGATGACTGGTGAACTGTGTGGGTTTGTTTTAATTAGGAGAGAGGCATCATCTTGTTCCTGCCTGTCACTGCTTCTGCTTTAGTTTGTGTGTGAGTTGACGGCTCATCCCACAGCCCCAGCTGTCACCACCGGCACGTGGGATCAGCCGCTCTGGATTGTGTCCCAGTGCAGGCAGGACTGGGGATTGCTCAGGGGGTACCTGTGGCTTGCCCCGTTGCTGATCACAGAGTATTTTCCATGACCCTTTGGTCCTGAGCTGGTTCCCGGTGCCTGGTCCCGGTGCGGGGCATCGCCGGGCGCTGGTGCAGAACGCCTTCCGCGGGGGGTTTGGGGGTTTGCTGTGCTCTGAGCCGCTGTTTCTGTGCCCTGAGAGCTCGTGTGTGGCAGGTGCTCCCCGAGGGACAGGTGTGAGCGAGCAGAGGAGCCCTTCCGCTTCGCTGGGACCATCAGCCAGTGCCTGAGTGTCACCGTGCAGCCCAGCAGCATCTCCGTGTCCGAGCACAGCCTGCCGGTAAGGGGGCCGGGGGCCAGGGTTCCCTGCCGGCAGGGAACACTCCGTCCTCCAGCCTCCCTCCCTCCCCTCTGGCACAAGTGTTTTCTCATGAAGTCACGCTCGCAGAGGGACTGGGGAGCAGAGGGGTCACCCGAGCTGGGGAGGAAGGCGGAGGGGGGGTGGCAGAAACAAATTCCCCTTCCCCTGGTGCCTCAGCTCACGTTTCTCCTGGGCTGGGTTCATTAGCTGCTGAAAGGAAAGGCTTTGTTTCCCGAAAAGCTCAAGTGTGAGCTGTGCTCAGGCCTGGCTCTCCCAAGCATCCCAGCTGTTGCTCTGGAGCCCCCCAGCACCCCGTGGCAGCTGGCCCTGCTGCCTCCCCTTCCCGGCCAGCACTCCGGGTGGAAATGGGCTGGGGAGGCCACTCAGCCCTCCAGGCTCCAGTTTGCCATGGGGACACTGCCCAGCCGTGGTGGGGTCACTGGGGACTTGCTCCCCCCAGGCCAGGGCAGGGTGGTCTCTCTGTCCATGCCGTGGGGAGGGAGGTGGTTTGGGCTGAGGGGTTTGGGGAGGGTCACTGCTGCTCTTGGGGTCCTGGCACAGGCACTGGGGGTGACAAAGCTTCTGTAGAGCAACCAGGGCACAAAAATCTGCCATTGCCACCACTCCCACAGCGAGGTGGGTTTGGTCCATAAAGAACCTACAGCCTTGGCTTCCTTCTTCCTCCTCCCTTTCCCACGAGAGGTCAGCTGGGCCTCGCCTGTGGGCAGGTGGGTGATTTAAGGGGTTCATATTGAAAGGGAAAACAGCAGGGACTGGAAATTCGAGGGAAATTTGGGCAGCCCTGCCTGCTGACAGGTGTGTCTGGTTTCCTCGTGCCCCTGCTGCAGCTCAGCCTGCTGGTGAGTGATGCCCCAGACCTGACAGCCGGGGTCAGCTGCCTCTTCGGGAACCTGACAGAGGTGGAGGGGCAGGTTTCGGGCAGCCAGGTGGTTTGTGTGTCACCTCCAGCCAAAGACGTTCCTGCCATCCCCGTGGATCAAGGTAAGGGACGGCTCCTGGGCAGTGACACGGTGCCTGTGCCACCAGACAGCGCAGGGAAAGTTCGGAAGGATCAGCTGGGTGGAGCTTTGGGGCTCCTGCCAGAGAAATTCCTGCTCCTGTCAAAGCCTGCTGAACCCAGGGAGCTAAATATGCTTCATCCTTAGGAAATGCATCCCACACAGGGAAGGGTAGGCAGGGAGCAGGCAGCGGGGAGTGCCTGCCCTGTCCTTACCCCTCCCTGTGCTCCCAGACAGCTCCCAGGACAGGACAGGAGCCGCCTGTCCCCTCCGGGGTGGCTCACGGGGGCCAGGGGCTCTCAGCCCTGCCAGGCTGGGTGGATCTGGGAAGCAGCAGCTCTCCCCTCGGCCTGGCTCAGCACCCACGAGTGGGAGGATGCAGTTTCTCTCTGTCAGTGCTGATCTTCGGGTTGTTTCTTCATTAATGTCACCGCTGCCATACTTTCTCTTCCCGTAACCCAAACGCCGCTTGCTCGGAGCTCATTTTCTCCTTGGCATCCTTCCAGGTGCCCGGGGTGCTTCCCTGCTGATGTCTTTGTGTTTCTAAGGCATTACGTGGAGCCTGGGACGTGGGCAGCGCTGGGGGCCCAGAGCTTGGCCAGGATAGACTTCCCCACAGCAGCTCCAAAAGAACAATCTGCTCCTCATTAACCCAGTGCTGAGGCTCCCGAGGAGCTTCACTGGTGCCTCGCTTGTTCCCAGCAGTGTCTCCTATTCTAGGAGATAATTCTGGGAGATGATGGCCAGAGAAGCTGTGGATCCCAGTCCCTGGAAGTGCTCATGGCCAGGTTGGGTGGGGTTTGGAGCAGCCAGTCTAGTGGAAGGTGTCCCTGCCCATGGCAGAGGCTTGGAATTAAATGATTTTTCCCTTCCAACTCAAACCTTTCTGTGATCCCATGGTTCTAGTCCTGGGCTGCTCCTCAGAACAGTCTCACTTTTTACACTGGAGACTGAATCCTTCAGGGAAGAGGGTGAGATTCCAAAACCATTTCAAGGCAGCGTTTAGCCCGTGCGACTCCGATGCATTTTGCCATCGGGAGTGATCATTTTGGAGGCATCGCTGGGCACAGGCACCCCGGGGTGCTCGAGGGCAGGGGGCGGGTGGGGCTCCTGGTGGCTGGGGGAGTGGGGAGGTGAAAACAAGCCGAGCTGAGCCAGCAGCAGGTGGGCAGCGGGAGGTGCCCCCGTGCCTGCTGCTGCTCCCCTCATCCCCCGGGGCAGCAATGACGGGCTCTGCTTGGCACCCCCAGACTGGTTCGGCGTGGTGCTCCAGCTGAAGTCCCGGGAGACCGGCAGGACCTTCGTCAGCACCGAGTTCAAGTTCTACAACTGCAGTGCCCACCAGCTGTGAGTGCTCCCTCCCCGGGCCCCGGGGCCAGGAACAGCCGAGGACAGCGGGGAAGGGGCGCTGGGGTGGGCGGGGGGGTTTGTCGCAGTGCCCGGGGCACAGCACAGCCCGGGTGGGACACGGGAGCCTCCAGCGGGGGCTGCGCAGCTCCGGGCGCCTCGGGAGGCAGCTGGGCAGGGAGCGGGAGCAACCTCGACCTGCGGGTGCCCCCAAGCTGCGCCGTCCCGCAACTGAGAACCGCGGCAGCGCCGGGAGGGAAGGGAGGGGGAGAGGGGAGAGGGGAGGAGGGAGAAGGGAAAAAAGGGAGAAGGGAGAAGGGAAAAAAGGGAGAAGGGAAGGGAAGGGGTAGGGCTGCAGGCACTGGGAAGTGGGCTGCAGGCAGAGGGAGGTGGGATGCAGGCAGAAGGGTGCGATGCAGGCAGAGGGAGGTGGGATGTGGGCAGTGGGGTGGGCTGTGAGCAGGGGAAGGTGGGATGCAGGCAGAGGGGAGGGGTGTGGGCAGTGAGAGGAGGGGTGTGTGAGAGGTGGGCTGCGGGCAGTGAGAGGTGGGGTGTGGGCAGTGAGAGGTGGGCTGTGGGCAGTGAGAGGTGGGTTGTGGGCAGTGAGAGGTGGGCTGCAGGCAGGGGAAGGTGGGCTGCAGGCAGCAGCAGGTGAGCTGCAGGGAGTGGGAGGTGGGCTCCATGCAGAGGCCCAGCGGAGGCTCCTCGGAGGGCTGGGGGCTGCTGAGGGTCATGGAATCACATCTCCCCGGCACGGCTGCTGCTGGGAGGCCGCCGGCTGGCCTTGCAAACACATTTACAGACCCAAAGAGTTTATGGATTTCTCTCTGGAAACAAAGCAAGCTCCAGGACCGTGGGCAGGACCTGCCAGCAGCTGGATGGGGATGGCAGGGGCAGCTGCTCCAGGGGCCTGGGCTGCTGGAATCACCAAGTGCCAGCATGAGGTCACTCCCAATCTTTCTGTGGTGGATTTGAAGCCTGAAGCTGCAGGGCCTCTCCTGCTGCCCTTGGAAGAGGCTTTGTGTGTTTGTGTGCTGATGGGCTTGGCTGGCCTCTGGTTTTTCTAGGCATGCATTCATTTTTAATTTTAATTTTAAATTTAATTTTAATTTTGTGGCGAGCCACAGCACAGAGCAGAGGTACAGGGGTGACAGGAGCCCTGTGAATCCTTCAGTCCCCCCACGCTGCCTGGGGGGGGTCTATATCCACAATCCCAGTGATTCCTGCCTCCTGCCGTGCCGCCCCTCGTGCACAGCTCTGTCCTCAGGTCCTTGTCCCTCGGTCAGGCTGTGCAGCACCAGCCTCTCCTCTGCTGCCAGCCCCTGCAGTGCCCCCAGGCTCCTCTGCACTCTCCTGGTTTGGAATCTGCATGAGGAATGGCATTCCAGGGAGCCCTGTTTTCACGGAGGAGCTGAGGTTTGGATCAGGAGAGGCGATAGATCCTTCCTGGGCTGTCACTTGGCCTCATCTGGCCGTGCCTTCCTCCCGTTGGTGCTTGGAGATAAAGTGCTAACAGGGAGGTAAATCCCGCAGCACTTACATCACTCCGGGCTTGTTCTCCGAGTTCAGCGAGGGCCCGAGCCAGCCTGGCAGGAACGGATCACAGCACGCAGAAAGGAGGCAGAACGCGGGGCTCAGCCAGCAGAGAGGGGAGGTCTGGTGATCCTGAGGCTCCTTCCTGCGCTGGTGGGGGTGTCTGGAGGGCAGCTCAGCCCTTTGGGGCCGTGTGGCAGCACCGTGGCCGGGGCACCTGATGCACACAGCCCTGGGAGGTGCCCCGGGGAACGAGGGGCAGGAGGGGCTTGGGGATGGACAGGAAGGTGCTGCTTTTGCAGAGTGGTCCTGGGAACCCTCCTGTGACGCTGTGACCCCGTGGGTTGAGGTGGTTCAGTGCTCAGGCCCTTGAATTCTGTGTCCACAGGGAGCTGCAGGTGGGTCAGGGAACCTCCTCTGTCAGTAAGGAGTAGATGAGGTGGAGAGGGAAGCAAAAGAGACACTGTGGTCCTTAAGAAAGCTGGATCAGGATGGAAGAGCCAAGGTGGTGGCCTGGTGTAAGTCCGGGAGCTCTGGATCCCTCCTTGTCCTGCTGCCAGCCCTGGGGAGAGCTGAGAGCACAGCCAGGAGACCACGGAGCAGGGAGAGGTGCCAAACCAAACCACTGGCCTGGTTCCTGGTGGGCAGGGAGGGGAAACCGGGAGCTCCACCAGCCCCTGGTGGGAGTGCTGGAGGCCAGGCCAGGTGAGGGCAGGTGGGTGAAGCGCCACCGACCCAAACAGAGACAGAAAGAGGGCAGACAAATGAGTCATTAAATAAGCTCCCAGCACTCGGTGCTCTCCCCCAGATTTGCCAGTGCATGATTAGAATAAGCTCCCCCAGCTATTAAGGTCACCACGAACGCCTCAGAAGGGGAACACAATCGAGTTATTAAAACTCATCCTCGTGGCAGCAGCTCACAAGAGCATTGCCCTGGTCCCTGTGCCCAGCTGGGGAGAGAGGCCCTGCCTAGAGAGCTGCTTTCCTCCTTTCCCAGAGCTTCATGCCTAAGGCCACCGTGCCACTTCGCTGGTGACGTTTGTCTGCCAGCCCTGGGCTCGCTCCAGCTCTGGGCACTTCCCTGTCCAGGCAGCACCAAACCCTCTGGAGCCACAGGTTCCCACATGGGACAGAATCCGCGGGCACAGCTGATCCTTGTGCCACCAAAACGCTGCCACGTGGCAGGAGGGGTGGCCTCGGGGGTGGAGGAGGTGGCAACTGCCAAGGTCAGCAGCTGTCCCAGCTCCTGCATCTCTCCGGCAGCAGCAGTGGGGAACAAAGCCCACCCAGCCACTCTGCTGGCAGCTGGGCCCCCGGGCCTCAAAAGGGTCTGTGTTCTTTCAAAAACATTTCATAAACAGTTCATGTTTTCTCCAACATGAATCCAAAGCACTCGCTGGACTCCCTGCGCTCCAAGGCCAAGCAGAAGTGTTGCCGTTCCTGACTTGTAAAGCAACTGATCCCATCTTTGCCAGGCTTGCCTTCTTTTCCACTTTGTAGAAACTAAAAATGAAGCCTGGTGCCTGTGCAATACCGTGCTTCATTTTATGCCAATCCAATGATGTGCAGTAAATCCCAGGTTGTATATTATTGTGGAATAAATTGTGAGGTTGTCTAGAATCTGTCTTTAGAGGGCATGTGTTTTCCCAAACCTGTTTGTTACTTCTGCTGTATCAAAACATCCCTCCAAAGAAGCGATTTTCCCATGAAGCCTGGATTTCTGGGAAGGCCTCTGCTGCCACGTGGAGCTCCCCAGGTGCTGAGCCCTGTGCTAAGCCCTCCTTTCTCCCCCAGGTGCCTGTCCTGTGTGAACAGCGCGTTCCGCTGCCACTGGTGCAAGTACAGGAACCTCTGCACCCACGACCCCACCACCTGCTCCTTCCAGGAGGGACGGATCAACGTCTCTGAGGTACCAGGCTGGGCTTTCAGCCCTTTGTTCTTTGCTTTTCCGTGGCACAAGTAGCATAAGCGGTGCTCAGGTGAGGTTTTTGGGCTCCCCGTGGGTCTCTTTGGTGTCCAAAAGTGCAGATGCAGCTTTAAAGGAGCGTGGCAGGAAAGTGTTGGTGTCACTCAAGTGCTGCTCCTGACCTCAACTCCAAAGTCAATCCCACCCCTGCTGTGTGGGGATGCCCAGCTTCATGAATAATGATAATTACCGGAGCGCTTTCCTTCAGGGGTCTCAAAGACTCCTCAAAACCCAGCACCTTTCAGCAACTGTGCTTTACAGCCCCAAACCACGGAGGGGTTTGTTCTGTCCGAGGGCCAGCAGCAGGTCTTGGTGGGACTGTTCAGGGGGTTGTGTTGGCAGGGCTGCAATTCATGGCAGGAGCCTGACTGTGGACTGATTAAGAAGGGAATTACCAACGTGCACAGCCCCAGGATTTGGGAAAGGGTTTGGGTTCCAGCCCTGTGGACCAGGAGCCATCAGTCTTAGCAGTTCATAAAAGGTGTGGGGCTCCAATCCAAAAATGCTTTTAACACTTGGAAGAGGCACAGCCTGTTAATGGCTCTGCCAGCTCTCCTGTGCGTCCCAGGGTGGAGGGATCCATGGAGGGAAGGGGTTTGTCAGCACAAATTCCTGACTGAACACTGCCACTGCCCCTTGGTCTGGGGTTTCCCGGCTGATCCCCCTGCCTGCTTCACGGTCAGGAGGCCCAGAGCAGAAACAGCTCCTGGTGCTGGCAGGGTCCTGGTCTGTGGCCTTGCTGTTCCTGCAAGTAGCTTTGTAGCACCTGAAATGAGAGCAGGTCCTAAAGCTGCAATGGAAAAATGGTTTAAAAGATGCTCCGAAAATCCAGAGTGTCTTGGAAAGGGGGAAGGGCAGCAGTGAGGACACCTGCACGTATGAGAAATAGAGAGGAGAGGAAGGTTTGCCAGCACCAAGACAAATCTTTATCAGTGAGTGATGGAGATTGAAAAAAAACAGAAGGGATCAGTCAGTGGAGTAAACCCTGAGTTGTTACAAAGAAGTGACTGAAGCTGCCAGGTTGCTGCTAAACCAGGAGTAAACTCCCGGGTCTCCCTGGCTAAAATGCTGCCAGGAGACTCACAGGTACAAGGCAAGAGACATTTATGAGCTGCATGCGTGGGAATCTGCAAATCCGAGGGATGGGCAGCACAACCGGGATCAGGGCAGGTGCCCAAGGAGAAGCATCCACCCCAGGAACAAACCAAAAGCTCTCTCAGTCCAGTTCAAAGTCAACAAACTTCCTTTCAGTGCATCAAGAGAAAGCAAAACCCTTTTCTTCTCCTTCTCTTGAGTGATGGGGGGGGGGGGGTTCTCCTTCACCCTCGAAGCACCCCTGTCCTCCCAGGCTGCACAACTGGAGTTCTCCGTTCTCTGGGTCTCCAACCCCACGACCTCAGAAGTGTCTGACAAGGCTCTGCTAAAGTAGGACAATCCCCTTATCTCCGTGTTTCTCCTGGGAGTGCACAGGACTTGCCTGAGATCACACAGAGGGAGAGAGTGGAGGGGTTGGCATCCCTGGCAGCTCCTGCTGGGATCACAGGGCTGCCGTGTCTCCGAAGAACCTCCTCTGTCGTCTTCCTCTTGCAGAGGCTGTTTCTTACCAGGGGACGTTTAGCGATGCCTAAACCTTCCTGCAGATTGCTCTTGATAAGGGCTGGTGGTAAGGACACAGATCCTCCACTGTTCCTCCTGACTTCTCCAGACCTCTGGGCACAGGCAAGGCCAGCCCCAAAACCAAATTTGTTTGCTCATTTGAGACCAATGAGCTGGCTCTTCACACAGTGCCGTGCTAATGCCTTTCCTATGGGCACTTCACTAACACAGAAATAAATAATGCCTCATAAAGAGCTTCCTCTCCTAAAACAATTCAGATCGCAATGTTCTCATTGTGTCATGGCCTGATGTATTAGGAAATTGTTTGTGCTTCCCATTGCTCCCTTCCCAGCAGAGCCAGTGGTGTTTGGAGCTGGTGATCTCTGTCTGTGCCCTACTTTCAGTCCCCTGTGCCTCTCCTTACGTAAGGTTTACACACACGTGTTCACACGGGCTCGGAAATTTGCTCGGGTCTTTATATTTAATTTAAGGGAAAATATCTTGAATATTCCCTTTTACTCCTGGCCCATCAGACTTTCTGTCCCAGTGGGATTCCACGTGTAACGAGCTCCCTTTGATGCTCCCAGGAGTTGCCTGTCTTGAGGAGCAAAAAGAGCTCAAAGCCTCAGCCACTTCACGAGGTGATGGGGGAGATAAAGCCCTTCCTCAGGAGCTGTGCTCTGGCTCCTTGCAATCCTCTGGCTCTGTTGACCGAGCTAAATGCTGCCTTTTTGCCCTGCCTTCCACGAAAATACAACCAGGAGAGCTTTTTTCATCCCTGCACTTGCCCCGTCACCAGGAATTTTCTCCTCGGATCCAAGGGCAGAGCTTGGAACACAAAATTTGGGGTCATGGGTCAATAAATACAGAGCCTTTTGCAGCCTTCACAGCAGAGCTGGCTGTTCCTGATGTTCCCCGCCTCGTGGGAATGTCTGACGTGGGGGAACCCAACTCTTCGAGGTCTCTGTTTCCAGGTAGCCCGTTCTTCAGGAGTTAATAATTGGATAAGCAACTGTTCTCCCATCCTTTTCCTGGCCTGAGGCTTCGTTTGTCAGCAGAAGGCGCCTGCTCAGACCCTGCCATCCACAGAGCCAGGGAAGGCAAAGGCCTGGGGGTGCCTCCCACTAAACCAGGGTTCCTCCAAGAGGTCTCGTGGGTGTGGAGCACTGATTGCTTTACAACACTTCAGATCAGGCCAGTGATGCCAATGTCATGTGTCGGAGGTGGTGGGGTTTGTGTGTGTGAGGCTTTCAAGATGTCTCTCTCTAAATGTCTGAGACTTCCAGACGAAGAGGAATGTGGAGACATAAAAACATCCTCACAGCCCATCCCAGAGGAGAGCTAGAACCAAATAAATCCTGTTAGCTCCCCAGAATGAGGGAACCCATCTCCCTTTGATGTCCACTGCGGGCAGAAAATGCCATTTCCACATGAGGGATGCTGATTTGGGGACGGAGCGTCTCAGATTCCGGGAATTCAGTTCCGTTGTGACTCCTTTAAATGCCCACTGATTTTAGAGCAACACCCTTGCCCCTGGCTGTGCCCTTGGATGCTGAGTGCTGCTTGATGTGCCTGGAAGGAAACAAAACAAAATCAAACCGTGCTCGCGTCTGTCCTGACAATCCCCATCGCGCAGGAGCTGAGACGTGCAGGAGGTGACGCAGAGCCACATCTCAGGCCACCAAACTCAGCAAATGACTTTGCTGGGTCACACCTGACTTTGGGGAGATGGCTTTGGCCCGAAATAGCAACAAAAAGCCCGGTTTCAGCAAAATTAACTCATCTCGGAGCTGTGGCAACGCTTTTTCCACCCGTGGTGTGTGTAACCTGCAATTTCTGGTGTTTGGAGGGAAGGGAGCCAGGCAGGGAAGAGCTCTGCAACCTGCAGGGAGCGGAGGGAGATGTTCCTACCTGTAACCCGTGCCAGGGAATTGCTCCTGTCCCCACCCCTGGCACACAAAGGGTTGTTTGCAGGAGGGAAGCATTCCCTCCAGCCCCCCCGTGGCTGTAAATATCCCACTGCCTCCCAAATTAATGGAGAAGAGCCAGGTTACAGCACGTGCATTGAGCTCGGGACTAATGGTGTGGGGAAGGAATTTACCAGGGAGAAAGGTTTGGCTCCAGCTGCCTTTCTTTCATGTCTGGTTTCTAAGGAACAGGGTCTGCTCTCCTTTCCAGTGGCATAAATGAAGGATAATGTGTTTCCATGAGTGACAGGGACTGTAATTTATATCATTGGGAACACAACTGGGAACCGGGGGTTTACATTCACGTGCCAGATTCGTTTATGTTTGCAACTTTAAAATGTGTGTAGCAAGTTAACATTTGCGGAGAGTTTGTGGGGTTGGTTTTGGTTTTTTTTTAAGATGAAAAGTGTATTTTCTGCCATTTGGGCTAAATCCCGTAGTCAGAAGAATTGCCTGCCATTTCTAGGCAATTTTTTCCAAATAAGAGCAAGGAGGTTTGACCTACTAAAACTGCTCGGTTAAACACAAATAATAACCATGGGTGCTCTGTTCTGCTCCAGAGACAGCTGCACAACGCGGGCCTTGAAGGTATTTATAGACCTTGGAGTCTTTGAGGCTAAAAAGTGTTGGAGAAGCATAAAATGTCTTTGTAAATTGTGTGCACTGATACTTCATAGGCAGAATATTCCCCGGGAGTCGGTGCCACTCCTGCACCCGAGCCTTGTCTTTCTCCAGCAGATCTGATCCGTGTTTATTCTGGCGTAGGGAAGTCAAGAAGGATAATGAGAGGATTCTGCGTGTTTGTTTAGCAAGAAGAGGCAATAATGGCCTTCCTAACTCACTGCAGGATTTACTTCTCATGAATTAAAAAACAAAGCAAACTGATTATGGAGCAAATTGTGTATTCCACCGGCTGCAGCCTCCCTTTTACTCGGTGTTTCCTGGATGTTTAGATCTTCCTGGGGATGAAATGCAGACTGGAGCGCCCAGGCTGAGCCTGACAAACCAGGGATGCCCTTGTTATTCACCACCACGAGGGAGCTTGGCCCCAGCCACACAGCCCTGACCCCAGCAGCAGCACTGGTGCTGCCAACAACCTCCCAGTTCATCAGGAAATCCCTCTAAAGAAGCATTGACAGAGGCATTGCTGCAGCTGACAGTACACCCCTAGCAAAATAATTTGTCTCAACACTGGCTTTTCGATCAGGGAGCAGGTGGAAGAGGCGGTGGAGGGACAAACCATCCTGCCAGGCTGTTTTCCTGCAGCAGCACCCACGTGAGAGCCAAACCCCTTCTCATGAACAACGTGGGAAGGGCTGTGTGTGCAGGGATTTGGGGTGCAGGGACATGAGTGTGAAGGGATGTGGGGGTGCAGGGATTTGGGGATGTAGGGACGTGGGTTTTCAGGGATTTGAGGTGTAGGAATTTAGGTGTGCAGAGATTTGAGTGTGCAGAGATTGGGGGTGCAGGGATTTAGGGGCGCAGGGATTCAGGGGTGCAGGGACGTGGCTGTGCAGGGATCTGGGTGCACATCACTGCAGCAGCAATTTAAAAAACAAATTACAGAAAAAAAAGACCTGAAAGCTGAACAGTGAGGCTGGAAATGGCACACAGAGGGAGCAGAGGGGCTCCAGCAGGACGGGCAGAGTCCGAGCTGCGGCTCCACTCACTCATCTGAGAAATTCAGCAGCAACTGCCTGCAGCAGTGTGGCTCCCCATGAGCATCCTGGGTTTTCCATAGTCTGGCATCTTCTTACGTATCTCTCCATCCCAAAACGTGCATCCCTTGTTAGTGTGATCACTGCAGCTGTCAGCCAGCACGGAGGGGCCGCCCCGCGCGCTGTTCCCCGGGCGCTCGCAGGCCGGGCCCGCCTCGCTTTCTCCGCAGTCCCAATGTGACATTTTCCTTCCCCTGAAACCAAAGGGAGGGGGGAAAAAAGAAAAAAAATCAATCTGTGATGTCCCACTCGTCTCTAAAGACGGCAGAACCATTTTTGCTACCAGCATTTTCAGCCCCAGAGAGCAGACCTGGGGGTGTGAGTCCTCTCCCGCGCCTCCGCGTTTCTTTAGCAGTCGCCTCACGGCTGGCGCTGGCCAGGAAGGATAATGGCCCATAACATATTCATTATTTTCAGGACTGTGCACTGAAGTTCTCCCACTGGTGATGCAAGTGGAGATTTTTTGTTTTCAGTCATAAAGGGATAAAGGATTCTGCAGCTCCAGGTTGCTTTTCCTGCCAGACGTGGGCATTCCGCAGGGCTGGGGACCTCTCTGGAGAGGAGCCGTTTGTCTCCTGCTGGTCCTCGGTGTGACTTTGAGGTCAAATGCAAAACCTTACATGCAGCCAGGTGTTGAGTGGAAGGTGGTGCAGGAGTGTGGTGCATAATGCAGGGGAAGGAGTGTGTGTTCAAGGTCAGCTTGGGAGGGCTGGCAGGGGATGGAAAATGCCATGGATCCTCGGAGTTTGCTGGTGGTAGCACAAAGGCTGAGCTGGGGGTTGGATCCACAGTACCAGGGTCAGTGGGAACCATGGTATCCCACTCCCTTCCAGCCTGTGATCCCACTCCATGCAGGAAAGGGCTTCCCTTCCCTCTCCAGTGCAGCCACTTTTTGACTGATGGAGTTTAAAATCACTCTCGGCTGTTAATCCGTGAAAGTCCCTGTTAGAAATAAAATAAAATATATATAAGGAAAAGTGCCACTGAAAAGGTTTATGAGGCTGCAGTTTAAGTTACTGGCTCTCCAAACAGGGGCAGCATCTGGTTCTCATTTCCAACTCGCTCGAGCCAGTGCTGAAACCACTGGGGCAGTGTGCTTTGGAGAGGTGGGGATCTTCCCCCTGGACACACAGTCCTAGCAGGATCCTGGGGAGGAGGGCTCCCCGTGCCTTGCCATCAGGATGATTTCCTTTCATCACCAGGCTGAGGGGCAAAGGGCTCAGGATGCCACTCTGGGATTTGGCAGCGGGAACGGAGATGTCAGGGTGTTTTTTCTAAAACTCCTTCTTTAGCTTGGGATTAATCATTTAGTGTCAGGTGCTTGCAGGTACTTGGGTACCTCGTTCCTTTAGATCAAAGCAAATTAGAGCTGAGCAGAATGTAAATATCTCTGATGGTCAGAGCCTTTGTCTCGGTGTGTTGCAGTTCCCGGTGTAGAAATTGAAGAAAAACTGAATTTCCTGGTGTGTTGTGCAGAGATAATGCTCGGGATGTTGAGATCTTAGGGGAGGGATGTCCTACAGTTACCAGGTGCTGATAACTCATTTTTTGTGGTTCATCTCATGGGGGGTTTCATGCAGACATTTAGTTTGTGCTTGGGGGAAACCAGAGATCTGGTCCTCTGTGGAATGGTGTTTTACAGAACCACAGGATGGTTTGGATTGGAAGGGATCTCAAAGTTCAACTTGTTCCACCCCCTGCCATGGGCAGGGACACCTTCCACTCTCCCAGGGTGCTCCAAGCCCCGTCCATCCTGGCCCTGGACACTTCCAGGGATCCAGGGGCAGCCACAGCTTCTCTGCGCACCCTGTGCCTGTTCCCGTTCCAGTGTTTGCAGGGAGAGTTTCCTTTGATTTCGCACGCAGCATCCTGCACAGCAAAGCCCCGAGCTGCTCCAGTATTAAATCTTGCCGTGAACTGCATTATTTTGGCCCGTTAATGGCAGAAGCGGAGACAACCCACGCTTCTCAGAGAAGCTGCGGCCACGCCACACCCCCAGCCTTAACCTCCCACATCTCCTTGCCTCCCAGGACTGCCCGCAGCTCTTCCCCACCGAGGAGATCCTGATCCCGGTGGGGGAGGTGAAGCCCATCACGCTGAAGGCGAGGAACCTGCCCCAGCCGCAGTCGGGGCAGCGGGGCTACGAGTGTGTGCTCAGCATCCAGGGGATCATCCACCGCGTGCCCGCCCTGCGCTTCAACAGCTCCAGCGTCCAGTGCCAGAACAGCTCGGTGAGGGCACGGCAAAAACACGGCAGTCGGCTCCGACCGGCCGCGGGGAGGCGGGGAAAACCCTGGGAGTTAAACTGAGCCGGAATTCCAGGTGGGAGCGTGCCCACGCGGCGTTCAGTCACAGGGAGGAGACGCCTTATCTGGCGCTTGCCTGGCTGCCTGTGGGGGGTCAGCCAGGGGAAGGGGAGGAGGAGGAGGAGGAGGAGGGGATGCAGAGGGTGTTCGGGCAGGCTAATTCACACACGGGGAGATAAGGAAAATCACAGCCCCCTTATCGGGGAGCTGTCGAGTTGCAGGTCACGGTGGCTGGATGAATAGAGCGGTGCTGGAGAGCAGGGAGGGAGGGGGAAAGGGAAACTGGCAGGGGAGAGAGCAGAGCTCGGCGGGGAGAGGGAAATCACCTGAGTGATGCTGCCCGAGGAGCCGGCAGGGGAGGAGGACCCTCCTCTGTAGGACAGGGCTCAGCCTTGCCGTGGAGCTGGCCGGGTTTTACCCCAACGTCACCGTGGTGGGCACTTGGGGATGCCAAAACGTGGCAAATGCAGGTCACCCCCACCCCGAGGCACAGCCCACGTTGGGTCTCCTGTGACACTTCTCAGCTGGGGGAGCAGCAGGGACAAGGTGGCCCTTCCTCCCCTCCCCATGTGCTTGAAAAGGGCCATGGGCAAACAGGGCAAACAGGGCACAGGCAGTTTGTTTTAGGCAGCAGAACAGGGTCCGCTTTAATATTCAGTGCAGATGGTCTTAAATTGTTAATGGAGTTTTGAATTTTTAAAAGTTTTGCTGGGTATTTATACATCACTGGCCGTCTTTGGGCCTCGCAGCTTGGTGGGTAATAAATGTATTAATAGTATATAGTACTTCTCCTATCCAAAGTGATTTATAAGCATTAGAGAAGCACTTTTATTGCTGTTGGGCTGATAGGAAGTGGTGGGTGGAGGATGCAAGGGCGATTCTGGACTCACAGCTCCAGCACTTGCACAGAAGATCTTGTTCCACACCAGCTGAGTAAAACCCAGACAAGGGGAAGCAGTACAGTGAGATGTGAGTTAGGACTGTACAGCTACAGCCCAGGGACAGCCAGAGCAGTCTGCCATGGTTTAATCACCATTCCCTCATCCCAAAGAGGATGGCAATGTTCACTCACCTTTGTAAGTCTTTTTAGCATCTCTTGGTTGACCTAAAGAGAGCATCAGCATGAGGCCTCATCAGTGCTGGGTGTGATAATGGGAATTTCAGGATACACGGGGAATTCAGCTAAAGCATCCAGATTCACTCAGCCATGGCCCCCAGGATGTCCATAAGAAGGGGGATCATTCAAGCCACTGCTATCCTAGACCAGGCTGGAGCAGTGGCTGGGACTCTGCACCATCTATTTTTGCTCAGCTGCTGCCAGGTCCATCAGCAAAGCTCTGCCGTGGGATTTTGGAGCTCCCAGTCACACCAGGGTGCACAGTGAGTGGGTAAGGAATAGCCTGAAGGCAGCAGTCCCAGTCTGATTAACTGGAGGGGCTGTATTGATAAGCTGGAGACCGAGTGACAAGAGCAGCCACTGCGAGTGGAATAATTAATCTGTTACCTCTCACAAGGACTAGATCTGATTTAATTATCTCTTCCTGGCGAGGAGGAGGGAGTTAAAGCAGAAGTGTAGAACTGTGGTGTCTCAGGCAGCAGCACTTGTGTTCAAGCAGAGAATAATGGTGGTTTCTTTCAAAAAAAGTCTTTGTCTGTCGGTGTCATCTCCCCAAGCATTTCATTCCCACTCTTCCCCTGCAGTATCTCTACGATGGGATGGACATCAGCAACTTAGCAGTGGACTTTGCTGTGGTTTGGAATGGGAACTTCGTCATTGACAACCCGGAGGACCTGAAAGGTAAAGTCTGCCTGAATGGGCTGAGGGCACAGGGAGGAGGAGGAGGGTGGCAGGGCTGGAGAGGGGCTGGTGGGGCAGAGCAGCATCAGCTGCAGGCAGAGACCTTGTGATCCCTGTGGATCATCCCGTGGGCGAGAGCAGCTCCCTGCTCCACTGCTTGTGCTGCCCTCTAAGCCCACCTTGGCTTTGGAACCCACCCCTGCAGCCTGGGGAGCCAAACCTGCCCTGGTGCTGCGGCGGGCGAGCGCGGGAGCAGCCGTGTCCCTGTGGATATCCCAGTTCCCCATGTGAACACCCCAGTTCCCCTGTGAACACCCCAATTCCCCATGTGAACACCCCAATTCCCCTGTGAATACCCCAACTCCCGTGTGAATACCCCAATTCCCCTGTGAATACCCCAGTTCCCTATGTGAATACCCCAATTCCAGTATGAATACCCCAATTCCCCTGTGAATACCCAACGCCTGTGTGAATACCCCAATTCCTGTGTGAATACCCCAATTCCAGTATGAATACCCGAATTCCCCTGTGAATACCCCAATTCCAGTATGAATACCCGAATTCCCCTGTGAATACCCCAATTCCCCATGTGAACACCCCAATTCCAGTATGAATACCCGAATTCCCCTGTGAATACCCCAGTTCCCCATGTGAACACCCCAATTCCAGTACGAATACCCGAATTCCCCTGTCAACACCCCGACTCCCGACCCTCCCCTGTTCCCCGCAGTGCACCTCTACAAGTGCGCGGCGCAGCGCGAGAGCTGCGGGCTGTGCCTCAAGGCCCACCCCAAGTTCGAGTGTGGCTGGTGCAGCGGCGAGGCCAAGTGCACCCTGCGGCCCCACTGCAGCTCCCCCGGCGCCCAGCCCTGGCTCGACTGGTCCAGCCACAACGTCAAGTGCTCCAACCCGCGCATCACCGAGGTGAGCGTGCGCTGCCCCGCCCCTGCCCTGGGAGCGACGCGGCTTTTCAACCCGTCCCCCGAGTGGTTCTGGGCACGGGGTTGTTCACCCGCGCCGAGGGAGGCGGGCGGGAATTGGAGGTTTCCGTCTGAAGTCTCTGCTCAGCCAGGGTTTGAGTTTTGCTGGGTAGGCCTCCACCAACGAAAGGAGGATTCCCGGGCGCCGAGAGCGGAACATCAGGTTGGGAGTAGCCGGAAGATAGAGAGGAGATAAGTGGACATCAACAGCCATCACCCCCTGGTGCAGTCAGAGATACCCAGTCTGGGAAAAGACTGCTCAGAGACCCAAGGAATGAGGACCAGATCAGCGCCGAGGAGGAAGGGGTCGATAACCAGTAGGAGATCGATACTAAACATTCTGTAATGTGGAACCAAAGAACGAGAATCTGGTTTTTGATTGCATAAGTATGTGACAAGGCTGGTAAAGAGCCGTGTGTGGATGGGATGATTTCCACTGCACAGAACAAGGCCATGCCTGATTCTCCAACACTGAAAAGATGGTGTTGGAGAGTTTCCTTCTCCCGCAGTTTCAGTGACGCTGCTGGAGTGCCTTTGCCCTGGCTCTGTCTTGTCTGAAAATCCCCCCAGTGCTCAAAAGCAGGAATAAAACACTCCAGTACTTTCTGGGAAGTGGGTGGCACGTGGCCAGGTGTGCAGCCCCTGCCCCACGGGCAGCTGGCACCCGGCAGCAGTGCCACCAGCGCCGGGGTGACCGCCACGGACTGCTGCGGGAATGCTAATTAAACCAGGGAGCTAATTAGTCTGTAGTTGATGCTTCTGGTAGTTCTGTTCAGACCACTGAGGGATGCAAAATGTGTCTCAGGAGCATTTTTAGCAGGAAAACTGCACTCGGTCTGTTAACGTTGCTATTAGGAGTGACACTCTTGCCAGGTGGGAATGAAAGAAGGTTTGGGTTTCTCAGTTAATTAAATCCCCAAAAAAAGCCTCCCTCGCCCTGGGCGTGTGTCCACACTGCCGGAGGGTGTCACAGGGTTGGATTGAAGTTGTCTCTTGCACTGGTGCTCGTGGCAGGGCTGCTCAGCACCCAAAATCTGCCACCTGAATGAGAACCCGAGTGAGTGTGGAAGTTTCCTCTTAATTTAAATTAGTTTCTACACGAGTTTAACTAAACTGGCTCGGATCTCGTGGGAGGGAGGCATCAACCTCCTTTTTATGGAGATGGGGAGGAAGCTCAGAGGCTGCTGCTGTATCAGGGCTGGGTGGGGCTGACTGGAGCATCCGTCCCTCCTCAGGGATGCTCCCAGACTTTTGGTATTTCTGCCTTAGACCTTCTGCCCAGCCATGCTGCACCTTTGCTGGGCAGGTGTTTCTCTTGTGCAGTGTTTTGTACAGGGCAGGGTGGAGCAGGTGAGGAGCAGCGGAGCTGGTGGGGCTGCAGAGGTGGGAGAGCATTAAAAAGTGTTGGAAGCCTGTCCTTTCCCTATTTGGTTTGTTTTCCAAGTCACAGCTGTCCTACCGAGAGATAAAATGAGCCTTAAAGGAGTACCTGGATATCCACCTTGTCCTGCCATGGGCAGAACCCAAACTCTCCTTGCCCCAGTGCTGTTCTGCTGCACAAGGTTATGCTGCAAGAAGCAAAGCAGCCTCTACTGAGATTTGCTTCACCATAAACCATGCAGGAAGGTGTGAAATCGAAGAAATCTTGGAATTCTTTATCTGCCCCTCCCTGAGCTAAGCAGAGAAGGGGAAAAACCCTCTGCTCCAGCCACCCAGTGACTTGCATGTGAGCAGTGCCAGGCTGGCTCGGGCAGCTGGCTGCAGGCATGGCACTGCCACCACGTGTTTTATCACTGTCCAGCTTGAAAGCAATACTTTTGGGCTCTGTCCAAGGAGAAAAGAGCAGAGCTTTGCCCTTAGAGATTTCTTGACTCCAGAACCAGGTCTGTGTCTCAGCCTTCAAAGTGAGGTTGTGTAAGACACCACGAGGCCTTCACAGCTTTTGTTGCTGTTGGGTTCTTTCCCAGCGTCTGAGTTTTTTTCAGGATTTTGGGTGCCAGTTTGCAGTGCAGGGCTGTAAAGCGGGGAGGACACCCTGCCCTGCTGGGACTGACGTGCCCCTGGCAGGCCCAGGGCTGGCACTGGTGACACGTCCTCCATCCCTTGGGCACCAGCAGTGACAGGCGGGGCTGGCGAGCAGTGTTTGGTCTCACGCTGGAGCTCACATTGCAGTCTGGTCACTCAGACTAAGAGAACCTTTAATTTGGGCTATTTTCTGCTCCTTTTGCTTCATCTGGCCAGGTTCACTCTTTCTGACAAGCCTGAGGTCAAGGGCCTGGCTTCCAGTTGCCAGGGGAATGCATAAATAAGAAGAGATTGTGTTTTAATAGTCATAAAAGTAAATGAGCAGTGGGATATTTGCAGCCCTTTCACTGAGAGGCCCAGCAGTGCCCCTTCAGCAACTTAAAGCTTCCACCGGGTCTGTGGTCTTAGCAATAAATAAATAAAAATCAGTTTTCTGGCGAACAAGCGGTGCTCTGATCTCCTATTCATTTATTTGCAGGCCTCATTAATATAACATCAGTGCAACAAACAGCTGAAGGGGGGGCAGTGTCAGGCTGAATAATGGAGTTGCTCTGCTGAGATAACAATTAGGTTCTGAATGTGCCATCAGCTGAGGCAGGGACGAGGAGGGATCACGCCGGGATGACAATGCTCATGTGTCGCTTCCCCGCTGGGCTCATCAGCTGGGAGCCAGGGCTTAGGGCAGGACGGGAAAAAGACAAAGAGGATGAAGGTGGAGGAGGATTTGGGAGGGGGCCGGGGCTGTGCCACTGAGTCGGCAGCCGGGTGCTCTCTCTGCACCCCAGCAGATGCCAAGTGGCTGCTGTGCAGAGCTCGTGGCTCCCCTCCAGCTCCGCAAGGAAAACCCCAGCCAGCTCCCAGCCAGCTCCCAGCCAGCCCTGTCTCCGGGTCCCCCTGTCTCATCACAGACTTCTGGAGGCTAAATGTTGCTGGTTGTCAGAAATGCTGAATGATTCAAGCAGCAGGATGTGACATTAAGAATATTTAGCCCACATTGTTATAGCGGTGTCTTCTGCAGGCTGGGGAGGGGAGGGTTCCAGCGCTGGGTGGGGGCTCCTGGATGCCTGGGATCGCTTGGATTCCAACCTCGGGGGTCCCTGAGATCCCCTGGATTCCAGCCTTAGGGATCCCTACCTTGATTTCAAGTAAGGAGCAGCCACGAGAGAAATGCCTGGAAGCATCTGCATCCCTTCCACGAAGCAAGGGCAGGGTGTGAGGGTGGCCGGGCTCCCCCGACCACCCCCCTCATCCCTGTGCCCAGACCCTTTTTGTGAATAACACGGTGCTGCTCACCTCAGAAATCCTCCCCAGCATTATTGGAGGGGCTGGACTGGCATTTGTCTCAGGCCAGGTGAGGCTGGTGCAGTGGGGAGAGGTGACCTACTCAGAATGGTTCTGCCTCCCGCGCCCCGCTCAGACCTCAGTGACTTTCAAGCTGCTTCACTTCAGCAAACAACCTGAAAAACTTCCAGTGGAAGTGCAGATTCCCAACCAGTAAATGTACAATTCCTGGTGATGGCCTTGGTTTTCCTCAGCTGCCCTTTGCAGGTCCTTTTCATCCTCCACAGAGCTCTAAGTGAAAAGCCAGTCTAGTAAAGTGATTTTCTTGAAATTGGGGAACATTTCTCCCTAATCCCGTCTGTCTCGGATCAGAAATCTGGACTGTCACCAGCCAGCCCTGCAGCCTGAGCAGCTCCCAGCACTGCCAAGCTGGGATTAAGGCAGACCACGGGCTGGCTTTGCTGGAGGTGCCTCATCCCTGCATCCTCAGCCCAACGAGGGGCCCAGGGATGCTGCTGGGAGGGTCCCCAGCCCTCGGTGCAATGGGACCTTTAAGACTTATCTTCTTCCTGCGATTTTGACTGAATCTCTCCAGCTGTAATTAATTGAATGCATCTGTTCTAACCCTGGGGCTGCTTTATGGCACAGTTACTTCAAAACTGTTCAATTAGTGGCCACTAAAATCTAGGTCGAGTGGAGCTCCATATTGGGGATTTTCCAGGTCAGGACATTTTAAAAATACAGCATCAGCTCAGCTTTGTTCGGGGAGGCCGCTTGGCCCCGCTGGTTCTGCTCAGGTCAGGAAATGGCAAACGGAGGCTTTTTTTTTTTTTTTTTAATTTGAGCAGTGATGAGACAACGAGCCCGGCGGTGTAAGTGCTCCAGTAAATGCGTTTTAACATAATCCAGAGCTGCAAAGGACAGTTGTAGCTGTCAAGTGCGTGAAGTGCCACGTTCAGGTGATTCCCAAGCAGTGATGTAAACATTACCAGGCCTCCAGGACTCGGTGTAACGCAACCCAGCTTGATTTTGTGGTGGGTTTATGGGCACGTCGAGCTTCCCAGAGCTAAATGGTACAAGACACGCCACGGTGTGAGTTGCAGGGAACAGCAGCACCACAGGCAGGGTGTGGGGAATAAATTAAAAACCTCGTTGGGCGGCGGAGGGGAAGGGAGGGGGGAATTAAAGGACACGGGGAGGAAGGAGAGGGGGTTTGGTGGCTCTGCCCAGCGCATGGAGCTGGAGTAACCTCAGCACGTGTGGCCAAAAACGGGACAGGCTGCCCAGGGCAGTGATGGAGCTGGAACAGGGAAGTGGTGGAGTCACCCTGGAAGCGTTCAGAGGACGAGTGGATGTGGCACTTGGTTTAGTGGGGGTGGTGGGAGCCCATCCAGGGTTGGACTTGATGACCTCGGATGTCTTTGCCAAGCGTAATGATGCTGATTGTACGGAATTCCACAGGAACCCCTTGAATGGGAGCAGAGTTGGAGAAGCTTTGGGGAACGTGGAACCAGAAGTGGTGGGAACAGGGGCATCCCACAAGGGCTGCCCTGGGGCAGGTTACTGGGATGTGCTCTCGTGGTGGGACTGGTGTTTGGCCACCTTCCTAACTCACCCTTAAGAAGGTGGAGGAAAGCAACCATCCATCTGGAAACAGGTTTTGAAGAGCTCCGGTCTTTTGCCAAAGACAAGGGTGGAACAAACAAGCGTAAACAAGATTTATCCATTAAATTAATTAAATTGCATTATTATGGATTGTGTTTATTTATTAATAACAGCTGTAGGATGGGGAAGATTAGTAACTCACCCAGGAGCAACAACAGACTGGTGGCAGATTCAGGATAACTCTCTGAGAGTCCTGGGTCCAAACTTTGTGACTATGCATTATTGAAATTTATACTCCTAATTGACGAGGATATTGTCCTTAATGAAAGTCCAGGGAAGCAGAGATGACTATGGCTGAGGCAGGCTATAAACAGGCAGCTTGAAAGCACACACCTCACCCTTTAACATTTTTAAGTCATTTGAGGTGCCAACTCACTAATAAAATGTGACATTAACATTCAGAGAACAGCCAAGGCAGAAACTGAAGTTCTCCCAAGCACCAGGCTGCTTCTGGAAGGTGACTTGCCAGCTTCTGGATATAGAAAATAGGAGCCGGCCTTGTCCTTCTGCAAGGATTTCTGGGGAGTGGCACTGCCCACTCCTCCTGGCCTGCTCAGGGGCCTTGGAGTCCTCTCCTGGAGCACAGCACAGATGGATTTCAGCATCCCTGGGCTTCTCCAGGCCATCCAGAAGAGCCATGAGGAGGTGGCACTGGCTGGGTCGGGCGGCAGGAGCAGGAGGGGGTTGCAGCGCTCAGAGCAGAAGGTTTCCCAGCCAGGTGTGGGGGGGATGTCACCTCACCCTCCCTGCCTTCTCTCCCCTGCAGATCCTGACGGTGTCGGGGCCCCCGGAAGGCGGGACCAGGGTGACCATCCGAGGCGTGAACCTGGGCCTGGACTTCGCGGAGATCGCGCAGGGGGTGCAGGTGGCCGGGGTGCAGTGCACGCCCCTGCCCGAGCACTACGTCGTGGCAGAGCAGTGAGTGACCCTCCCCTGGCCCCACCGAGTGTCCCCAGGGCCGGGCACCCCCACAAAGCCTCCCTGACCTCCAGCAGACGCACAGGAGGCCAATAACTCGTCCAGAGCCCTGGCACCACCTCTGCCCCGTCCCAGGCCTGCAGGAAGGGCTCTGGAGGTGGACAGGGAAAGGGATTCCTGCACGTTCCTACACATTCCTGTACATTCCTGCACATTCCCACACCTTGGCCGCTCTCTGGGGGGGTTAAGCAGCCCTTTAAGCTTTCACTAAATGTTCTGTTTCCTTCCACACCTCTGTTCCTGCTTTGCGAAGCAGCTTTGCTGCCGAGCACCTTGCTGTTGCTGCCGAGCCTCCGTGCTCCCTGAGCTCCCCATCCCACTTGGAATTCCGCCGGCGCTGCCGGCTGCACGCAGCCATTTGTTAGGCGGGCGAGGCGGTGACAGCCCCTTAATCCAAGTGGGCTCCACTGGAGTCCATCCATTTGTTTCACTAAGAAAAGCGTCAACCAAAAATTAGAAGGGAGGCCTGTGACGGGGGACGGGCGAATAAAGCTCCCCCAGGGTGACACCAGCTGCTCTCCCTGCCCCGGGGGTGGTGCTGGGGTAGCCATGGGGCTGGGGGGGCTTTCGGGGGTCATTTGTGCGGGGTGGGAGAGCAGCAAGAGGTGGTGTCTCCCCTTGGGTTGTGTCATCTCCTGGTGGGGACGAGGCCGGTGTTCTGTGCAGTAGGATCGTGAGCCTGGGGGACACCCAGGCCCCATAAGTGGTGCCAGCAGCACAGACCTGCCCCAGCTTCAGCAGCAGCTGAAAGAAGTTGTCCTCTGGTGGGGAAATGCATTTGGTGGCTCTCACTCAGATCCCCAGCGCAGTGCAAGGACCTGTCACCAGCACGTGTTGACCTTGGTTTGGGTTTTGTCCATTCCTTGTCTTTCTTTCCCCATCTGTAAGACAGAAATGGCATTGATAACCCCTTGGAGCAGCAGGGCTGTCAGGGAACCATGGAATCATGGATGAAGGGTGCCTGGTGGTACTGCAGGAATGGCTCCAACCCCTGCACCAGTACCCTGTCACTGCGAGCAGTTTGGGCTGTTCTGCAGAGCACTGCTTTGTTATATTTTATTTTTCAAATAAAGGATGGAAGATTATGAAATTATCCTCCTTTGATGGTATGAAACCCTGATTTTATAATCATGACTCTAATTACGGCTCTCGAGCTTTCAAAGTTTGTTAACATCATTAAAACATTTACCCTGGGCAGATAACAGCAAGCGTTAGCATGAGAGCTGCCTTTTAAAGATGAATGCAGATAAAAGGACCCTCTTAAGGGTTCTGTGGGCAGACTGAATTCCAAGACTGTAATGACTCTGCCATATGCTCCAGCCACGCAATCTATCAGCCAGCAATTAGGTTAATGTTGGTGAAAGGGCCACTTAGCCCAGCAATCAGCACCCTACAGCTCTGCCCAATGCATCATTTTGTAACAAGGTACCTGCTGGGAGCTTGGCTTTCAGCAGGAACCGGGATCGGGTGCTCCGGGTCCCTTGTGCCCCATCCCACACCCCGCCCTGACCGCTCTGTGCAGCTGCTGCTGCTTCACTGGAAAAGAGCTGAGTGTTTGGTGTTCCTGGCTTCTTGTTGAGAGAAGCTCCCCTCTCTTCTCCTGCCCGGGGGTCTCAGGAATCACTTCCCCTGGCTTTGTTTGCCTTGCCCCCGAGCTCAGAGGCCTCCTCTCCTTGCTGCCAGTCTGCAGGAGGAGGAGGAGGAGTGAGGAGGGAGAAGTGATGGAATAACAGGCAGAGAGGTGCAGGGGCGACGTCTGGTTGAAAGGCAGAGCGAGGAGCACGTGGCAGAGGAAGGCACACGGCTGAGATGCTTCAATTCCTGCTCTCCAAAGGCAGCATCTCTCTAGGCAACCCCTTTTGATGTGCAGCAATGAGGACGTGCACGTTGGAGCTCTTTACCAGCGTGTATGCATTTCATCAGGCCTCCTGGCATCACCTGTGCAGGCGAGCTGCTGGTTCTCTTCTCCTTCACTCTTTGTGGTTTATCTTGTTTTATTTTATTTGCAGTGAATTTAATGCTGCTGAAGGCAGCTGGAACGCTGCCTGCCCAAATTGGAGCCTTTTATGTCTTTGTGTGTGATAGGCAGAGGAGCCAGCGCTTCCCCTGCTCCCTCAGCAGGCACAGGGTGCTCTGGCTCTTCCTCTGGTCCCACGCTCAGGGTCAGACCCCCACAGGCCTCTCATCATGGATGTTACTGCACCTCCTGCCTGAGGCAGGTCACTCCTACCCTCAGGTTTGCATCCCTGAGGCAAACTACCCATCCTCAGTTTTCCAATCCCCAGGCAGGTTGCTCCCACCCTCAGATTTCCAGTCTGGGGCGGGTTATTCCCACCCTCAGTTTTCCAGTGCCTGAGGGATGCTCTCGAATTTCTCTTTCCAGCCCTGCTGTGGGAGCAAGCAGCATCCATCCCTTTCAGGTCCATCTGGAGAGCCCTGCCAGCTGAGGCCCCTCTGCAAACCCCCCTCCAACCTGCTGGCACGACCGGCATCCGCTTGATCCCGTCCCCAGCTGGTGTCACGCATCCCCTGTGCCCTGGGATTTTCGGGATGTGCATCCGCAGGGCCATCAGCCGTGGTTAACCCCAAGAGCCCTCCCAGTCCTTGCCGCTTCCCCAGCCCCAGGATGTGCCCGCGGGGCTGAGCTGGACCACGCCAGGAGCACGAGGATGGGCTGCTGTGGCCAGCATCCGTGTGTCTGGGGTGGCCCCCAGCAGAAGCTGCTCTCCGTGGCTGTCTCTATCATCCCCGAGCAGGTTTCTCCAGTTTTGATTAACTGGGAGACTGCAGTGTGAGCTGTTCCCTTAATGAACTCATCTGTTACTCTGAGGACTTCGCACTCACTTTGCTACTGGCTAATATATTGCCATTAGTGCTGTGCTTTGCTCTGGAGTTTACAGCTTGTAATAATTATGTCTAATTTTGATTTTTTTTTTCCCCTTTAAATTACTACATGAGGTAAAAATAGACTCAGTAATTAACTTCTTCCAAAGAGGCAGATATCAAAGTTAAAGAGGAAGAGGGGAGAGGAAGGAGAAATAAAGGCAGGCAGCCCCGCGTGGAGCTGTGCAGGGCACTGCTGGCACCTCCTGCCAAAGCTTCCCCGCGGCATTTCTGCTTCCAGGATCGTCTGTGAAATGGGGCAGGCGCTTCCAGGGATCAGCTCCGGCCCAGTGCTCCTGTGCATCGGAGAGTGCAAGCCCGAGTTCACGGCCAAGTCTGCTCAGCAGTACACGTTTGTGGTGAGTGTCCTGGGGGGGACGGCACCAGGGTGCCCGGGGAGCAGCCCTGCTCCCTGACCGAGCCTCAGTCACGGGGTCCAACTCCAGAGGGCAATCCCGGAATTGCCGCTTTTTCCTGGTGCTGTCCCCGAGGTGTTGCACAGTTTTTGGTAGCCCAGCTTGCAGGATCAAGAGCTTGCACCAGGCCTGTGAATAAACCAGAAACGTAAAAAGCCACAGCTTGTGTTTCCCGTATCTCCAGTTGGGCCTGAACAGGGCTTTCATCCATTGATTTTGTGGAATCCGTATGCAGGGAAATGCCAGCACTTACCAATTGTCCCCAATTTGTAGACTAATTGAGAGATTAATCAGCCCAGCCCCTGCCACCCTATCAGTGTAGCAGAAGACACCCTCCCCTGGCATTTCATTTAATCAGCAACAGCAGAGCTGTAAAACATCACCCCATTTTGCTGGAATATTCCAGAAATCGCCCTGACAGGGCAGTGCTGGTGTGGTCCCAGATTTGCCCCTCTCCAAAGGCCACGTTCCCATGCAGCACCAGGAGGCTGCTCCACTGCTTCATGCTAAATAATAACCAGAAATCAGTGGGAGGGAATTGCAGAGATGAATCTCAGAGCAGCATCTCGCAGCAACATCATCCCTTTGCATTGTTCCTGCTGATTTCCAGCACTTACACTGATTTTATCGTCCCTTTTTCTCAGGCTGCTAAAACTTCCAGCACATCATTTCCTTTTGTTAGCTGGCCTCTATTTTTCTCTTTAGCAGCACCACAAATTCCATTACAGCTGGTTTGTGCCATTAAAGAGGGCAGTAAAATTGATTGGTGCCTCAAAGCAGAGCTCTGGGCTGACCCTGGGAGGGTTTGTGAGCTCACCTGGTGCCAGCCACGGTGCAGGAGCCACACTGTCACCCCAGTGACCCCCCTTGGATCTGGGGAGGTGCAACCCTGGAGCTGCTTTGGAGCTCTCGTAATTATCACCAAATCACGAGCTGAAGGTGGAAAATTCCCACTCACCTTCCGGGCCCTCCTCTGATGCTGCTGCATCCCATCCTGGGGATTTTTAGGTCTCTAGGATGGGCCCTCAGCTCTCCTGGTTTTTCTTTGTTTTCAAGCGTGACCCGGGGGTTCCAGCCTGAGTTTCTATTCTTAGCAATGCTTTGAATTTCCAAGGATTGCAAGGCTCAGACAAGGTGCTGCTCACACCAGGAACGATTCCTGTAGGGAGGAGGTGTTTACCATCGATTTTTGAGTGCTGTGCCCCCCAGTGCTCCTGCAGCCCTGTCCTGGTGTGTGTGTGGGAACTGCTGGGCCTCGGGGAGGTGTGAAACAACTGCTCCTGTCTGTCCCTGGGCTCCCACCAGCCTGCTGTTCCCAGGGATGGGGCTGGAAGAGCAGGAGGAGGGCGGCTGGTACTGGGGTCTCGTGTCTGGAGACCCCACAGCCTTGCAGCTTGTTCCTAAATCGCCTCAGGGACAGTCCCCAGGGTTGGGCTGGAGGCTGAAGGAGGGTTTGGATGGCAAATCGTGCACTGAGCGTCCCTTGGAGGTTCACAGCATTTGGGAATCACTCCTCTCGGCTGTGTGAAATGCTCCCAAGCCTGCCCAGTGCAAACATTGCTACTGCCATTCCTGCCTGGTGTTGCCATTAGAGGGGGAATCATGGAATATCCTGAGCTGGAAGGGCCACACAAGGATCATCAGGTCCTGCTGCTGACCCCAGCCAGGATAAGAGCTGACCATGAGCAGTTGAAGGATCAATTTTTCGCTCCTGCAACATCATTCCCTCATTATCCACAACTGGGTGGGTGGTGTAATTTTTCCTGGCCTGTTCAGGAGTTGGGGTCAAACAAGGTTTTGGCCTGAGCTGCTTTGGCAAATGCTCTGACACCCAGAAAACACTGAGAAAACAGTAGGGAGAGCAGGACCAACCCGTGGAGCTGCCAGGCAGGGGCTCCCAGGGGAGCAGAGCTGGGAGCCTGCCAGGCTTCACTGATGAGAGGCATAAAGAGGGCAATGTGGAAGCATTAGTAAAACAATTTGGTAATATCCACTGATGGAGAAGAAATGAAAGGGCCCCTGCTTCCTGCAAATTCTATTAAGGATATAACCAGCTACCCTGATGCAAGGTGGGCTAAGACGTGGCATTTCTGGGATAATTTCACCAATAAAATGCCGAGTGGGAGCTCAGCTTGCCCACCAAGGATGTCTTTCCATCAGCAATGAGAAACAGGCTCTGCCCCCATAGTTCCGTCACTGGGGGTTCGTTTGGAGCTGGGGCTGGTGGTGCTGCCTCAGGGGAATTTGGGCAGCATTTCCCATCACCAGATCCTGGCGGGGTTTTTTGTTGCTCTCCCACACTGGCAAACTCCAAATGTTCAAATTCCCATTGTGGCAGTTTGCTTGGATGTATTTAATTTGTGCAGCCGCGGTGCAATCCACTTCCCTTTGCTTAGGAACAAAGTTGAAGGTAAATCCATAACTTTTCCAAGGCTGAATTTACTATTGGTTTTCCGGGCACGTCTCTCTCAGAGCTGGGCTGGAAAATGTAGCAGGAGATTTGCCAGATGTTTGGGACACATCCCTGTCTTGCTTTTCCTTGACAAAAAGGATCTCCAGAGCACGAGGACGCTCCGGGACGCTGCTCCTCCACGGCCACAGCAGCTCCCAGGCTGCAGCAGGAGCCCTGAGCTTTGTCCTTTCCTTCCTGCAGACCCCAGCCGTGAGTTTCCTGAATCCCAGCCGCGGGCCGGAGTCGGGGGGCACCATGGTGACCATCTCTGGCCACTACCTCGGGGCTGGCAGCCGCGTGTCCGTGCTCCTGGGAAACCAGACCTGCAAGTTCCACGGGTAAGGGGCCGAGCCAGGCCGGCGTGGGCTCCTCCAGCACGTCCTGCCCCTGTCCCATCACGTACCCGCTGCAGCTGGACGGGCAAAAGTCCATCTGGGAACGCCTGAGGCTCCCATTCCCTCTTTTATTACATGAAACCATCTTCTGTTTTATTGTGATGGAGGCTTGCATGGCAAGGGAGGGATTCATCGGTGTTACTGCTGGCCTTTATTTCATTTTAATGCTGTTACAACGGTAACTGGTCTGAAAAGCTCAGAAAAAACACCACTGCGGTGGAAAAGTGGTTATATTGGCCATCAGAACCTGCCCCCAGCCTGGTGAGTCTGAAGGAAATGGAACATTTATAAGAAATATCTTGTTTCTCTTTTCACAGATCAGCACCTGCATTGCTTTTATTGCAGCCACTGCTGCAGGTGCCTCCTAAAAATGGTCTGAGCAAGGAGGGGCTCCTGCAGGGCAGAGCAAGGCGAGGGTCTGCTCACACCTTCTGCTGAGGAGCTTGCACAGCCATCAATCTCTGCTGGGATCTCGATGGCAAATTTGCTTTTTCCCCAGCAGTGTAAACACAGGGTTGACATTTGCAGGGTTTAATGGGTTTTCTGGGGGCTTAGTTAAAGAAAGAGACGTGTGGTTTACATCTGTGTGCACCCAGTACACAGCCCTGCCCCGCCCAGCCTGTGTGGGAACCTGACGTCCAGAGGGATTCTGCCTCTCAGATCCCCACTCAGGCTTCCCAGGAGGAAACAAGGACGTTTCTGGGAAAGCAGAGATCCCTGGAGGGGAATTTCTCATCCAAAAGACTGAGAGGTTCTTCGAGGCGGGAGCTGGGGGTGTTCAGGCGTGGGAGCACATTGGGTTATCAGCAGTGCTTGTTCTGTATCCATGCTAGGATGGTGCTTTGGGAGCTCTGGGCATTCCAAGATCTTCCAGTGCAGATCAGTTCTCCAGGTGTTAGGCAGTGTAACCAATCCATCAATATTTCCTCGCATACCCAAACCAAAGATGCCAAACTGCTCCCTCGGATGCACACAGAGAACAACATTACCACCAGCAGAAGAGCAGAATCAGCCCTGGAATATCATCCCTCAAATATCTGATTCTACTCAGGCAACCTGCAGCTACTGACCTGCAAAACCTGGCAGCGCTTTGGATTCCCTGTGTGTTCTAATTCCAGCAGGAAGCAGGGACGTAACCGGAGCAGCAGGGTCTGAGCAGCCCCGTCCCTCACGTGGGGTCACCTGCTTTGCCTTGGACTGTTCTGAGGCAGTGAACTCCAGTCGTACTCGAGGGTGTGGGGGAGCCCGATGAGATGAAGCAGTTCCTAATGAGATTCCCTCTAATTACAGCTTCCCCCATTCTCCCCGCTCTGATCGGAGGAGTGGGTAGATTCACCATGACGACGTAATAATAGCGCGGAAAGCTAATTAGCTGATCGCAGCGAGCCGGGAGCTGCTCTGCCAGCGGCCGGGCGTCACTCTGCATCTCGTGCCAGAGCTGAGCAGCCGCGCTGGGCTCTGCTGTGGGCACCAGAGCAGCAGCAGCAATGCAGGCGGCAGCAATGCAGGCAGCAGCAATGCAGGCAGCCCGTCAGCTGCGCAGGCAGGCACGGAATCACTCCAAGATGCAGCACAGAGAGTGCAGAATCCCACTCCTCGCACAAGGAAGCCTTTGTGGTTAAATTAAAACCAGGTGGAGAGTGAGAATAGGATGGTGGGGGGAAAGGAGGAGAGCAGGAAGGGGGTAGATGTGTTACTGCATCGACAACAATTTGTTTCGAGTCCGAAATTTGTTGAGTCCAATTTGTTTGAGGTGTTTTAGGGGGTTGTTTCTGTTCCCTCGGCTGTGGAGGGTGGAGGTGCCAAGGTGCGAGCTGGGAACATTGTGGCACCTCCTAAATCCCCGGTGATGTGTCCGCAACTCCTTAGGGAGGGCAGGGAGTGTGGAAGGGCCCCGAAAAGGGACCACAGAGCGTCCCCCTGCCGGGCACAGACACCAGAGCTCTGCTGGAGGAGCAGGGACAGGGCTGCACTTGAGCCTCAGCCATTCAGGCACCTCCACGAGCCCCTGAGGATGGGGAGGAAGGTGAAGATTGGACATTCAGCAGTGCCAGTGTTTGGTTTGAGTGCCAGCCTGTCAGCGAGGTGCTGCAGGCCTGCCTGCCCTCTCCCCTGGGAGAACCCAACACTAAATAAGCCACGAAACAACACAGACTTTCTGGTGAGCCAGGGGCAGGCTTGGGCAGGAAGGACAACCACAGGTGGCCTTCCAGGGATGTCACTCCAGCTCTTTTTGCAGGATCAGCGTCCACGGAGCCGTGTGGTTCCTCCCAGCCCTGTTTAGGATGCCCAGATCTCACTGCCCTTCTCCATCCCTCCCCGCACCGGTGCTTTGTGCTCTGACAGCGCCTCATTAGGCTGCTGCCTCGACCTTCTCCGGGGCTCTGGTGGGAGCAGATGGTCTGTTGTGTCCAGCCAGCCAGCGCCAGGGCCGGGGTCACCCCGCTCTGACGGGGAGACAAAGCCCAAGGCAGCGGCGACGGAGCCCTCGCCCTTCCCAGGCGCGGCTGCACGGGGCCATTGTGCCGCTCACAAGGGCCTCGTGTGTGCCCTGGGGTGGGGAGGGGAAGAATTTGGCTTTTGAGTGAGCTGATGCATCCCGTGTAAAAGGCAGCCATCTGTTTTCACACGCCCAGCAGAAGGCAGCGGGTTCAGGGCGATGAGGGAGCTGCAGCTTGGCACAAAGAGGGGTTTCAGGGAGGCTGTGCTGCTCTGCTTGTGGGCAGAGCTCCGTGCAGAGCTGCCCTCCCTCCCTCGCATGCCAGTGAAAGCCTCCTGCCCATCTCAGGAGCTCCCCAGGTGTCAGTCTGGGGCTGACTGATGGCTCTGCCGTGATGGAGCTGCCCCAGGACAGGACAAAGGGCTGTTTCCCACCCCCATCGTCGCTTCCCTTTTCCCCTCTCGTGCAGGAGATCCACGAGCGAGATTGTGTGCGTGTCAGCCCCCTCAGCCCACGGCCTGGGGGCTGTGCACGTCTCTGTCAGCGTGGACAGGGCTCAGCTGGAGAGGACTCTGCAGTTTGAGTACATCGACGACCCAAAGGTGCAGCACATCGAGCCCGAGTGGAGCATCGCCAGGTAACACAGCCCTGGCAGCAGCTCCGCCACACCTCCCTGCTCCGGGGCTGCTCAGCCACACTCAGGCCAAAAGAGGGGCTCCCAGCACCCTGGATTGGTCAAGGCTGGCCATTCCTGGCGTTTGCATCGACCAAAAATCGGGTCTGGACTTCCCAGGGTGGTTGTGCTCAGCCAGGCAGTGACAGCAGACTCTGCTCCAGGAGTCTGGGAGCACAACTCAAGCCAAGATCACTCCCATCTGCTGCACAAGGGCACAACTGCTCATTAAAGGCTCCTTCTTGTAGTCCTGGAGTAAAACAAAACCAGCAGCCACCAAGAAAGGAAAAAGCTGATGTTAATCAAAATGTGCTGTTATCCCAGATTCACTGCTGGGGACGGGGTGGCTGCTGCTGTCACATCATCGTGACCTTGTCCCTGCTGAAAACCCTGGGCCGGTCTCATCCTGGGGTGTTGCTTTCATAGTTGTGCTCACAAGGGCTGTCACACAGCTGTTCCTATCAAATTGCAACTTTACTTTTCAAATTGCCCTTGAGAGGAGCGAGTGTCTCTCAGGAGGCTCTGAAGGTGTTTGCTTTGAGTCCAAATTGAGGATTGTGTCTGCTTTTGGGGGAGCTGGGTTGGATGGGCTGGTCAGGGCTGCTGGCAGAGGGGGTGTGAGGGAGCAGCCAGGTTTTGCTGTTGGAGCCTGGGGTGAATCCGGGCTGTGCTGCCCCAGTAAGACATGAAAGAATGAAGGACTTTGCCCGAGGCACTGGCTGTAGGGGAACGGGGATACTCTGGCCCTGGGGGTTTTGTCTTCCATGGCCCTGACGGCACTGGGTGCTCCCATCCCTGCCCTGCCCTGCCCTGCCCTGGGTGACCACGTGCTGAGCAGAGGCCGGGGCACACCAGCTCCTTCCCTGCGCCAGCCATTCACCAGCACCACGTCAGTCACTGGACCCTGGGACTCATTTACTGCCTCACCTGTTCCAGCTCAGCTGCTCTCTGTGGTCCTTTTCTCATCCCCTTCAGCGAGCGGGGCGAGGGTGCAGCTGGCAGCAGAAATTTAGGAACACTCCTCCCCAGGGACTCAGGGAATGCGGATTAATCCTCACTGGTGCCTCAGGAGTCTGCAGAGAACGTCCTTCTGAGCTCAGCAGCACCCTCAGTGTGGAGCCCAGGCTCTGTGCGCACCCCAGCCCCATTAATCAGGCCTCTCCTGGTTTTTCCACAGCGGATACACGCCCCTGACCGTCACTGGCTCCAACCTGGACGTGATCCAGGAGCCCAGGATCCGTGTCAAGTACAACGGGAAGGAGTTTGTCAATGTAAGTGGGTGCTGCCAGCTGGGAGCATCCTCCTGCAGCCCCTGGGTACCGCTGCCACTGCTGTCTGCATGGGCAGGTTTGCCATGGCAAAAGCTGCTCTGGGGCTGTTTCCCTTTGGGAACCCTGGAAAGAGGGATTTTGACACACAAAAATGGGAAATTTCCTCCTTCCCCTACCTGTATTTTTTTCAGCCCATGAGTGAGAAACTGAGATGAACCCCCAGCTAAATGGGGACCAAGAGATGTTCTTGTGTGTGCTGCAAGTAAGAATTGCACCTCCAGGACCTCGGAAATTATTCTGATCAAGTAAAACTGAAATATATTGTTTCTATGCAGTGATCTCTGAGACTGAATCTGTATTATCTCGGAAAGGGCAAATCACTTAGCAGTCTTTTCCTATTCCTTTTCTCCCCCTCAAGACCTTTTTCATCTCAGCTCTTTTTTAAAAAGACATCTAATTTTGTTGCTAGCACTTGCAGTTATAGTGCTACAAAAATAATTCTGAAGACACAAAATTGAGCGAAATTAAATCTTTCACTTATGGAGAGAGGCCAAATGGTTGGGCTCTTGCTGCTTTACAAGGCAAGAGTCCCATAAATCAGCGATTTCCCTGCTTTGAGGGCTGGAGGAGCTGTGGGTGTCCTTAGCCCAGCAGGGGATGACCTTCATGTTCCCTCCTGCCCACCAGTGTCAGATGATCACTCCTTTCCCTCGCTGGCATTTGGGAATTGCCTCTAATCACCCATTTGCAGCAGGGAGCAGGTTTTCCCTATGGGTCTGTTTCAGAGATAGAGGATGAAAGTGGAAAGAAAAGGAAAAAAAAACAAAGGAGAAGGAGTAAGATCTGCTGTGCAAGCCTTTAGCTCCATTGAAACGTGGCTCATTTTGGCTCACTCTCCATCTCTACACCAGCGCCTTTGTGCTGGCTGAGGGGAAGCAAATTACCCCAAAGTATGGCTGTAATGCCTCATGGAATCATTAAGGTTGGAAAAGACCTCCAATATCATGGAGCGTCAAGCCTGGATTAAACATTTCCAGCTAAGCGCGAACCCACTGGACTCTCCAGGAATCAGAGCACCACTGCCCGGGTCAGGGCAGAGTTTTCCCTGCTGTTTTTCTCAAACATGCCCTTCCCCAGGTGTGCAAGGTGGTGAATGCCACGGCCCTGGCCTGCCTGGCCCCCCCGCTGACCCCCGAGTACCGGCCGGGCCTGGACGCCGTGGAGCGGCCGGACGAGTTCGGCTTCATCTTCAACAACGTCCAGTCCCTGCTGGTCTACAACGACACCAAGTTCATCTACTACCCCAACCCCACCTTTGAAATGCTGAGCTCGACCGGGGTGCTGGAGCAGAAGCCGGGGTCACCCATCATCCTGAAGGTAAGGAGAGCCTTGCTCACCCCGGGGGAAAACATCCCGGAGGTGGGGGGGGGATTATCCCTGCCGTGGAAAACGGGGTGTCTTAAACAGTGCCGCTGGCTGCACAAGCTGGGAGTGAGGTGGAGACGGGAGGAACGTGCTGCATCTTTGTCAGTGTTGTCTCCCCGTGTCCCCAGGGCAGGAACCTGTGCCCACCCGCGCCGGGAGGGGCCAAGCTCAACTACACGGTGCTGATCGGGGACACGCCCTGCGCCGTCACCGTCTCCGAGACTCAGCTGCTGTGCGAGCCCCCCAACCTCACCGGGCAGCACAAAGTGATGGTGAGGGTCCAGGTGTCCCGCCAGCATCCCCTCCCTGTCTCCTTTCTGTCCCTTCTCCTCCTTCTCCAACCCCCTGACGCGCTTGGATGCTGAACGTGATCCCCTGGGCGAGGCCCGGTAGGATTTTAGATCTTTATGGGTGTCTGACTGGAAGTTTAAAATATTGATGTGGATTAGCATGGAGAAACTTTGTCCTTCCCCGAGACTCCCTCCCTTCTAGAAGGAAGGAGGCCCTTCAGAGCCTTCTAGAAGGAACAAATCTTTTCTGGCAGTGCCTTTGGCACTGGCTGCCATCCTTTCTCTGGATGGAGCTGAGACCATTCCCAGTGCTCTCCCTCCTGCAGGGATTTAATCAACCCACGTAGCCAGACCTGATCTGCCAAGTGGATGGAAAGGTTTTGCCTTTTCCCGAAGCAGGAGCCAGGAACATCTGAACACTGGAGTGGTTGGAGCAGCAGCCTCATCCAGGGTGGCAGTCAGTGCCCTCCTCTGCCCTGGGCTTGGGCACCGCTGCCTCCTGTGCTGCTCTTGCACACCAGACCCGCAGCTGCTGACCTGCCTGAGCAGAGCCCAAATGAGATTGTAATTGTGATTTATTTCCTTTGGAGTTCAGCATCCAGAACATATTCAGATTATCACAGTGTGAATCCCAGAAGCACAACCTGGCTGAGCGCTGCTCACATCTGCGGCCGGGGCACATCCAAGAAAAGCCTGTCCTGGTGTTAACTCCAGCCTGTTTGCTCCAGAGCTTTCACGTGGGGCTTTCTGTTCCCTACTCTGCTCTGTCCTTCCAGTCGCTCTGGTTTCTTGTCAGTGAAATGATCAGGGGGTTGTTAATGTCCACGCTCTACAAAAAGGAGTTGAAAGCTTATAAAATGAAAGTCAAATGGAGCCATCAGATAATAAGAACAAAGCCCAGATAGCGAAGGGCTGGCACATTTATCATCTCGTGAAGCCTCCCTGTGTTCCCACAAGCAGCACCCTCTGTGCTGGGAGGCAGCAGGAGTTTTACGTTAAGCAGAGGTGGGATCTGAAGAGCCCCCGTGGTGGGGAGGACGGGGCCGTGGCAGAGCCTGGCACCCCAGAGCTGCCGCTCACCCGTGCCGTGCTCCGCAGGTGCGTGTGGGGGGCGTCCTGTTCTCCCCCGGCTCCGTCAGCATCGTGTCCGACAGCCTCCTGACCCTGCCGGCCATCGTCAGCATCGCGGCCGGGGGCTCCCTGCTGCTCATCATCGTCATCATCGTCCTCATCGCCTACAAGCGCAAGTCCCGCGAGAACGACCTGACCCTCAAGAGGCTGCAGATGCAGATGGACAACCTGGAGTCCCGGGTGGCCCTGGAGTGCAAGGAGGGTCAGTACCGGCCGGCACCGGGCGCTCGTGGGGCTCTCTGGGCTGGGGGGTTCCCAGTTTTCCCAGTGCCCCGGGGTGTGCAGGGAGGAGGGGGGAATGTTCTGTGGGGTTTGAGGGTGAGTCCCGTTTGGTTTGTGGGGGTGTCCCCTGGGGTTTCAGGGTGAATCCTATGGGGTTTCAGAGTGAGTTCCATGGGGTTTGTGGACATGTCCCTTGGGGTTTCAGGGTGAATCCTATGGGTGGACGTGTC
>WBMZ01012898.1:0-66448 GCA_013400975.1 Atrichornis clamosus | reverse complement strand
ATGTCCCTTGGGGTTTCAGGGTGAATCCTATGGGGTTTGTGGACGTGTCCCTTGGGGTTTCAGGGTGAATCCTATGGGTTTGGTGGGGGTGTCCCCTGGGGTTTCAGGGTGAGTCCCGTGGGATTTGCACGCCTGCCCCGCCACAGGAGGGTGGCAGCCACCCGCGTGTGAGCAGCAGACACGGCTCTGCTGCCTGATGTGCAGAGAATGGGATTAGAGCTTGATCCTGCTTAGGCGACGTGCCTGGATGCACCAGGGTGCCCTGCACAGGGCGTCCCCTTGTCTGACGGCTTTTTAGTGAGGGGCTTTTAAAAAGGCACAGAGAGAGGGGAGAGGAGGGGGCTCAGAGCCCCGAGTAACAGCGTGGATCCCAAAGGGGAGCTGGGCCAGTCCCTCCTCCAGTCCAAGAGTAAGCCCAGAGCAGTAGGAGTAGGTCTGAGGGGTAGGAGGAAGCTCCTCAAGCCTTTGCTTCCGGGGATTTTGGGGTGTTATTTGGAGGATCCAGACCTGCTGCTTGCAAGTTTCCATATGGAAAAGTCCTGTCCCTTGCAAGGAGCTGAGCCCTCCCCACCCTGCAGGTGAAGGTGGGTTTTGGGGGGTTCTGCTGTTGTCGCCTACATCCTTCCACCTGCAATGGGGCTTAGTCAACCAAAATAAAATAAACAGAAAGCTGCACATTCCATAATGTGACTCCTGCGGAGAGAGAGAATGTTGCACTGGATTTGTTCCGCCGATTTCAAGGGTAGCCTTGAAAGCACAGGGGAAAAAAAATGAGATATTCAGGAGAAAGCACAGCTTCAACATGACACAGCCTTGCTGGGGTGCAGAGGCCTCCCGGAGCCAGCGTGTCACACTCTGGAGAGGGGACACGAGGAGACACATCCAGCTGTATAACACAGTGTTAGGAGAGGAGGAATCAGTTCCTTCCTGACCCCTGCAGCAGCTCGGATTTGATCTGCATCAGATTTGATTATCTTGGCAACTGTTGATAGAGGAGGAAAACAAGAAGAAAGGAAAATATGGGAGGCTCCAAGTTATGAAAATAGATCCTTATTTCTCTCTGCAGCCTTTAAAGGTGTTTTAGGTGTGTGTACACAGGTGTGAACTGCATACCAATGAACCACAGCTTTGTTCTGTCTCTGCTCTGAGCAGCCTCTGCTCTCCCACCCTCAGCTGTGAGAAGAGTCTCCAAGGGAGAGGCTCTGTCTGAGCCCATTCCCGAGCCGGGAGAGCAGGCAGCCAGCCCTCCCCAAGCCCTTCTCCCCAGAGCCTCAGCCCCCTCCGTGATGTTCCCTTCTCCCCACCCAGCTTTTGCAGAGCTGCAGACGGACATCAATGAATTAACCAGCGACCTGGACCGCTCGGGGATCCCCTACCTGGACTACCGCACCTACGCCATGAGGGTCCTGTTCCCCGGCATCGAGGACCACCCCGTGCTGCGGGAGCTGGAGGTAACTCGCAGCCTCTGCTCCGGCTCCTCCCGTTCCCCTGAGCCCTCGGGGAAGCCAGCAGGAAAGCCTGCAGCACCTCCGTGCCTCCACACCAAGCGTTACGGGACGCCCCGGGGTCAGCAGGCAGAGCCCCGAGTTCGTTTTAACTCAGAGCTGGGAGTTTTACCTCACCCCACACCGCCTGGTTCCTTTCGGTTCCTCCCCCGCGGTGTTGCTTTATTTTTATTTTATGGGGTTTATATTGCTATAGGGGAGCAGCAGAGCAGGGCAGGGAAGTTTTGGGCGTGCTCTAAAGCCCTCCCAGGTCCCCTCACGGTGCCGGGGATGTCTGAGCGCCCGGAGCATCCTGCCTGGAACATCCTGCTGCTGTTCCCTCGCGTGTCCACAGGAGGGCAAGTGGAATGCCCAGGCATTCCAGCCTCTAAGCATCTTCCCTTCCCTTCCATCTCCCTGGCTTTCCCACCAGGATGTGTAAACATATATAAAAGGTTTTCACTGAGGACAAGGAAGATTTGGGAACGTGCAAGGGTCCATCAGATCACCTGGCAGGTGGGCCCTGCTCACCGGGGAGAGGGCCAAAAAAAAAAGGATGGGGCTCCCATAAACATCATCAGCCGCCTGGGAAGGGGCTGCCATCCTTCCCATGGGATGGGGCTGAGATTCCCACCCTGGGGTGGGGCTGCCATCCTCCGTGTGGGATGCCCAGAGGTTCCAGGCTCAGCCCAGCTTCTCAGAGGCTGGGATTGCTCCAGTAAACCCTGTTTGCTCCACGCAGACCAGGGGCTGGATGGAAGAGGGAGGAGTCCTGGTTGCTCCAGGGCTTCACTCCTTCTCCAGGCAAGCACTACTCAGGATTAATGCATCCATCCAGGTTCCTTTCCAGTGGGCCACCAGCCCCGGGCAGTTGCTGTGGTGTTGCTAAAACAGAAGCAGCCTCTCCCAGCCCACTCCTGCTCCCGGAGTTTTCCAGCTCCATGCATTATGTTTGCTGTTTGGATTGCCAGGGAAGCTGACGCTCTAGCAAACAAATATGAATGCTTTTTGTTTTACTCATGAAAAACAGAATTGCAGAAGTGATAAATGTGTTGCCAATTACACAGTTGCTTAATTATGTAACGTTAGTAAAACCAATACATAAGTCTCCAAGATGTTTGGTAAAGAGTTGCTTCGTGTAGTTCATCATTTTCACTTGTAATGAATTACTTGAATCTGCAACTGGCTGAAAGCCTCAATTAATTTTTTACACTTGGCCCATAATAAAGCAATAGTCTAAATTAGTATTTAATTTACTTACCAGAGTGTCACTTTTTGTGCAGAACAAGCAGAATTGTGTCATTTCTAGGGCCGTTAGCCTCCAAGCTGCAGCTTTATGGAGTGCAGAGAGCAGCTCCAGGCAGGGATTAATGGGAGCTGTGCTGGGGGAGGACAGGGAGGGGGATGTTTGCTCGGGATGGACCAGAAACCATGGTCAGGGATGCTGAGACCCGGGGAGGTGGGTGCTGGCTTGTGCACCCAGGGTTACACCATCCTGGGCACAGCTCTGGTGCCCCCAACGTGAGAAGGACGTGGAGCTGTTGGGGCAAGTCCAGAGAAGGCCACCAAGTTGCTGAGGGGACTGGAGCACCTCCCCTGTGGAGACAGGCTGGGAGAGCTGGGAATGTTCAGCCTGGAGAGGAGAAGGTTGTGTGGAGACCTCACAGCTCCTTGCAGCGCCTAAAGGGGTGACAGGAGAGCTGGACAGGGACCCGTCATCAGGAACTGGAGTGACCGGATGAGGGGGAATGGCTTCAGACTGAAGGAGGGCAGATTTAGATGGGATTTTGGGAAGGAATTGTTCCCTGTGAGGGTGGGGAGGCCCTGGCACGGGGTGCCCAGAGAAACTGTGGCTGCCCCTGGATCCCTGGGAGCGCCCAAGGCCAGGTTGGACAGGGCTTGGAGCAGCCTGGGATAGCGGAAGGTGTCCCTGCCCATGGCAGGGGGTGGGATGAGATGAGCGTTAAGGTCCCTTCCCACCCAAAGCACCCCACGACTCTGTGATTTACCCCACAGTGCGCGCGGGGTGGTTCAGAGCTGCCCTCCTGCCTCCTATCCCCCCATACCACGACTGACGGCCGTGCTCTCCTCCCCTGCAGGTCCAGGGAAACGGGCAGCAGAGCGTGGAGAAGGCCCTGAAGCTCTTTGCTCAGCTGATCAACAACAAGGTTTTCCTGCTGTCCTTCATCCGCACGCTGGAGTCGCAGCGCAGCTTCTCCATGCGGGACCGCGGCAACGTGGCCTCGCTCATCATGACAGGGCTGCAGGGCAGGCTGGAGTACGCCACGGACGTGCTCAAACAGCTGCTCTCAGACCTCATCGAGAAGAACCTGGAGAACAAGAACCACCCCAAGCTGCTCCTGCGCAGGTGAGGCCGGGCACAGGGAGGGGATGGGTCCCGCGGGCGGGCGCCGGTGCGGCCAGGAGGAGGTTCTTTGTGGAAAAGGGTGGAAGGGGCTGCCCGGGGAGCTGGTGGTGTCCCTGGATGTGGCAGTCCGTGCTCTGGGCTGGGTGACGAGGTGGGGGTCGGTCACCGGTTGGGCTCGGTGATCTCACAGGTCTTTTCCAACCTCAGTGATTCCGGGATTCTGTGATCCGAGGGTTTTGTGGGTGCTGGTGTTAGAAGGAAAACTGCTCTCCACAGAGGATTCCCACCCATTTCCTCACCTGTCTCCAGGATGTGGGGTTAGCCCTCCTCTCTGAGTTCACAGATGGCGGAGCAGGGTCTCAAACTGGATCCGCAGGCTGTTCCTGGCTGGAGAGCAGCCTTTGTGTGCCACAGCTGGGCCAGGAGCTCGGGGATGGGTTGAGCAACTCACCCAAGACAGTGCCGGGGAGTCGCAGAAAGGAAAAAGGAAACAAAATCTGTGTTAATGTGAGGCAGACCAGCAGGCTCCAGCCAAAGGCTCCCCCTGTGTTCCATGCCCTTGTGGGTCCTGCAGAGCCTGGCCTTGGCCACAGCCGCCCCTCGGCCACGCTGGAGCTCTGCTGGATCCCGCTGGAGCGAGGGGAGGATTTCACAGCGCCAGGAAGATTTCAGGGATTCCTCCAGCCATAATGAATATACTTGACAGGAAATTGCTTTAAATCTGGCTGTGTTTGCGGAGGCAATAACTCATCTCGGGGAAGGAAGCCGTCTTAATTTCCCCCGTGGTTTGACGAGTCGCTGGGAAGGCGTCTTCTGCCTCAGCCATCCATAATGACTTTTCCTGGCGCTCCAGAAAACTCACGGATGGTGATAAGAGCTGTGCCCCCTCCTCCCCGCAGCACCCAGCAAGGAGTTGGGGCCATGGGGCTGTTTGTCCTGCACTGGGGTTTACCCTTTTCACAGGGAATTTGATCTTGGATCTTTCCCGGGACGGGGCATTTACCACCCCTCTGGGAATGTGGGCCAGTGTTTCACCACCCTTACCATAAAAATTCCTGCTTCATCTCTAGTCTGAATCTACTGCCTTTTAGTTGAAAAGCTTTATTCCTTTTCCTGATACTCCAGGTGCTATTAAACCTTTGGCTGGAGCCCCGTCCCAACCCTGTGCCCAGGTGTTGGTGCCCAAAACAGCCCAGCCTGGAACATCTGGCTCTGACTTAATAAGGAGTGATCAGCCACGAAGTGAAATACTATTTTTTAAAATGTTTTGAGCTCTCTGGTGGCAGCAGTTGATAACTGACACTCAGTTCTTTCCCTCTTTCTTCTTCCTTTTCCCCTCTCTCTTTCTTCCACGACTGCCCCTCGCGGGAGACAGCAAGAAAGTTGACGTTAATCAAACAGCTGCTCTGGTTGCTGGCAACAGCAGTTCGGAGACCTAGATAGAGCAGGGAAAATTAATAAAATACATATTTATTTTTTGGGTTCTCTCAGCTCGTTTTGTTTAGGTTTGTTTTCTTCCCGGTGCCTCAGAAAGCCGGCGGAGCGGCCGAGGCGCCAGCGTCAGGCGCCTTTGGAAAACCAGCTCGGGATCGTGCTGTGCCCTCCTGACGTGCTCAGTGTGAGAAGGGCTTTCTCCAAGCCTAGGGATTCTCTCCTGCCCGGTTAATCTTCAGGAGTTTATGTTTTATTTTTAGAGCGGATCTCTAACAGCATCCGGCGGTGCCGGTGATGGGCAGCTCAGAGCCCTGCAGGAGGTTTTGGGGCTCCGGAGACTCTGGGGCTCGGCAGGTTTTGGGGCTCAGCAGAGCCCTCCATGCGTGGGAGAAAGGGCAGGCCCTGGGCTGGCAGGCAGAGTTTCCCTTTCCCAAGGCAGAGCATCCCAGGGATGCTCTGCACAGCCGCTCCCAGCAGCCAGGGAGGTTGGAGCAGCCCCTTTCCCAGGCAGCACAGGACAGGGGTGATTAACTCAAGTGCTGGCTGTCCCCAGGACTGAGGCACTGCACGTATCGCAGGGCATCAGGCTGTGCTGAGATGAGATTCAGTGCTGGAAGGTGAGGGGAAATGGGATTTGACAGGGATGCTTCGAGGTGTTTCTTTGTGCTGCTCCGTTCAGCTGATCTTGTATTTCTGAAAAAGAAATAAAAGGGAACAGCCAGGCACGGAGTATCCCATTCCATGCTCCCGTGCAGTATGCCCCAGCTTCTCTGTCACTCCATATTTCAGTTCTTTTTGCAGAGCCGGTGTCAGGCCATGAGCAGCCCACAGGGACAGGACACAGCATTGCTTCACTGAGAGGGCTAATTGTGAGACTTGCTAATTCTTAATTTAATATTCTATTAACAAAGTAGTTTATTAAATTTATATTCACCCTGAAGTCCTGAATGTATTATTTTTTGAGTTTTTCACCTATTCTTTAATTTGTGTTGCTGCCTCTCCATTTTCCAGGGCTGTTTGGAAGGGTATTGGTGCTTCTCCTCTATAATTGGGTGCCTGAAATATTTCAAACAGGAGAACAATGTGTGTGTCAATTTGTAGGATGAATTTTTAGGCAGTTAATCAATTCAGGCTTAAATTCTTTGGGGATCTGCAGACATTTTCACAAATTCCTGGCAGATGTTGCCATCCTAGGAGATGATGGATAATGTGACCCCAGGTCTCTTGGCCGACTGGTGTCAGTTTTTGTTTGTTGAAATCTCTGTCTCCTGTTTATTCTTTTTCTGCTTGGCTTTGGGATCAAGCCCTGTTCTTCTTTAGTGTGCACTTTTAATTCCAGGCAGTTGGAATGCTGTGGGGCTTCACAGCAAGAGGCAGTCCCTAATTTAAGGGGAAGAATGGGGAAAATGGGTCCGGAGTGGGATGGTGCCTCTCTCCAGGTCAGGGAGGAGGGACCTGGTTCATGGTGAGGGCAGAGGGAGCACAGTCCCTGGAGGAGGGGATGCTGCAGAGAGCAGGGTATTGGATTCATCCCTCTTTGCTTGCTGGAATTTGGACCAGATCCCGGTGTTGGATATGGCGTGAGGAGAAGGCTGGTGATGCAAAGCCACGCTGGCCAGGGGCCTGGTCACAGCTGGACAGGTCGTGGTCACAGCTGCCAGGGTCGTGGTCACAGCTGGACAGGTCGTGGTCACAGCTGCCAGGGTCGTGGTCACAGCTGGACAGGTCGTGGTCACAGCTGGCCGGGCTGCAGCACAGCAGCTCTTCCTGCACGGGGCTGGGGCTCCAGTGTGAGACACCCTGAGACCACCAGAGCCATCCCATCCCAGGAAAAGGGGCTGTGGTGCTTTAAGGAAAGCCTCTGGGTCCTGCAGAGCCAGCATTAAAAACTATCATTAGGAGCCATTGTATTTAAATTAGAGAAAATCTTGGGCACAATGTGGGGAGAGGACACTGGGTGGGCCTGGGGAGAAAGCTGCAATTTCGCTGCCATTGTCACTGCGCCGTCCCCGATTGCCAGGAACTGCTGCAAATCCCAGTGATTTAGCGAGCCAGGCTGTAATTTGCACCACGTGCAGGAGCCGAGTGTCACCCGGCTCCCTGTCACCAGCCCCATCAGGGCTGTGACAGGCCGGCAGCTGGGCTGGCTGCTGCCAGCTCCTGCAGGGTGGGGACAGCGCTGGCCACGTCCCGCTGCTGCCGGCTGCTGCTGCTGGGCACCCGCGGCTGTGCCAGGGCGCGGCTGTGGGGACTGGCTCCGTGTGTGATGTGTGTCCTCCTGGCTTCCCCAGGACCGAGTCGGTGGCCGAGAAGATGCTGACTAACTGGTTTGCCTTCCTGCTCCACAAGTTCCTCAAGGTAAGGAGGGATGGAGCAGGGACCCCGCTGCTTGCTTTGCTGCCTCGCTCTCCGGCCATGCCCGGGGTGGATCTGGGTGTGAAACTCTCCCATCAGACTCCCAGTCAAAAGGTGGAGAAGTGAGGAAGGAGGGGTGGAAGTGTTCTGCTCTGTGATCACAGCCTTCCTCCACCCGCAGCTCCCCGGGAGTAATTCCCATGGGAAGGAGTTTCTGTTTCACCTCTTCAGTACTTAAGGGAAATTCTCACTTACGTCTTCATGCCTTGGCTCCCGTATTTTTTAACTTAATTTGTGGTTTTGGAAGCCCCACTGAATTTGCTTCACGGGAGTGAACGGTGAGCTCGAGATCTCAAATTCCATTTTTTACAGCCATGTGGATTCAGGAGGGATTTACCCTGCCAAAGACAACAGAGCCATGGAGCAGTGGAGCTCCTGGGTTTGGCTCTCCTCTCCAGGAGCTGCTGGGGGCCAAACCAGGATTGCTCCCTGTGCTAAGGGCTGAGGCAGTGGGACTGGGACTGTGCTGGGAGGAATCCTGTGCCGAACCACGTGCGGGCTGGGAGCCCGGGGGGAGAGGCACCTTCAGCTCTGTGTCAGCTCTGGTGCCCCTCTCTTGTGCAGGAGTGTGCTGGAGAGCCCCTGTTCATGCTCTACTGTGCCATCAAGCAGCAGATGGAGAAGGGCCCCATCGACTCCATCACGGGGGAGGCGCGGTACTCGCTGAGCGAGGACAAACTCATCCGGCAGCAGATCGAGTACAAGACTCTGGTGAGTGGTGCTCACCAGGGAGCCACTGCTGTCCTTCAGCTGTGCTGGCCTTGGGAGCAGGGATCAGCACACTGCCAGGAGGTGTGAGTGTTGCCTGGGCCATAGAGACCCGTGTCCCAGCCAGGTGTGTCCCTAATTTGCAGGTTTGGAGAGGCAGGTTGGAGGGGAACGTTTTATCTCCCTGTAGCGAAGGAAAAGGGACACCCAGGGCTCCTCTCCTAGCAATAATTATATAAATACGTTAGATGCAGTAGCAGTGATGCAATTAGGGCTGCAGTGGGGGTTTTTTATGGGAAAATGGGTTGTGACACATGATTACACTTCTCCTTTAGAGCGTGGTGTGGTTCTTCTCTTCCAGATCCTAAACTGTGTGAACCCAGATAACGAGAACAGTCCAGAGATCCCTGTGAAGGTGCTGAACTGCGACACCATCACCCAAGTCAAGGAGAAGATCCTGGATGCAGTGTACAAGAACGTCCCATATTCCCAAAGACCGAGAGCCGTGGACATGGATTTGGGTAGGAGCCTCCTGCCTGCTGGGAGGGGGTCGATCGGGGGGGGGGGTCTGGTGGGTGATTCTGGGTGGGTTTTGCAGAGCTGGGCCCCCTGTGACCTTTGTTTTCCCGCCTCCCCAGAGTGGCGGCAGGGCCGGATCGCCCGGGTGGTGCTGCAGGATGAAGACATCACCACCAAGATCGAGGGAGACTGGAAGCGCCTGAACACCCTGGTGCACTACCAGGTGAGAGCACAGCCCCAGCTGCCGGCCGGGGAGAGAGGGGCAGCAGGAAGCTCCTTCCCAAGTGCCTCGTGTGCCAGGACAGGCAGGGAGGTCACGTTTGTGTCAGAAAGCAGAAGGGCTCCATGTGCTTCAGCATTAGCGGGGAAAGCAGCCTTGACGTGGATCTCAAAGGAAGCAGCAGAGTTGAAAATTGGCTAAATTGAACCTGCCGGCCCTGGGAGCGAGGCGCAGGGAGCAGTGCAGGGGCTGGGCTGACTCTGCTGGGGATCGGGGGCCTGGGGGGCTCAGGTCTTTGTCTGGGGGTCTGAGACAGCCAGGAGTGCAGCAGGGGAGGAGGAGGAGTCCCTGGTTCCTTCAGAGCTCGGCAGACTGCGGTGATCTGAGGGAAAGCACAGGCTGCAGGGGCAGCTCAGCTCTCACACTCGTGATCTTCCCTCTGGGTTGGCTTCTGGGCATTTTGCAAGGAGTGAAAGAGGGAAACAGAGCGAATACTCCAAATTCTGTCACGTGGGAGGGTCGAGGGAGTGCTGCGGGGTGAGGCCACGTCAATAAAAGGGGGATATCAAAGGTTTCTTCTTGACAGAGTGACACCAAAGCCCTTACATCCCCAAACCAGGTAACAGGCTTGTCACTAAAGCCACAGAAAGTGAAGCCAGGCAGTGAAGGCGCTCAGATGGGGCGGCTGAGAAATTATTGCCATCTTTAGCTTCTGGATAGGGCAGCACCTGTTGGGAGGGGCTCCTTACAGTGTGGAAGGTGGGAAGAGACGTAAAGGGGAGGCTGAGGAAGGTTTGGTTACAGGGAATCAGATCAAAAGATGGGAAGAGAGGTAGAGGAGGGGCTGAGGAAGGTTTGGTTGCAGGAATCAAAGGCTTTCCCTCCCAGCCTGTCTGCAGCCGAGGATAACTGCATTAATTGGGACCCGTAACCTACTCCTGTCCATCACTAGCTACCCAGAAGTGTTCAGTATTTAATCTGGCATCTCTCCCTGTTTATCCAGCATCTCCAGTCCATCAGAGTGACTCACGCTGTGGGAGTTGAACGGGAGCCAGTCCTGACAGGAGCCCTGTAATCAGGCAGCAGAGTGCCATCAAAATGCACCGTGCATGTTAAAAAGCACCTCCAGGGTCAACTTTCCCAAGCAGCCCCCAGGATTTAAACACAGATTACTGTAAAATGTCATAGGAGTTGTGCAGATTAATTCCATTGTTCCTAAAATCTGTTTTACCTGACAGTTGCAAGGGATTAACCAACATGCAGGGAAGCAGCCAGACTTTATTATGCCTTGATCTTTAAAAGTCATCGTGAGGAAGTCACAAGTGAAAGCTGTGCTTGTCTGATGTGTGCTGGGTGCTGGGGGAGGGAACACTTTCATTTCAGTGCCTGTGGGAAAATCTGAGCCAAAAGCTTACCCTTAAAATAAACAAAATCCTCGCAGCACTCAAGATGCTGCAGCTCTTCCTGCCATTTGAATGTCAGTTTTGCTCTGGAAGAAAGGAGAAGTTGGCTGCCAGACATCTATCCAGGTAGTCACACGTGTCTTACTGCTCTGGCCCCAGCTCTGCACAGCCCAACTGAGCTGTTCTAGTCATTAAAAAGAAGCCAAATTCTTTTCACTGCAGCAGAAACCTTGTCAAGGCAAGGCTTTGCCAAAAACTAACAGATATATATGTATATAATTTTTTTTTTGCTATTCCTACCACTTCAGGTTTCTTTTTCTGTTGGAGTAATAAATGTTTTTATTAGGTATCAAAAATACAGATGCTCCAGGGCTGCACAGTAAAACAAATACATGGGCAAAGGCACAGTTTAAGGATTTATAAAATCAGTGGAGTTCCAAGTGCTGCTGTCTCCCCATTTAACAGGAACGTTACACATGAAACAGGTGTGGTTCAAGAATTAAAATGAACGGAGATTTCCCGAGGACAAGTGAAGATGATTTCTAAATTTCTAGCTAAAAATGGAAGCTTGCTCTGTAGAGCTGTGCCCATCTTTTATTCAGAGCTGTCTTTGCTCTGAAGGTAGAGAGATGCCTGGGTTTGCAGATATGATGGGAGATCTCAGCCCGTGTTCCCATCCTGGAGCGCCGGGCGTGTCCCTTGGAGAGGTTCTGTTACCTGGGGGGCTGCAGGAGGAGCCAGAACCCACCTGGTCCTCCCAGCCCTGCTCCTGATTCCCGGGATCCACTCACTCCACGGCCACATTCCTGCACCTCCAGAGCTCCAAACCACCCCACTCCTCCTCACGGTGCCCTGGGGGCTCTGTAGGGTTATTTCATTCCCAGAGTTTCTCAGCTCCACACCTGGATGCTGGATTTTGACACTGCTGCATTTGCTTTCCGCATTAGAATCACAAAAATACAATAACTGATCAAATGCATTTTTTTGTGGGAAGCCTTCACATGCAAAAAACCAAATTGGTATTAAAGAGAAATATTCATCTTTCTATTATTTTTGAACCACTTCATAAAATTATAGAGAGAACTATACACCTCCTGCTTATTTCTGCATTTATAAAAATAGACGTATAGCTTAAATAAGTGTAATTCTTTGTTAAATTCTCTGGAGCTTTTACACACGGCAAGGAATTGTATTACATTTATGTCGTATCCTTTTGGTTTCATGGCTATTAAACTCCATAGGAGAGTCCTACCCCATGTGGTTTTACTCCAGGAAAATGAAACACTGAATTTAATATCAAATGATTTACAGTGGCTCACGCAGGGTTAACTCAGAGGCAGCAGAGCATGAATACCTGTCAGCCCCTGCGAGTCTGGAGAGGCCAGGAGACCAGGAAACTGCTTTAAAGGAAAAATTAGAAGGAGAAAGGGAAGATTTGTGTGGAAAAGGAGACTTGGGAGCTGAGGGTGGTGTGGATGTGGAGCTGGAATCCTCATGGCGTCCTCGCTGCCCTCGCCCGGGTTCCCAGCTCCCCGCCCCAAGTTTTATTTTGCTTGCCTTTAAGGTGTTTTGTGCAGCGCGTTTCCAGCCTGTGGAATAATCAGAATATTTATAGAGTTGTAGAGCAGCCAGGCAGCTCCGAGGGCGTCCCTGGGGTTTTCTGGGAGCGTGGCGGCGGCGCGGCAAGGTGGGAAACGAGTGCGTGCCCCAGCTGAGGCTCATTTGCACGCTGGTGGGGTTTAGCTGACAAGAGCCATTCGACCCAGGATTTAGAGAGTGAGAGTGCTCTTTGAGGGGGGATGTGTGTGTTTGTGGGGGGAATTTTTAGTGCCTCTCTGCCAGGGAACCCCAGCCCTGGCGGAGCTGGGTCCGGCTGCCTCCGCAGGAGCGCCCTGGGCTGGGGTTTCTCCCTGGTGAGGTGGGGCTGAAGGGGCGGCTGATAACAGCCTGAGAAAACCCTGTCAGCACTGATCACCTCTTCCACTGCCTTAATAAACTGGATGAAGTGAGGCAGGAGCAGAAACGGAAATCATGGAGGAGTTTGGAGTGTTTTGCTTAGAAATGCGTCACTTTTGTGCTGTGGAACACAAGTAACTGTTGCTTCCACTGTCACTGGCAATCATAGCAACTTGGATTTCCACGAAACCTTTCATCTGAATGGAGCCCAAAGCCTTGAAGGCAGCACAGGTCGCTGTGTGCAGCTCACCTGGTGGCTGCAGGTGTTGTACAAACACCTGGAGCTGCTGGGGGGGCAAAAACCCTCCATTTGTAGGGTCAGTGCTGAGTCCATTGCAAGGCTCCCGGCAAATAACGGAGGATTTAGCCCCAAAAAGCAATTCTTCCAGCAGGAAGAGGAATTCCTGTTGTGCTGATCCTCTAAAACGTGTGTTGGCTGGGCCCTGGCAAGATGTGGTGGCTCTTTTCTTGCTCCCTTGCTGTGCTGCACCACAGGTCACAAGTTCAAAATTAAAAGCCACTCAGGCCCATTCCCTGGAAACCTGCAGATTCTTAATTAAGGGGAATAAGTTAGAAAACTTCCAGTGACTACTAGATTTATAGGGAGGATAAAATTAAACATGGCTACTAAAATCTGCTGTAACAAAACCTTGTTAGCGCTAATGTTCATTTATAGTTTGACTTCCCAGTGTTTAATTCCTTCTCTGGAGCAGTAAAGGGATAACAATTAAATACCCTGAAAGATGGCTTTATGACTTGCTCAGCTGTAAATCAAACTTTTAAAGTTCGTAAAAATTGCTAAAATAAAAAATGGTTTAATAGGAATGTTTTATGGCCCATAACGTTATTACAGCCCTTTTTATTCCCCCTGCATTGTTACTTTAATTGGATCACAACAATTTTGAGATTCTCATTTTTATTGGGTAAAGCATAATCTTAAATCAGAACGACCAAAAGCATCTTCAACACATCTTTTGATTTATCCCTCCTTTCCTTCAGTCTCTTGCTGCAGAGCCAACCCAGGGCTCGGCCAGGCTGGGAGCGTGTCCTGGACTCCTCTTCCCACAGTTTGCTGGATCAGCAGCAGGAGATCCCACAGTGGACAGGGAATCCCTCTGACCTGCTCCTCCTTTGCCTCCCCAGGTGTCAGACCGCTCCGTGGTGGCCCTGGTTCCCAAGCAAACCTCCTCCTACAACATTCCTGCCTCTGCCAGCATGTCCCGGACGTCCATCAGCAGATATGGTGAGACAGCAGAGTTAAGGGATGGGGAATGATGGCTCATGGACGGGCACTGGGCATTGCCAGGATCTAGGTGCGGGAAAAGCAGCAGCTTCCCCCAGAGAACCACCCAAAATCCACGTGGATCCGCGTGCCAAACAGAAAAACATCCTTGGCTGCTGGGTTGTTTTGCAAAGGCTTTTCCAGCTCGTGAGCAGAAGAGCAAAAGGACCAGAGGGGGTGAGAGGCAGGAAAAGGAAATGCCAAGCACAGGAGCAGCCTTTGGGGATGTGGGTCTTGGCAAAGTCCAGGGAAAGAAAGGGCTCAGAGGGGATGGGTGATGCAGGATGCACAAGTCTTTGTGTCCCTTGCCCCTGAGCAGGGCTGCACAGCAGAAAAACCTGATTGATTCCTTCACCTCCTTCCTCTCCGAGTGCAGCATCCTGAGTTCTCAGCTAATGGGTCACAAATGGGGAAGGGCAATCTTAGCACAGAGTGCAGGGATGTGCGCACCTGGGAATTCCTGATTTGCATAATAGCAGGGCTCAGCACATTACAGAGGGTCCCTGAAGATGCTGCAGCCTGAGAAAATGAGCCTGCGAGGTGCCAGGTGTGCCTTCAGAACACTAAATCCACAATAATAGTAATAATATACCTCCATAAAAGGCAGCAGTGGCGAAATCTCTCGTGTGCTGATCTTTCATTATCGTTCATTTTACAGAGTGTTTTACCAGCAAAAAGTCTCCTGACAAACCCAGCTCCTCCTCGTGTTTATAGCTCCCAAAATAATGTTGGTTTTTTCTCGAGCAAGGGTTCTGAGGAGCCAAAAACAGGGGAGTCTTTAGGCAAAAACCAGGAGAAGAGGCATTTCTCCCTGCAAGGTGTGGCCCCACGAGTGTCCAACACATCCCATGCTTCAGGTGATGGAAAAAGCAAGGCTGGGTCACACAACCTGAGTCCTCAGTGCTCATTGATCTCTGTCAGCTGGAAAAGCTTTTGCAAACCACCAATATGAGCCATCATTGCTCATGTTAAGATTAATATTTCTAATTGCGCCGACAGAATTTAAATTAGATACTTATTTACTTCCCCTGCTATATATCAGTACAGGGATATGTTTAAAAATAGAATTACTAGATGCTTCCTGAGCTGTCCCCCTGTCTGTCTCCTTAATTATATCAGTTGGAGCACTCATTTATCTAAGCCTTAATCAGGGATGAAAATCCAGCTACTTTGGTAATGACTTGAGTATTTCCCTCAGCTGATTTATGATCGATCCCTGGACTCTTGATGAGGAGGGCAAGCAGTGAATTGGAGGCTAAACTTCAGAAAATGCACAAGATTCCCGGAGAACAAAGAAATGCAGGGAGAGGAAAATTCCAGCAAGGCACAGTTGGGCTCCTCAGCCTCGTGTCCTGGAGATGCTGTGGATGGGATCCAGGGAGGCACATTCTGTGGGAAGTTAGATATATAAATAAATATTTCTCACATCCCTCCATGGTTTCTGAGCAATTACGGGAAGGACTGTGGTCTGCTGCCCTTGAGCTCCCCTTCCCCTGCAGGGACAGCAGGGACAGCAGGAGGCTGGAGCTGCTCAGCCCAAGGACGGCACGGCCGGGGTGCAGGACTGGCCTCAGGCTCTGCTCTTGATGCTCAGCTGGAGGCCTCGTTGCTCTCCTGAAAGCCTCAAGGACAAGCTCAGCAGTTCCTCCTGCCCTTTGTGCTGGTTCTGCCGAGCAGCTTCGCATTCTTCACAAAACACTGAAATCAGGGCTCTGCTGCTGCAGGAGTTGGTGCCCGGGGTTAATGTGTGCGAGCTGCTGCTCAAGGAGGATTTTTGTGTGCACCTGTTTGATGAGTGCACATCAGGAAAGGCTGTGAATGGAGCAGGGCAGTCCATGCCTGAGTGTGAAAACAAAACAGCTCCGCTCTGAGGTGCTTTGTTCAGCAGAGACCAACACGTGCCTTTGGCAAACGCCAAATCTTGGTGGTCCCCTGGGTGGTTTTACACCTCCCTACCCCATAAAAAAAAAACCCAGTGCAAGTGGTTTGGGGCATTGTCAAAGACGGTGAGGGCAATGAGGGAAATGCAAAGGGGTTTTTCTTGGAGCGTGACCGGGCTCTCTCCCCGTGCTCAGACTCCACGTTCCGCTACACCGGGAGCCCCGACAGCCTCCGCTCCCGGGCCCCCATGATCACCCCCGACCTGGAGAGCGGCGTCAAGGTCTGGCACTTGGTCAAAAACCACGACCACGGAGACCAGAAGGAAGGGGACCGGGGCAGCAAGATGGTGTCTGAGATCTACCTGACCAGGCTGTTGGCTACCAAGGTAACTGTGCCGGTTTTGCTCGGGAAATCCACAGGGAGGCCCATCGAGGGGTTCCTGTGCAGCCCCTGATGATGCTCAGCTCCCAGGCTGTCTGTCCCTGCTGGGTTTTTCTGGGATTGGGTGGGTCCTGGAGCAGCAACAGAGCCACAGCCCAGATTCCCTCACGCTCAAGGCGATTGCTGCAATTCCCCATTTTTCTGCAGAGTATTAAAACACAAAGAGTTGGCAAATGCAGCAGTGCCTGTAAATATTTACCCAGTTCCCTTGACCAGACACAGTTTCCCTGCCTTTCCCCATATGCTCATTGCTGTGGATAACACAGATGTGCTTTGGACAGCAAAAAAAACATTGGTTTAGGTTAGAAATAACGAGTAAATGAGTGAGTAGCTGCAGGCTGCAGCTTTCCCCTGGGGAAATGTTTGGAAAGCCCCCGATTTCTCTTATTCCCGTGGGATCCGTGGCAGCATTTTTTGGGGCTGGCAACATCTGGCGTCCCCTCCCGCCAGCGCTGCCCGGCCAGGCGTGTGCCCGTGCCCCCCCTGACCCCCGGGGCTGCTGCTCCCCCCAGGGCACGCTGCAGAAGTTCGTGGATGACCTGTTTGAGACGCTGTTCAGCACCGTGCACCGCGGCAGCGCGCTGCCCCTCGCCATCAAGTACATGTTCGACTTCCTGGATGAGCAGGCGGACAAACACGGCATCCACGACACGGACGTCAGGCACACCTGGAAGAGCAACTGGTAAGGGGGCAGCGGGAGGCGGGCCGGAGTTGTTGAGCGGTGTCCCGAGGGAAAACAGATGCGGGGGGAATTGCTTTGGGAAGGCTGGGGATGGCCGAGCTCCAGAGCTTGAGATGGATACGAAGATGCTGCCCCCGGGGGATGTGGCAGCGGGGTTTGATGCTGGTTGAGCTGTCAGGGTGGTGGCCACAGAATCACAAAATCATAAAATACCCTGATTTGGAAGGGAAGGGTGGTAGCCCAGCTCGCTCTGAGTCCTCTGCCCAGGTGGGAGCTGGACCCTGGCCTGATTTACACAGCTGGACTTCAGAAAGAGCAGCTCTGTGAGTGGAAATCAGGGCCCCCAGTGCCTGCCCTGTGCTGCCTGCACGACCCTGCTGTGCCACAAATGGTGGCACTGGCTGGGAGGGGAGAGCTCAGCCAGTGGCTGCACCTTTCCCACCACTTTGGGGAGCATTTGGGCATCAGGAGGAGGTGGCACAGGGAGGAGGAGCCAGCTCTGTGTGCCAACAGCATGGGCTGCAGCCAGGTTCAGCCTTCTCCAAACAGTGGGAGCTCTCAAATCTCTGCCTCTGCTGTTATTTTAGGATTAAACCTCCATGGGTTGGAAGTTTACCTCTGCAAGAAAGGAAAAAAAAGCACAACAAATGGTTGCTCCCTAAAGATTTTGTATTTTCCCCTGAGTCCCTCATGGTTTAAAAGCCCTCTAATCATCATGGCTGCAAAAGCTGGTTCCCTGCTAAGGCTGTGGGAAGCTCAAAACAATTCACTGAAAGCCTTCGAAGAAGGAGTTATTGGGATAAAAACTGTAGAATCACAAGAAGTTAAGATGGAAAAGAAAGCAATGACCATCAGAGGTTGGTCTGCCAGAGCCATCAGACCCCTCCAGGCCTGGACCTTCCTTCTCCCCAGCACATGGTGGGCTCAGCTGAGCTGCAGCCTTCCCAGAAAGGGAATTTTGGTGGGGACATGGAAGCAGGCTTATGCCCCTGGAGCAGGTCAAAGCAAATGGAGGCTCGGAAGAGAGAGCTGGGGTTGCTGGGGCTGAGGTGCTGTCCTGCAGCACTGCAAGAGTTAAGGCTGCAGCCTTCAGCGAGCTGCAGAGACAGAGAGAGCTGCGACTTGAAAGGTAATAGAAAGCAGCAGCTGCTTTTTTGATCCTGCTATACAGCCGAAGAAAAAAAGGAATAATAATTCCCCTTTGATTGCAAAGGCCCCGGGATTTGGGGACAAAGCCTCTGATTTCTGCTGCAGGCTGGCAGGTGAGGGACCGGAGTGGGCAGGGGCTGATGGGCACAGGGGCTGCCCCCGGCTCACCCCGCACTGCAGCCCTGCTCCAACGACCTCCTCGTACTGGGCTTCTCCCGGAGACGCCCCCCCAGCGCCCCAAACTCTGCCCAGCCTGCCCTGCCACCCCTCAGCTCCTCCACGGCTCCGTGTGGGATCGGAGCCCCGAGCGGCTCCTGGGCGCGGCAGGATCCATCACCAGCACTCTGGGCAGCACTGGGCTGACTGGTGCTTGATGGACTTGGCCCAGCTCCTATTCCAATTCTTCTATTCTTATTCCTCCCACCACTCTCGTTCTGCCTGCGAGCACAACCCGCAGCGAGTGCCCTTTCCTAGCCTTTGTCTTCACATTTCGTTTTGTCTGGTGCCTTCCCTCCAGCCTCCCTCTCCGGTTCTGGGTGAATGTGATCAAAAACCCGCAGTTCGTGTTCGACATCCACAAGGGCAGCATCACAGACGCCTGCCTGTCCGTGGTGGCTCAGACCTTCATGGATTCCTGCTCCACCTCGGAGCACCGCCTGGGCAAGGACTCCCCCTCCAACAAGCTCCTCTACGCCAAGGACATCCCCAGCTACAAGAGCTGGGTGGAGAGGTGAGGGGTGGCTCGTGGGCACAAGGGTGGGTGCAGGGTGCTCTGCCCCTGCCTGACATCCCGTGGATCTCAGAGCGGAATATCCCGAGCTGGAAGGGAAGCATGGGGATCATCGAGGATGCTGCAGGCTGTTCTTGAGGTGGCACAGCTCAGCCCCGTCGAGCATCGCTGCTCTCATTTTCAGCTTGTTACAACCCAGGATCCTGTTCTGCTGCACGTGAACACAAAGCAAAACGATGTTCTCTTTCCTGCAGAGCTTAGCTTAAACCCCAAGGGGAAGAGGGGCATTTTGAGCGTTCCTGTTCCTCAGGGCCCCCCTGACCCCTCGTTCCTGCAGGTATTACGCGGATATCGCCAAGCTCCCGGCCATCAGCGACCAGGACATGAACGCCTACCTCGCCGAGCAGTCGCGCCTGCACGCCGTGGAGTTCAACATGCTCAGTGCCCTCAACGAGATCTACTCCTACGTCAGCAAGTACAGCGAAGAGGTGGGTGTGGGCACTGGTGTCCCCTGGACAATGGTGTCCCCTGGACAGTGGTGTCCCCTGGGGCCATGGTGTCCCCTGGACAGCGGTGTCCCCTGGGGCCATGGTGTTCCCTGGGCAATGGTGTTCCCTGGGCAATGATGTTCCCTGGACAATGGTGTCCCCTGGAACCATGGTGTTCCCTGGACAATGGTGTTCCCTGGACAGTGGTGTCCCCTGGAACCATGGTGTTCCCTGGTACCATGGTGTTCCCTGGACAGTGGTGTTCCCTGGACAATGGTGTCCCCTGGAACCATGGTGTTCCCTGGTACCATGGTGTTCCCTGGACAGTGGTGTTCCCTGGAACCATGGTGCCCCCTGGACAGTGGTGTCCCCTGGACAATGGTGTCCCCTGGAACCATGGTGTTCCCTGGACAATGGTGTCCCCTGGGCACTGGTGTCCCCTGGGGTGATGCAGGCCTGTGGCACGTGCATGGGAGAGAAGCTGCAGTGCTGGGTTGTGCAGGGACCCCTCGTGCTGCCTCCCGGAGCTCCTTCCCCTCCCTTCCCTGGATGCTGTCCCGCTGTTCTCTGCACGCACAGCTTTGGCTTTGGCCGCACTCGCAGCCTCCTTCCCAGGGGGACTGAGAGCTCAAATATTGTGGGAGCACCTGGATTCCTCAGCCTTGGCACGCACCCAGTGCAGCCCACTCCGTAATGCAGTGGAAAATATTCATGACCCAGTGAGGCTCCCCAGAAACCTGCGTGTCCTTTGGGAACAGCGCGCTCCAAACCCCGCGTGGCAGTGACGCAGACTCCTGTTTGCAAAGGCTCCCTGGCAGCCTGAGCTGCTTTAGTGAATGCATCACTTGAAACCAAGTTCTCGCCATCTGTTCCACCCCTTCATTTCCCTGCAAGAAGAAGCTACTTTGCAGTTATGTCCGTGGAACAGAAGGGTTTTGTCACTGAACTGCGTGCAGCCATTTGTGATACAACGCCACGGCTACTTCCCCATTAGGATTTTAAAATCTCATCACTTTCGTGCTAAACGAGACAAGGAACGTGGGAGTCCGAGGCACCAGAGTGGGAATGGTTTTGTTGGGTGGGTATTGAGGGGTCCAACAAACCAACAGCACCCAACGCTCATCGTTGCTTTGCCATTTATTGAATTTTCACACCTCCCATTTCGAGTTGCTCACATCTCGCTGCCCACCCACCTCTTCCACCCCCTCTCACACACTGATTTCTTTCTCTGTTTCTTTTTTTTTTCCCTTTTTTCTCCCCCAGCTCATCGGGGCTCTGGAGCAGGATGAGCAGGCTCGGAGGCAGCGCTTGGCTTACAAAGTAGAGCAACTCATTGGGGCCATGTCCTTTGAGAGCTGAAGAAAAGTCGTGGTGCTCAAGGACAGAGGCAAAGGGCAGAGGATCACACGGACTCTCGGGAATTTAGAGGGAAAACAAGCAAGGAAGGCACTGGACACACACACCAAGGCTCTTCTGGAGGGAGCAGAGACTGGCCCAAGGACTGACCGTGTTCAAAAATCACACAGGATCCGGTTTGGAAAGGCAGGAAGAGAAGGTAAAACATCTCAAGCAAAGTCCAATCAAGGTGGATCATTTTCTCGAGCGTAGACAGAAAGGAGGAACCTGGAAAGTCTGGATGTCTCCATGACTGCTGCTTTGCATGAAAATTGTTTAATGTATATTAGAAAATAAAACTTTATTTAAAGGGGGTTTTTTTTAAAAAAATAAAAGGAAGAAAAAGGGGAAAAAAAAAAGAAATAGAGCAAAAACCACAGAGGCCATAGAGATAATCCTGGCAACAAGGATCAGCTCTGAATCCTGTGCCTGAGAGCCTTCCGAGGACATGGCTCAGGCATTCTGCAAACGGACTCTCACGCCAGTTGGAACGTCTGGAAAACCGAAAATGTCTTCTTTTTGGGATCTTACAACAAATACGAGCACAAGTTTGCACCACACCTTTTTACACCAGTGAAATAGCAGTTCAACCCGAAAATAGTTCAGTGACTGAGTAACTTAGAGGCACTAGAAGGAACTTTACATGAATTGCAAAACCATCAGATCATCCGACCTGTCGTGAAATCCAGCTTTATCCGTGTATTTATATAGTGTCAATATATCTATTTTTTTTAAATCCCGTTTACTGTCGAATGAGGAAAAATCTGAATTTCATTGCTTTTCCCTTTTCCACTCCCATTCCACCTTGCTGGCTGCTGCTGATCCAGCAGTGATGGGCTCGGTGTCTGGCATGGCCACGGTGATCCAGCAGTGTCCCGAAGTGTCCAGCATGGCCCTGGTGATCCAGCAGTGTCCAGAAGTGTCTGGCATGGCCACGGTGATCCAGCAGTGTCCCGAAGTGTCCAGCAGTGTCCAGCATGGCCACGGTGATCTGGCAGTGTCCAGCAGTGTCCAGAAGTGTGTGGCATGGCTGCGGTGATCTGGTAGTGTCCAGCATGGCTGTGGTGATTCAGCAGTGTCCAGAAGTGTCCAGAAGTGTCCGGCATGGCCATGGTGATTCGGCAGTGTCCAGCAGCGTCCGGCATGGCCACAGTGATCCAGCAGTGCCCAGCAGTGTCCAGCATGGCCATGGTGATCCAGCAGTGACCCTTTCAGTGTCCTCTTGCTGGTTCCTGCAGGTACCACGTGAGCTGAGGCAGAGCTGGGCTGACACTTCCAGGGTTGGGTTTGGGGTTTCCAGCAGCCACCTCCGACTTCCCTCATCCAAACCCCCCAACCCCGACGTTTAGGGTGACCGTACTTGAAAAGCCTGGACATTCCAAGGGCAGGTTTTTGCTGCTGTTCTGCTGGACGTGCGGAGTCCCTCGGCACGAGCTCCCTCTGGGTCTCTCCGCCAGCGCTCGCCGCCTCACCCAGGGCCAGGACTTGCATTTCCCCGGGGAAAGGGAAAGAAACCTCTGCTCCAGGCAAGGGCAAACCTTAACCAGCACCCCCGGGCCAGCCAGCTCTGCTGTCGTGTCTCTGTGTCGGCGTCTCGTGTTCTCTTCAGCCCCTCGCTGGCCCCCACGTGTTCTTGTGGCCAGTGGCAGGCAAATGTTTGTCAGTGTTATTTCTTTCAAAGACACCAAAGCTTATGTGTGTCCCTTTGTAGAGTGCCAGGAGGGGAAGGAATGCTGTAAATATTTCTCTCTGTAGTAAGTACTGATATGTGGGGAGGACAGGGAGGTGAGGTCTAATGGAAATACAAGGATTGGCTGCATGAGCTTGGCTATGGCAGCAAAAAAGCTCCTGGTGTCCGTCCAGGCGGTGTCACACCAGAGTGGGACCTGAGTTTGCAGCCAGCGTGTGTTGAAGGAAAATCCATTTTCATATCCATCCCCCTCCTCCACCATTCCTGCCTGAAGGAGCCCAGCAGGGCTCCCAGGGAGCTGCTGGCTTTGTCTCCTGCAGTCCAGCACCAGGGGAGGGGAGAAGCATGTAGAGAAATACTCAGGAAACTTGGTTTAATTACCATTCAGTAAAAGCCATGCCAAGTCCACTTTCTTTTGGTAATCCACTTCTGTGAGTTTCTCTGAAAATCAGAAAATACTGATGACAATAATCAACCTTGTGCAATAAGTTCTTGACATTTACAACAGCCTGAGCACTGGATTTACTGAGACAGGGGGAGAGTGGCAGAAACAGAGACTGAGGGGCAGAGCAGGGTTTGTCCTGCCCGTTATTGGAGAGATCCCGTCCCAGGGATCCTGCTCCTGCTCAGTGAACCTCATTTCAAAGGTAGAAAATGTGCAAATGTCTGGGTTGTCCTACTGAAAGTTGGGCATTGCAGAGCCCAGCACTGAGAATGTCTTTGGAGCAGTCCCCAGCCCGGCCTGCTCTTTGCTGCAGGTACCACAAGACATTGCAGGGGGTCAGGCTTTGAAACCCTGGGGTTTTTTGCTGGTTCTGTTCCTGCTGCTCACAGTGATCCATCACACAGCTTAGGTGAGGGATTTCCAGATCTATTCCAGCTGTGGTTGTTGGTTTGGGTTCACCAAATTCTCATGGTACTCTGAAACCCAAAGAGAGCGCTCCAAATACTTCCCAAACAGTTCCCAAACACTTCTGACTATTAGTCTGGAGAGTTATCTCTGCAGGACTCACAAAATACGAGCACAGCCCAAAGCAAAGGCCTGGCTTTGCATCGCCTGGGCCTGGTGACTGTGTCCCTGCCCACAGCCCTTGTGGTGCTCTTCTCTGCATCTCTTTGAGAGGCTTTTGTGTAGCCCTTTTAATCCTGCTTTCCTCCTCCTGCTCCCCACCTCCTGGCCAGGAGCACCCCACAAGCCCAGGTTCTGCCATTGCCCTCTCCCCTGTGTTTTCTCAGCAGAAGCAGAGTTCCCCAACCATCCCCTGGATTCTCTGGGAGAGCGTTAGGGAGAGAAGGGGACAAGTGAGCTGATCTTTGTGCCGTGGGAAGGTCTGAGCAGAGGGGAGAGGGGAAAGCAGCAGGAGCACTTTGCAAGCCAATGAGCTCTTACACTTCTGACTGAATTCTGAAGGAAGCAGCAAAAACACCTCTTCCATCATCTGGAAAAGCTTTAGCAGGATGGTGGAGGGAACAGCACATTCCTGACTGGAAGGGTGGCCTAGAAATATATTGCCAAGTATCTGCTCGTGGAGGTTGACATTAATTATGGATCTTTACAGGCAATTATATGGAATGAAGCAACATATCCCCCTGGGGCAAAGCTTGTAATCTATTGCCCTGTTTGCATCTGACATTTCCATTCCTCCTTTGGGAAGAGGAGGCTTCAGATCTCAAAATGGCAATTTTCTTTGCACTCGCAGCCAACTGGACTCGAGGTTTGGTCAGGAGGGGGCACTTGCCTTAGATGAAACAATTTCACATCCCTCTCATTGCCCCCTTCCTCCTGCAAGGCCGGCTGGTGTTCAGAGTCTCCAGCTTACTCCGTTTCAGGTATTTCGACATCAAAGTGGGAGACGTCATTTTCCGGGATCTCTCTGCCTGGTGTCACTGCTTGAATAATTCCGTTTAATCTTCTGCTCATGAGCTATCAAAGCACCCACTCCGAGGGGGAGCAAGGTGCTAATCAAACGCTTCTCCACCTTGAAAGCCTTTATTAAAAACCCACACACGAGAGTGGAACTTAGAGGCGAGCCTGTCTCTGCCTGAGCCCCGCCGTGGAGCTGCAGCCCACCAGGGCACGGAGGGCGTGGACATCAAGTGGGCCACGCTTTGCCATTAAGGACGGATTGAAAGGGAGGCGGGAGAGGTCGGCACGGCCAAAGCGCTGCAAACCCTGTGAAATCCAGCATGGATGTCCATGGAAACCCTGGATATCCAGCCCGCAGCTGCGTGAGGACCCACCGTGGGGGCCAGCGCTGAGAAGCAAAACTCCTGCTGCCACGGCCTCGCTGCTGGTGAGCAGCATCCCAGCTGCATTCCACGTGTGGAATTCCAGGTTTGTCCCTGAAGGATGGCCGTGGGGACAGCGATGCCTCCCCGCAGGGCTTGGAGCTGGGGGTGGTGAGAGCAGCCGCTCGGCGCGGTGGCAACAGAGACCTTCATCACAGCAGTGCCTTCCACACACTGTCTTAAAATCCTGCTGGCCCATCCCCACGGGAGCGTTGTCTCCTACCTTCAACCGGACTCCACAAGAAATGTCATTAATACAGGAAACAATTTGGGTGGGCACGTGGAGGGCAAAAGCGAGAGGGCTTGACGCTCTGGGGCTGCGTTCCTGCTCGCTGCTGGCTCCAGGCACCGCGGTGGGAGTCGTGTGGAAAGGGTCAGAGCACTCCCCTCCTCCGCTGGGCACAGCCTCCAAACAAGGTTTTATTCCCAGGAGTCCCAAAGAGCCAGCAGGGACGAGGAAGGCCGGCCTGGCCGCTGCCTTCGCCAGGCCGGCCGAGGGCAGAGCAGCTCCTGGCAGCGTCCCCGTGCTGCTCCTGTGCCTGCAGCCCATTCCCTGGCAGGAGCCCAGCCACGTTCTCTCCTGTCTCTGGCTGTTCTCCATCCAGCCTCCTGTGCTGTCAGAGCTCACCTGTCACAGGGACTCAGCTCCCCAAACTAAACAAAACTAAAATAGACTGACTCGAGTAAGCTGGGCCCTCAGGGAGAGCTCACGTGTGACTGTGCCCTGGAGAGAAGAAAAAGTGTTCGGAGAAGGGTAAATAACTGACATCAAAGATGCATTAAAATGCCACAGAGCTTCAGCCATCCCGTTTCAGAACCACATTTGTACCATGAATTGCAAGCCAAGAGTGCAGGGAGCTGTGACGTCGCACACAGTTGTGTGTGAGGAAGAGCTCGGAGCACAGTCCCGTCCTCCCTGAATGTCTGTGGTGAGAACACTCCCTCTGGACCCAAAACCACTGAGACCAGTGGGTCAGAGGCTGAGGACAAAGCACTGGGGACAGCTCTGAGGCCACCTCTATGGACAGGATGGTTTGGTTTTATTAATTAGACATTCAGTGGGGAAATAATTGGAGTAAACGATGCCCGTGTGTGCTGCGAAGGCACCGGGGGGGATCTGCTGAGCTGAGCAACCCTGAAAGTGTAATTTCAATGCAGATTGGCTGAATTCATTTTGCAGGGGAAGAGGATGGGAACCTTTGGACCTGGAAGCTTGGAAGGCCTTGTGCAAAGCCTCTTCACCCTGAAAACCCCACGTTCAGGTGGTGCTCCTGTTCTGGGCACGACGTGGACCAGCGGCCGGAGCCCCAGCTGCGGGGGGTACCTGGTGCCTTCCTGGCTCCTGGAAGAAAACTGGGGGTCTGTGGTGCATGCCCCGCACCCCGGGGTGCTGTGCTGGGTGCTGGGGTGGGAGGTGGGGAGGTGGAAGGGTGGGGGCAGTGCGGGATGGCAGAGCCTGACTGCTCCTTGCTGGAAAAGCCGCTCAAGGCCCAGGTTGCTGTGCTGGCACCCGGGGGTGTTCTGGCCGTGCCACGAGCACGGAGGTGTCTGTGTGCTTGTTCTTTCAGATCCCCCTTAGTCCCCGTGTTACCCCTTCCTCTCCTCCCTTTGTGAAAGTGGAATATAATCCTGAAAAAACCCAGACCTTTCTGCAGCGCTGAGGAACGCGCTCCAACGAGCTGCAGCGTCCATCCAATAGCACGGACAATATCCCAAATATCCCAACCTCCCTGGGCCTCCCGAGGCTGCCAGGTCAAACACGAGATCTCCTGTATGGCCTTTCCTTTGGGATTTTTAATACCTCTATTTGGAATAAGCTTGGAAGTTTATGCAACAGCTTCTCCATGCCATGGACTGGCACAAAGGTGCAGGAGGAGCCGTCGGGAGGAAAATGAGCTGATTTGGCCACGTTATTTCATGGCTTCAGAAGGTAATGCAGTAAAAATGTCCTTCTCTCACTGATGAGTTTGGGTGTTCATGGCACCTTGGGGGCCGTGAGGAGAAGCAGCAAGGGGCAGGGAATGTACAGGTACTAAAACTCCTGGAGTCCCCAAAAAGGTCGCAGAATGTAGAGGTATCAGCCATGGAACAGATTCTTGATTTCTTCTGCCCCCTCTCCTTAAAACCAACACACGCCAGTTTAGGGGATTTGTGTATTGGCAGGAACAAGGAATTGGTTTGTATCTGTACCCATTCCACCCTATTGTTCTCTGGCTCCTCCCCTCCCCGTTATACTTGACACACTGGAGTTCTGTATTATATTTTTTTTTAAGATGGTTGTCTGTTTTTTGTTGTTTTTACAAGTGTTGTGGAAAAAAAAAAATGCAAGAAAGTTTAAGTATTTAAAAATGTTCCAAGGAAATAAAAGGGGGTTTTGTTATTATTCTAATATATTATTGTGTACCTATTGTAAATATGAAACACTCCTATTTTGCAAGCCAAGGACTCACTTTGTACTGTTGTTATATATAAATAAAGTTTACTGGTTAAAAAAGCGCTCCTGAGTGGGTCCTTCTTTTCCAACATGTGGTGTGTGGCCTTTATAGTGTCAGGAATATTTATTTACTGAATCCCAGCAGCAAGAAGTGAGTAAGTGGAAATCCCAGAATGGTTTGGGTTGGAAGGGACCTTAAAGCTCATCCAGTCCCACCCCTGCCACGGACAGGGACACCTCCCACTATCCCAGGTTGCCCCAAGCCCCGTCCAGCCTGGCCTTGGACACTTCCAGGGATGGGAAATCTGGAAATAACCCCTGAATAGTGGGACTGGGGTGCAGCTGGGCTGGATGGGGGTCCCCAATCCTTGCAGGCAGAGCAGACCCACAGGCAGCCTTAGGGACTGCAGGAGATTCCAGGTGCTTCCACTCCAGCTGGAGCAGGAGCAGGAAGACACTGTTTATAAATAAAAGACCTGGGTGAGTTCTTCATGTTTCCCCTCTCTGAAATGATCAGTCCTTAAGGTGAAATGCATTTGCTTCCATTTCATAAATTCAAGCCAACATTTCAGCAAACGCTGAGAGGCATCTGCTGAGTAGCAGGAATCAGCAAGTGACTTCTCCAGCAGCTGTCTGTCAACTTTAATGACCAATATGGTTGCAATTACAGCAATGAACTTTCTCTAACAGCCCAAAATTACTCTGGATGATGATAAGTGACAGAAAAATGGAGACCCTTAAGGAAGCATTAAAGAAGAAACATGTGGATATGGAACAAGAGGTCTTATTGCTTTTTCTGGAGGATCTTAAGAGGTTTTTTTTTTGCTTTCTAAATTAGGTACTAAAAAGGATAAATCTAACCCAGAAGGGGAAGGCCTGGCACTCTGTGGATCCCAGCAGGGAATTCAGTGCTGCCCCAAGATGTGGTTTTTATAGACATTTGACAGTGAATCCTCTTGTTTTAGTGTGGCGCTAATGGGGTGATGGGAAGCTGCTCCCGTTTGAAGTTAATGCAAATCCATCATGTCAGAGCAGCAGTCTGCTCCTCAGGCAGGTCATTTTAGCTGATTTCCCTCAAATTGAGACCAAAGCTTGACACGAACCTCAGGGGGGCAGTTTGGCCACGTTCTGCTGTCTCCCACTTGAAACCAGCAGGTTTTAACCTCAGCAGATCGATCCCATGGGCTCTGCTGCCCCAAGTCCCGCAACCACTCCAGTGCTGTCACCACCCAACTTGGAGTGGACTTCTCACACGATTTGTGAATCAGGGAATGAAAGAGGAGCTGGTTGGTTTCCACCTGTGCCTTGGGTTAGTGTAAATTCATACCAAGAATTAAATAGGAACTAGACCAAGGTTCCCAGGGCTTTCCTAAGGGCTGGGGGAGAGGGGTGTTGTGCTTTTGCCTTCAGAGATGCTGGTGCTGTGCTGGTTCACCCACGGCCTCTGCGCTGTAGGACAGACACTGGAGCAGCTGCCGGGAAAATCTCCACTCCCTGAGCACCCTTTGAGAGGTTATTGACTCCTTCAGCTCAGCAAAGGGGAGAGAAATTCCAACGTGAATCGACAGCATCGACCGTGGGGCCATTTGTATTCATCTGCACCTTGTTAATAGATGTAATAAGGATACTCAATTAAAAATTACATTTTATCTGGCACGCACTTCACAGGGCTTTATCAGCACTGACAAGGTCAAGTGATGCTTAATAAGGGTTATATAAAATGCAGATGGCTGAGATCCCTCTACCATCTCCCCCGTCCAGCGCAGAGGAGTGAAGAGCCACGGGCACATCGTGGAAAGCGTCAGGAGGAACAGCAGGTTTGGGTCTCACAGATGAAGGTTTGGGGGTTCCCAGCACTGAAACAGCAGCAAAATATCCTGGAGTTTCCCCTCATGCCCCCGTTTTGTCCGTGCCCACCCCCTGCACCCCCTTGGCCAGCTTTTGTTTCACCCTCTGGACGATGGCGTCGTCCTGTTGCTTCATCACCGTGGCTCTGTAAATCCTGGAGCAGATCCTGGACATCCTGGTGCTGGCTTTTCCAGCCTGGTTATCGAGGCGAGCTAATGGAGGTGACACTTTCAATTATCAAATACAATCGTGGCATTCATTCTGACCTGTTTAAATTTCAGCATCTTTCCCCTTATGTGAGTGCTTAGCTAGAGGGTGACATATAATTGTATGAAATCAGACAGTGATCTTAAACTGGCAATAATGGCCACAAAAATCTCCTGCTTTTTATTTATGCAGGGTCTTGTTATATTTAAGTGGCTAACTGATTTGTAATGGAAATTTAACTTCGTGTTAATGGACACTTCACTGCTTAAAGTGGAGCATATCACTAAAAACCACATTAAATCCCCTCCTCTCAACTCCAGACTCTTTCCAGAGGACATTTGGGACCTCTCACCTGCTGGGGCTATAAGAGTTAATTAAATTTTTAAAATAATAAAATATAAAACACATTACACCAGGTGCTAGGTCAACCTGGAAGCTGCAAATTATTGACGTTGTCACAGGCTGACATCAACCTGATGAAAACTCTTTAATTAATTTGGAAATCATCCCAAAGAGAAATCTTGTCTGTGCTCCAGTATATAGACAAGTTAATGCAGGCAAGTGCATATAAAGTAAGGTGGAAGTATAATCTATAAAATAGATGTACAGCATAATACAACATGAATGTGTCTGTATCTGTTTGTATCAGGAGTACACCCCGAGGTTCGCGTTAAACTTAAAATTACAAATACTGATGCCAAAACAAAGGATTTGTTTTTACTTCCAAATAATACTTATGAAAATGGGAACCACTCAGGCTTTATTGTCACTTCATAATTAACTTCAGTGAAGGAATCTAATTACAAATGTTCAATGCTGCCCCAGGGCAATGTGTCTAAGAAAAGGGAAGGAGGACGGTCAGGCTTAAACAACTCAGGTAAAAATGAACTCCATGGTAATATTTGATAATTAAGAATGTCTCTATCATCTTGTCTGAGTATTAATGAATTGGGCTGTTCTTTTCACATTTGATTACTGGAGTTTTATGGCTGCCTTCTCACCTTTATTGCTCCTGGGAATGGGCTGAGCACCAGAAATGATGTTAGAGAATGGTCGGGGATGGAAGAGACCATGAGAATCACCCAGCCCCACCCCTGCCATGGGCAGGGACACCTCCCACTGTCCCAGGGTGCTCCAAACCCCGTCCAACCTGGCCTTGGACACTTCCAGGGATCCAGGGGCAGCCACAGCTCCTCTGGGCACCCTGTGCCAGGGTCCCACCACCCTCACAGGGAAGGATTCCTTCCCCATATCCAATCTCTGTCAGTTTAAATCCGTCTCCCTTTGTCCTGTCCTCCATTTACTCCTGCCATGCTGGGAATTATCCTCCGCTGCGGATCGCTCCCAGCTTTGCTGCTCCTTTGCCCCGGGAGCATCCTGCCCTCCACCTCTTTCCCCGCCAAAAGATATAATTTGGGAGATTTAATTATATTTTGAGAGCCTCAGATGAAAGGCACTGCAGAAGCACCAGGAACCAACACATTCCTTAGTCCCTGCTGGCTGCCTGGACACACGGACCCTCACGTGAGGGTGGTGGGAGGTGGTCAGGGGTCTCTGGGTGCTGGGCAGAGCTCCTGGAGCTGGCTCTGGCCGCGGATCCCTCGTGTTTGGGCGGTGCTGGGTGGCCAGAGCTGCCGGGGTGATTCCAGGGCTGCCAGAGCTCGATGTCTCCGCGCAGCTGGAATTGTCATTCCGCTCCAGCCGCCGCTGCCAGCCTGGAGAGGAGAGAGCATTTTCTCTTTTGTTCGCACTCAATTAGGCTGGGCTTTGAGGAGAAGATAGAAATGCTTAAAAGTTCCCTTTTTTTGCCGTGTTCAGCTCTCACAAAGGGAAGTGTCGGGATGATCTCAGGGGGGGAGTCGCTCTCGCACGAGGTTTTAAGGATTCTTTTGACGTTCATTTGATTTTTGCAGCGGGAACCTGCGATGTCTCTGAGCTCCCCACAAAGGCATTGCCTCGGGCTGTACAGGAGTTTATAGACTGGGTCACAGACCTCATGCATATTTTATGTGTGCTCAAATAGCATTTTAGCCTTTGACAAGCCCGGGTCAGAGTGGCAGCACCCTTCCTGGGAGGGAAGTGGCTCAAGGCAAGTCACACAGAACAAATGCACCAAACAAATAGATCAAGCACCAGAAACGCTCAAACCCACTTTGGGAGGGAACTCAAAGGCTTGCTCTGTGCGTGGCCTGGCCTCTCTGCCTGTGCAGGGAGAAGCAGGAGGAGGGCCCGATGTTTCCAGAAGGATTGTGAGCAAGGATGGCTGCGAGGCTGGCAGCAAAAGGATGCCCCTGGTCAGCAACTGTTATCATGCTAATGGTGGAATTCACCTCACTTGCTGCAGATGAATAAAAGAAATCAGTGTTTCTAGAAGGTAAAACACCCTCTGGAGATGCTGTAATTCCCCGTTGGAGCAGGGGCTGGAGCAGCAGCTCTGGCACGGTGAGGGTGCAGGAAATGCGTCTGCAGTGGTCTCAGCACTGAACTAATTGCAGGTCTCAAACAAACGCCTCATTTACACACACACACTAATGAATTGACTGCCTTTTGATTAGGGCCTGTAGAGCGGGGATCTCCCAGGGTTGCACCTCTGCAACAAGGCAGAATTCCCTCCCTCCATCCGCGGAGGAGCAGCGAGGAGCTGCTGGGGGGGAGCCAGTGCCCCAGTGCACGAGCTGGAGGATTAGCAGGTTGGTAATGGATATGGGGAGAGTAATAATCTGTGGAGTGATTAATATGGATGTGATTTTTGGATTAATAAGGATGCAAGCAGAGCTGTCTGCTCAGGAAAGATGTTTGCACTCCAGTTTGAACGCAGTGACCGTTACCTTAATGCTGTGATTAAATCCACATTTAAGACACCTCATTAAATTAGAGTGTAAGAGTGAATCCTTATAACCCACAGCAGGAAATATGATCAGGCCTGGTGGGTGAAGAAGGCCAGAGGATCCCTGGAGCACCTCTGGGAATGTCTCAGAGCTGCCAGCCCAGCCTGGCAGGTAACCCTGCACCCTGCACTGCTCCCAGGGGTTTGCTGCCATCACCTTCACCTCATTTTTGAAGCTGCTGCCCTCCAGCATGGCTCATGACCACGGTCACACAGACACAGCCACCTCTGTGCAGCTGTGCTGCCTCCTGTGGGCTCAGTTCAGCTGCAGGACGAGCCTCGAGCAGAAGAACCCACTGCAAACCACGGGTGTGGGGCTCCTGCCATGCTCTGAAGTGCACTGAGCTTTCCCACCTCTGCTGAGCCCTGGAAACGAGGGGTTCTCACTTCAAAAAGGGGTTAAACATACAGGTGGATCCCTGACCTGTCTGCAAAGCACTGACCTAGAAGGGAAGGAGACTTTCAACTGCTTTGTTACCTCCCCTGCAGCTCAAAGCGACAGCTCACGTCCCCCTCAATTGCCTTCCACTGCTCTGGGGATGAAAGCGGCCTTTGGCAGAGGGGGTTTGAGGACCGAGGCACTGCAAATCCTCTCCTCGCAGCGCAGGCAAACACTGCTCCAACGCTGCGAGGACTGGAGGGGACCCTCGGCGCCGGGGCCGCCCGTGCCCACGTGTGTGCCCAGACCCTGCGTGTTTGTAAAACAATCTCTTCAATTTTCCAGCTGGTTTGGCAGATCCCAGCTGCTCCTCGCTCAGAGCTCCTGAGCGCACTTGCACAGGTTCCCATCTACATATCGAGGGGGCTTTCCATTTCCTTCTGGCCGTGCGTTTTCAGGGACTAAACCCTCGGAAACGCTGCAGGTGGCTGGGACAGGGTGTGGGACACGGGGATAGCACGCACCTCACCTCACGGCACAGCCCGGGTTTGGCGTGGCTGCCCTGTGGCGGAGGATTTTGCAAAGCTTTGCTCCTCACTTATTTTTGCTTTAAGTCACTGGCTGTGCATTTATCACCGAGCCGAGGTGCTTCAGTATTAATTGATTCTCGCTGCTGAGCGAGGCTCATTAAGCAGCAGCTTTGGGGTGCGAGTGGCCGCTCGCAGAGGCTGTAATGAGCAGGACAAGAGCTCCCGGACTGGAACTTCTCTCCTCCAGCTTCTGTTACCTCAATTACAGCCCCAAAACCACGGGAGAGCCACCACTACACACACAAAACAGCCTTATTAAAACAAACGGCTGCGGCCGGTGCCGCCCGTGGAGGGAATGACAGGGATTTCTCGGTGAGCAACACCCCGCAGTGGGTTAATTACTGATGTGTGGGGAGCCCTTCCTGCCGCAGAGCCTCACACAGCCCCACGGCACACAGGGGATGGAACAGCTCTGGCTAAACCAGCAGCAAAACCTCGCGGGTGGGAGGCGGAGGGGGGGCTTGGCAGGAGGGCTCCAAGGGGCGGGGGCAGTGGGCAGAGTAATTAGTATCCTGTAGTGATGAATACGGTGCAATTTGTGCGTATGCTGTAATTACAGGGATAATTTTTGCACGCAGTTGATGATAGCGGAGCTCGGTTGCTGCCGGTCCCAGGGCACAGCTCCTTCCCCCCGGGGGCTCCGTGTGCCCCGCCGCGGCGTGGGCAGGAGGAGGGAGGGGGGCAGCGGCCGTGGCACGGCCAGCAGGGCACTGTCAGTGCGAGGAAGAGGATGCGGGAGATGCAGGAGGTGCGAGGGCTCGGGATGCTCGGCTGCCGCCGCTCCCGCTGCCATCTAGTGGCTTCCCAGGGTTGTTTTTTCCTTGGATGCGCAGCTCCTGGAGCAGCTCCCGTGGACACCGGGCTGGGGTAGGCGTGAAGCGCTGGCCGGGTTTTGGAGGGATCAGGAGGATTTACGCTGGGTGGGGAGTGACATCGGACCTTTATTTCGGATTTATATCAGTTTGCTTTATTAAAGCGCTTTCTGCTGTTGTTGGGCTCCACTTTTGAGTGTTCCTGCCCTGAGTGTGCTCCTGACCCCGGGCACGCAGACACTGACGTCAGGCCTGTCTCTGCAGCTCGGAGATGCCGGGGATGAACTCAGGGCCAAGGGGTTTAGAGTAATGATCTGCCATGTCCTGTCCTTCCAGCCCAGCTGGGATCTCGTGTCCTGATTTAATGGTAAACAAACCAAACCAAAACACATCCTGATCTATGTGTAGAGGCAGTGGATTGCAAATGGACTGAGTTTAAAATATCTGAAATGTTGTCCCCGTAATGTTACCCTGGGGCTGGGACATGGCTCTGTGTTTTTCTGCTTCTGAGCCTTAAGGCTCTTCCCTCCTTCGGGAGAGAAGGGCAAAATGAAGTGAGAACTCCGGAACTCAGAGGGATGGTTCTTACCCCAAAATGGTGCAGAGGCTCTGGATCAGCCCTTGGAGTTTCCCCAGTGCTCCGCGCTGCAGGAGCTGGGCTATGAGCCTGCAAGGGTCACCCTGAGCGGAAAATTGGGGATATGACCCCACTCCAGACAGGATGGGAGCCCCTTGGAGCATGGAAACACAGCCAAGGACCAGCTGCTGCTGTGGCAGAAAGAAACCTGTGGGATAAGGAAAGAAATCAGTGGGATAAAGTGTATTTCAGCAACTCCATGGACGGGAGCCCCCACCTTGAGCCTGAAACCCCTTGAATTCCCTGGAGGAAACATTCCATGTTAAAGCACAAGGATCCTGCTTCCATCTGGCTTCGAGATGGTGTTAGAAGAGGCTCTGGGAGGCACACACATCAGGATAAATGTGACCCTCCTCAAGACGACTGCTGATGCAAAGGTCAAAAGAAATGACTGACGAGGAGAAAAGTACATGCTAATATTTCTCCAAGAGGAAAAGGAATTACATATAATGGGTGTAATATTCAGAGAGAGAGAGCACGTATGGTGACTGATGCCAGCATTTTAAAGGCACTTAAGCCTTAAAATTCCCCTTGATAAAAGTTATGTCACGTCACTCTTGCGCTGACATGGTGTGTGGGGGAAGTGTCACGCAAACAGAGCCAGGGGAGAGAAGTGCCAGGGAAAACAGGAGGAGCAGGGGGTGGTCACAGCTCCCTGCTGCCCCCAGTGGAAGCCTCACCTGCCCCTTGGGTGGGACCCCCCAAAAGGTGTGCTCAGCACAGCTCTGGGCACTCAGATTGGGCCTGTGCAGGTTCTTTGTTGTCCATTTTCCTCCAGGCAAGAAACCCCGAGTTCCCCTCTCTGCTCCTGCAGCTGGTTTTGATCATTACCAACAGCATCACACCCTCAGCCTGGCCACGGCCAAGGGTGGGACTTGGAAATCCTCAGCTTGCCTTTTGTCCAAGCTCACAGTGTTTGTGTCAAAGCCCTGTGTTGTGAAATGAGGAATTGGGGTTGTGAGAAATTCGGTGTTTTAGGCAGGCAGGGGCAGAGGATGCGGGGCTGAGGATGCAGCTCCTGGTGGAGCTCCAAGCGCCCACCCCAGCACCTCAGGGAGAAGCTCCAGAGCAGAGATGGAGCACCAAGAAACCCTTCTGATTGACTGGTCCCTGAACTGAGCACACAAAAATCCCCAGTCAGGGTGGTAACCAAAGTGAGAAACTTTACGCTTCTCTATCACACAAAATAATTGTTCTGCCTGAGCATCATTATCCCGACATTTTTCTGCTCCCAAGTCACTTACTGAAAATAAAGGTTCATTTCTCCCATTATAATGAGCTACAGTTTCAGTAATTCACAGGGATTTTTTTACTGGGCTTTATTTTTCAATCTTCATCACAAGGTTATAAAATTTGTGCCACTTTTCTAAGTGTTCCTGAGGCATCAGCAGAAGGAGAAGGAAAGTGCAGGTTTGCTGCAGTTCATTTAGCGGGGTTTTCCTATGGTCTTTTGGAATAACTTCTTCTTTTCTTCTTTCTTATTATTATTGTTACTGTCATTATTCCCAGTAGTTGCTACTGGGGGAAGACTGGGAGGATCGTATGGACCTGGCTTGGAATGGAATTTGGACCACAAAGATTCCATCCAGGCTGTTGTTTGAGAGACAACATTTTCTACTCCTGATTACTTTGACGCCTGAAGAAGTTTCTGAGGCAGTGAAATCCTTGCACAATCATTCCAGGCTAAAGAAGTGCCTTTTTTCCCCTTTCTTTCCTCTATTATTTCTTGCTGGCTTTGATGTATGATACCTTCCTATATGCTCTCTATATACATATTTAATTTTCCATACAGAAAGTTCTGCCTGTCTTCAGGAAAAGGATGTGGAACTTTTGTGACATTAATCTGGTAGCATCATGAATTATGGTGCTGTTTCTGAAAGCTTTCTTCATCTATATGAAATGATTATTTGACAGAACAGCATTCAATATTGCTGGAATAATTATTATGCTTGTTTAATACATCAATTTAAGCTGTTATCATGGATTCTTTGAAATGCTGGATAATTACATCAATAATTGTGAAACAATCTATCAATGCATTTTAGTGCAAAGCAGTGTTGCTGATCTTTTATACACACAGGATCCAAACTTGGGAAAACAAGGGGAATCCATGGCACGGTGCTGAATTGGTGGCTTTCCTCATATTCCCACTGTTTGTTGGCTCCTCCTCATCCTCCTCGTGCCCTGACGGGACAGCACATCCTTCAAACCATGGGATCATCTGGTTGTTTCCACAACTTGTGTTAAATTGAGTTTTCTTCACCAGAATGGTGCCTTGTGCCTGGCACAAGCCAAGAATCGGGGATTCCATGGGATTCCATGACCAACAAAGCCACTTTGGCCCTTCCCTCTCCGGGGCTGCATCCTCTGCTGCTGCCTGCCAGGGATGCAACACCTCTATTGATCCGTGTTCTTCTGGAGGTTTATTAACACATTATTAATTAGCCCATGAGGCCAAGGGGAGGTTTGTTAGCACCCTCGCCTGCCATTCCCAAACTCGCCACCTCTATTTGCACCAGAAAGGGCTTTATCCTTCTTTTTAAGGCAGAAACCAGGGATGGGTATGAATATTGGTGTGAGCAATCAGCAGGCTGGGCTTCTTAATTTGGGAGTGATGGGGGAGGGATGGACCAGAGCCACCTCTGCTGTGCTGCCAGCCCGAGCACAGGACGGGGAGAGGATTTAATGAGAATAAATCAGAGATCTGAATGAGGATCCTTGCGGGGACGATCTGAGTGAAACTCTGGGTTTTGCCTGAATTTTTCTTCCCTTTGTTTAAACTCCTGTGTGGCGAGGGGAGGCAGCAGCACCCCCTCAGCTGTGAGACCCCAGCAGCCCTGGCCCCCTCCCCGTTTTGGGGGGAGCATCTGGTGCTGTCAGCTGAGCAGTCCATCACGGCTCCGCTCCGCTGTCACCGGCAGCCGCGGCGGAACGAAAACAAAAGACGTGACAAATTTGTCCTTTTCTCTTTTATAATTAACCAAAATATCTCGTTGTGTAGCAAAGCGTGGCTCCTAATTAACAGACAGGCGAGAGGCTATTTTTAAAATCCAGACCCCCAGTAATTATATTTGCAGCAGAGAATGATATTTCAGTCAAACGCGACAGACAGTGAGCCAAGCTCCCATGTGAGGCAATTAATATTTCACACCTGCCAAGCAAATCAGTGGCAGGGAGGGGAGGGGATGGCATTGATGCTGCACTGGGGGGGCCCTGCCTGCGCACAGAAGACCAAAAATCCTTTACTTGGCTGGAGGTTGGCCAAGGAGGTAGCACTTGCTGCTGGTGGGACTGGCGGAGAGAGCTGGCCGGAGAGGGAACAGCTCTGTTGGGGAATGGATCTACAGGAAGGCTGGCTCCCACCACAGCCCCGCTGGGAAGGGGAGAGGAGTAATCAGAAACACTGACAGTCAGCCCTGCCCTTCCAGGATAAAGTTGTTTTTCCTGTCCTGGTCCCTGGGTGGCTGGAGGAAGTTGCTGGCCTGGGCTCCTCAGCCGAGCTCCTCACGCAGGGCTCTGCTCACGGCTGGAGCTGCACCTCTCCTGCGAGCTGCGCGCATTAGCGTGTTCATCTTCCCTGTTATGGAGACAAAAGCGTGCATTTCCCTTCCCACTGTTTCTGCTGTTCAGGATTAATCTGCCCATTAATGGATAATCTGTCAGCGTTTGGATGCACCGGGGTTGGGAGGAGATTTACGGGCGTGTGGTGCCATCTGCTTTATTGGGAGGGTTTGGAAACCTGACGTTCAATTTGTTCTGCGGGATTTGACGGCGGATTATTCTCCAGATTCCAAAATAATTAAGGGAATCAAAAAACCAGAAAGAACGATGACAAGGAGGAAGCAGAGGGAGGGGAGGCAGCTCTCGGCCTGTCCTCTGGGTAGGACAGACTGGCACACCCTGGCTGGGGAGGTTTGCAGTTCTTTGTTCCTGTTCTTGGTAAGAAAATCCCACAAGCAGTGGCTTGGGAACCTCGGAGCCAGCAGGGCTGATCCTGGAGAACAGCAGAGCCACAATTACCTCTTATTCCTTGGTAATTTTACAGCTTTTGTGTTTAATGAGGGAGCTGGTCAGGGAAGGTGGTTGTGTGCTCCACAGTTTGCTCTGAAACACTCTCTGGAAGGTGCCCCGGGCACTGCAGCTCTGGAAATTTCCCTCCCAAATTATGGAGGAATCTGGCTCAGGCAGGAGACTCTATTGACCTCCTGCCACCATCCTAATGAGAAAAGATGATGGCGAAATTCCAGGGGGAGAAAAAGCAAACAAACCTCCTTTCTTCCATAAAAACAGACCAACAAACCTGTAACAATTAATCTGAAACCGTCCAGGAGAGGTCCCAGGCCGGGGTTTGCATTTCCACAGCACTCTCTGAAGCACTTCGGGTAAGTAATGGAGCCTCAGCCTGCCTGTATCGATCGTGTGCCCTGTGTCACCCCAGAGCTTTCGCTAAAGGATGCGGCGTCACTTCCCATCACCACCGCTCTCCCTGCCATAACAAACGGAGCTGAGGGGCACTGTGTCCCTCAGGAGCAGAGGAAAAGTCCTTTTAGGTGGAAAAACCAATCGGTTCATGGTGTTCCTCATCCCAAACTCACCGTGTGAATCCCCCCAGTCCTCCCACTGCCCCGGCCAAAGCCACGGTGAGCAGCACTCGTGGCCCTGCTGTGGCCACCAAGGGGTCATCCTGAGCAGGGAGGGGACAAAGGGGCTGTGCCTGGAAAGCTCTTCTCGGGCCTGAAATCCTTCCAGCTGCTCTGGGAGTTAACCCTGAGTCATTAAGTCTCTGTTACTGCAGGAAGTTTTTCACCTTGGTCATTTCTAATGCATTTTTTATTATCTCATAAATATATTTTTTCACCGTAGATCATCACAGTACTGAGAAGAAAGGTCTGGGGTGATTTCATAGAATCATAGAATGACAGAGTTATAGAGTGGCCTGGGAGGGAAGGGCCTTAAAGCTCATCCCACTCCACCCCTGCCATGGGCAGGGGCACCTCCCACTATCCCAGGTTGCTCCAAGCCCTGTCCAACCTGACCTTGGTCACTTCCAGGGATCCAGGGGCAGCCGCAGCTGCTCTGGGCACCCTGTGCCAGGGCCTCCCCACCCTCACAGGGAAGGATTCCTTCCCAATGTCCCATCTAAACCTCCCCTTTCAGTGCTTCTTCGTCAGTTGGACCCTATCGATAGCATTGTGGGAGATGCACTCTAATTTGTGAGGTAAAACAGCATTCTCGTTTTAAATGGGAATTCTGCTGGATGTTTCTATTTAAGAAACTGTCCTGTAGCTCCCACCTCCTCCGTGGCAGGAGCCAGGCTCCTGAGCTGCCCCTGGCTCCCCTTCCCAGGAGGTTTAACTGGATAACATCTACTTGCATATGCACTTTGATTTCCAGTGATCCTGGAAGCTTTTTGTTCTATTATTCACTGTCGGTCTGTGTTGTCTGTGCTTATTATGCGCCATCAGAAGGTACCTGGGAGTCTGCAGCCTTCCCAGCCACTCCTATTGTACAAACACATCAATAAATAAGTGGTGTCTGAATTTAGCTGTGTGCTCATAACTGTTAGCAGAGCCCTGTCATTTTTTTCAGGTCATCTGGCACTGCAGTTAAAATAGTTTTGCTGTTGCATCCTTCTCCTCAGGAGACAACCAAAGAAGTGGCTCTTAGATTTCTGTTTCTTTTTATTTATCAGTCTAAGAACAAGGACACGACTTCAAACTCAGGACAAAAGGAGGTTTGGAATGCAGGCCCTCACAGTTCCCGGTGCAGTGGGTCAGGAGCAGCAGGAGCTGGTAATGACCGAGGATGCTCCCGTCCCTGTATTTGAACAAATCCTCCTTTGAAAAATGGAAAGCCTCGTCCCTCTGGGACCTCATTTCCCAGGTAGAAAACGGCAGCACTTTATTATCAGCAATTGCAAGGGTGGAGACAAGAGCCCTCTGCAGTCCTTCTCCCCTGGTGCTGCTAAAGCTGCCTTTCATCGCTGCCACTGACGAGTTTCACATCTCGTCTGATGCTTCAGGAACACCTGGCACTAATCTGGGATTTACTCGGAGTAAAAGCCATTCCTTTATTTCCTAATTACAGCTTTGGTTTCTCTCTGAGAAACACCCCCAAAGTTGTTTTGGTTTTTTTTCTTAAGCTGTACTTACTTTGCATGAATTACAGCTGGATGGGGGGGGGGATCTCCCTGGAAACAAAGGCAATGTAGTCTGGGAGTTTTTTCCCTAATTCCCTGGGCAGAGGTGATGCTCAGCAGGAGCCAGCCAGGCTTCTGGCAACCCCCATGCAGAGCACGCTGAACTGTGTGAACGTGGGATCAACAAGGCAACCCATCAGGTGGTTATATTTGAAGTATATTTGTAAACACAATAAATTAAACACATAAAAGCAGCCAGGAGGAGACATTTCTTCACCAAAAGGTTCATCAAGCACTGGAATGGGCTGCTGGAGGGATTTAAAAGATGTGTGGATGTGGCCTTTGGGGACATGGGTGGGATTGGCAGTGCTGGGGAACAGCTGGACTCCATGATCTCAAAACTCTTTTCCAACCTGAACGATTCCATTCTATAATTACATCACATTTAAAAGGAACACTATTGCAAATAGCATTGATTTGGAATTAGATTTTAAATTAAACATCTCGTATAGCTCAGACTCCGTTCGCTTGGTGCATCAACAAGATGGACTTGCTGCAGTCCTGGCGATGGATGGAAAGGCCCAGCAATGAATCCAACTTCCATGTTCCTATGACATCCATAAATGGGAGAAATAAATTGCAATTAGCAGCCTGCAGATCTGGATGGAGAAGCTAATCTTCGTCCTAAATTACGAGACTTATGCTTTAATGATTTTTATTGGTGTTTGGTGGTGCTGCTGTTTATTATAGTTAAGCACTTTGGAGGGTGCAGCAATGAAAAGCAGTCAATGAAATCAGCCAGGTTAATGAGGCTCCGACACCGTCCCAAGGCAGGGATGGATGGGGACAGAGATAAGACCAGTCCATCTCTGTCCTCTCCTCTCTGCTCTCTTATATTCCTGCAGCTCCTTGTTGTTCTTGGTACATTCAAACTAATGGGCAAATTTCCAGAAAAACAAAAAAACTCCAGATCTTGAGGATGTGTCGGTACCTCACCTCGCTGACAGCAGCTGCCTACAGCGACACTTTGTGCATCTGATGGTGCACAGGGATACAGCTGCATCCTGCAGAGGTGGGTAACTCACTTGTTTGCTCCTCCCAAGGGATTATCCCAGAGTTCCAGAATGGTTTGGGTTGGAAGGAACCTGAAAGATCACCCATTCCCACCCCTGCCACGGGCAGGGACACCTTCCACTGTCCCAGGGTGCTCCGAGCCCCGTCCAACCTGGCCTTGGACACTTCCAGGGATGGGGCAGCAATTAAAATATTGTTCTCAGAATTAAAGACCAAATATATATACATATATGTATTTTTAACTTGAGCAAATCCTTACCTTTTCATAACCCTCGCAACTGCATTTAACTGAGCTCTGCTGTTTGTCACCCTCTTACACAGCTACTACTCACTCATCTACACACAGCAGAGTCACTTCTCTGAGAGAAAGAGCTGAAAAAACCCTCAGAATATCCGACTTTTTCTCTGTAGATCATACATTTTCCTTCCAAAAGCTTTTGGAAATCTTAAAAAATGAAAAAAAGCTGCATGGCTGCTGCGACTCCAACATACTGTTAATAAAAGGAGGCTATTAAAACAAATTGCTTAGTGTGATCATTCTGCTAAAATCAATATCTTCCAATAATAAAGCAAATATGAGGTGCACACATGACTCCATTCAAGCAAACCATATGGTGGGGAGATTGCTGAGGGGTTTTTATGCCTGAAACTTTCACTTCAAGACTGTTGGTTCGAATCTAATCAAGGCTATGCTCATTTACTACCTTCTGTCTGTTCAGCGCTTTGTAGGATGTTCCCAGGTCTTTAATCCCGTTTTTAGGGGCAGGCTGCAATGTAAATCAAGTCACTTTAGTATTTTTCCATGGAACTCTTCCCCAGAGGCGAACTTTCCGCAGCAACGCCGGGGGTTGAACAGGTCACAAGGAATGACCTCGAAAAACAAGGCGAGAATGGGCAAAACCAGAAGCCCACGAAGAGCAGATGCTTTTTCCAGTGGCAGGAATGGGGGGTTTAGATGGGAAAAAAAGGAACTCTGGCACAGGATTGGCACAGAGCCAGGAGATGCTCGGCCGTGACCTGGAAATAGCAGGTAGCACATGGAACGGCACAGGCAGGAAACCATTCCGGCTGCCCCAGCACAAGGGCTAAATAAAACCCTTTGTTGTCTTGGAAAGGAATCCCTCCTGGATTTGGGACGGGAAGGAGGAGGCCCATGGAGATGATGTCTCCCCGACCGGACAGAGACGGCGATGTCGGAGCTCGGCAGCCTTCCCTTCATGGCAAGGGTGGCAGCAGAGGGAACAAGGAAAGCCAACAACAGCGCTGAAACTCGTCTAAAAACCCCCTCAAAGTGGGCTTTTGGCAGAGTGAGGGGACTGGCTCCCACCGAGGTCATGATAGTGCCTGGAGAAGAGAGGAGGAGGATTCAGGGAGACCCTTCAGCACCTTCCAGTCTCCCCCAGCTCCCTCCTGTGCCCAGGGCACTCCCGGGGAGCTGAGTGGCTCTTCAGGACCCTCCGGTGCAGAAATTGAGGCAGCAATCTCTCCAGAGCAGCCTTCCCACAAAGGATGCCTTGACAGGAGGCTCGGGATGGAGTTTCTGGGCAGGGTTTGGTGCTGTACCTCCCGCTAACCCCAAGGAGATGTGATCCCAACAGTGTTTTACTGGGAGAAATAACCCGAACTTCACTACATACCATTTTATTTGCAGCTTCATACTCTGCTCTGGCTGTCCCACCCTGTACAGGCACCACTTCCAGGAGCTGGATCTCCTCCCACAGCATCTCCTCCTCCTCCTCCTCCTCCATCAGCAGTTTTTTGGGGGCTGAGCGTGCTGGATGTAGGAGATGGGTTGTCGTTTCCAGCAAGAGTTGCTGTGTCTGGGAAGTGGTGCCGTTTGGTTGCTAAGGCTGAGGGTTGAGATGCAGAACTTGTGCCTTTTGGGGTTTCCCTGTGGCGTGGCGCTGCTCCAAGTGCTTCCACGTGCCTCTGGAAGTGCTGGGAAGTGTTATTGCTCGCTCGCTTCCAAATTTAAGTGGGAAAGTTATTAAAACGCTTTGAAACTCGCGAATGGCAATGGATAGGTGGGTGTAAGGTTGATTTATTTGATGTGATTTTGCACAGAATTAGCCCTCTAATGTTGCACATCCTCTGGGTCAGCGATGCTGGTGCCTTGGGAGGGTGGTGGGAATTTAATTATTTCATCTGTCCGAAATAGTAACTTTTAAGAGGTGAGGAAATGACTACACCAAAACTATTGTGTGCCATCTGCCTGCTAAAATACTTATAGAAAACATGTTTCCTGGCATATAACTTCCTAGCCATATGTCTATTGCATCATTCACAATTAAATTAAATCACCCTTAAATACTTGGACAAATTCCCAGCCCATGTGAACGAGCCTTCATCACTGTGCCCTATGAAATTTGGACACTTGATCCCGTAAATGTTTGGTTGGAATGGGCTCAGGCGTTGCTAACCCGATACAGCTGATACTGAGTGCTGCGAGATCATTCCAGCGTGTGTTTCTTATTTGGGCCTTTTAATTTTCGGCTATAAAAACGTGTTGGGCCTCTGAAAGAAAGGAACTAATCCTGCAGGATCCCCAGCTTGCAGCACGCTCGAGTCACGTTAAACAGGTTTAGGTGGAGGGTTTTATCGATGAGAAAAGGTGTTATCTCCCACCCATGGAATAAACAGAAATAACTGGAGAGCCTGGTTGCAGCTGGATATCCAGAATATTTAGGATATGCTGGGAGGTGTGTACAAAGAAACATCCTACAACAAAGTCTTGTTGCTCCTTGCCAGGCTGGGTCAGCCTTTTTGCCAGCCTGGCTGCGGGGGGAAGGAGGGTCCCACTGCCACCACCCTCTGCCCTGTGCCCCCAGCAATTCCTGGGCCACAGGAATGACCCAGGCTCAAAAAACTGAGTGGTTGGATGGATGGAAGCATCCCTAGCTCTGTCCACAAAAATCCTCTGAGGATTTCAGTTAAAGAATAGCCCTAATAAGTAACTTATTCTGTGGTTTTTTGGCCCTTCCTTTGAGGATATGTTGGATTTCCCTGTGCTTAGCTGAGCCACTATCCTAAAATGAGTTCTGACATGGATAGTGCACACAGTGGGAATAAATAGGAATGAAACCTCATGTCTTTGACACAGGGATGTTGTTTTAATCCAAACCAACTTCCACTGGAAACCAAACCCAGGAGCTTCCCCTGTGCGGTATCTGCCAGACCCGGTCACGGCCTATTTTTAGTCCAGCTCCCTATTTTCAGCCTGGTTTTGAAAGGTGAAACAAAGCCAGCAGCCAAGCCCAGATGATTCCCTTGGTTTCTTTTTTCCAGGAGCAACCTGGTCTATGGAAGGTGCCCCTGTGGAACGGGATGATCTTTAATGTCCCTTCCAACCCAAACCATTCCATGCTTCTGTCATTCTGATTTTCAGCTGTGTTATTCAACCCACATTCTCACTTCCAAAGACAAAACCGTATCTGTTATTTAAATAAGACTCTTGTCTCACTCTGCCTTTCACATTTCATCCCTGAATTTATTTTCTAAGCTGATATGCAATGTAAAACTTGGTTACACACTGAGTCATGCACTTCCCAATGTGTGTGTGTGTGTTTGAGAGAGGAAAAAAGGGAAAATTCTTGGTGGGAGCTGTTGGAATCAGCAGGGCTGTGCCCACACTCAGATTTTAGACCATATTGTACTGGGATATTTTGGTCTTTAATAGAGCTCTGTTGCTCTGTCACTCAGTAATAGATTACTGAACATAATAGAAATCTTTATATAGATGTTGGAGGCCTTTTCTGAGCTACAGATGTTTCCTTCCAAGAAACATTTTCCTGCCACAGACTCACAGAATGCTTTGAGTTGGAAGGGACATTTAAACATCATCTCATCCAACCCCTGTACTATGCTAAAAGCAAAAGCTACTGGAATTTTGTCCTACCAATAAACGTGGAAATACTATTTGAGGATTTCTTTGTATGTAACACCATCCTATCCTTTTTTTCTGTCTTTTAATCCTTTTCTGGCTGTAGCCAAATGATGGCCATTCCTGCCCAGGGCAGGGGGTTGGAATGAGAGGAGCTTTAAGGTCACTTGAAACCCAAACCAGTTTGTGATTCTGTGATTCTCTGAGCGTAGGAATGTTACAGGGGCATCCACAAAAAGATAATACATTGAGTAACTGCTTCCTCATCCTCCTTTCCACAGCTTTTTTTCCTGTCCACCTCATTTTTCGATTTCCTGTTCCCAATGACTCCTTTAGTCACCTCATCACGCAGCTGCGAAAGAAAAGGAGGAATTAAGACTTAACCAGAGTTGAGTTTCCCGAGTGATCATCTCTTTTATTTTTTGTATCTGAAGGCCAAAATTCAAATCCCAGAATGGTTTGGGTTGGAAGGGACCTTAAAGCCCATCTCATCCCACTCCCTGCCAGGGGCAGGGACACCTTCCACTCTCCCAGGGTGCTCCAAGCCCCGTCCAGCCTGGAACAATTCCAGGGATGCGACATCCCCGTGTTAGGACGCAGAGTATCCCTCACCCTGCCCTTCCAGAGCTGGTCCCACGTGTGCCTGCAGTGCAATCACTGAACTTCCAGGGAGCCAAGTTTTCCACTTGGTAAAGCTCAGCCTGGCCATAAAAGTGCAGTCGGAGTTTCTGCGCTGTTTCAGTGTTTCTGCAGCGCTTTCCTAATGAGCTCAGGGAGGTTATTGCTCTCACGTCCCTCTCCTGCTCCAGGTTTAATGCCAAAGTTTTTGCCTGTGGGTTTTTCTCTGCCCCAGACCTTCCCTAACCCATCTCATTCGTGCTCCCTGTTTGACTGAAGTCAATTTAGTGAAGCTAATGGAGTTACTTCTCTTCAGGTCAGTGATGATTTCGCATCCTTGAGTTCCTTGCTTAATTTGCTGAGAAAATTTCTGATTCTGAAGTCCATTTCCAGCATTCCCCCTTTTTCCACGGTGCTGGGACCGTGCTCGGGGCTTGCTGGGCTGGACCTGGGGCTTCTCCAGGTCCCTGCTCTCCTCAGGCTGTGTTTGCTTTGCTTTGAGGGAAGTTCAGCTGCAGGCTCCGCTGTAATCCCTGCATCCAGCTGGATCAGGCTGCGTCCCTGCCCTCCCTTCGGCAGGAAAGCAGCAGCTCTCAGGAAAGAGTTAATCCCAGCGAGGCTTTGGGATCCTTTGCTGGGGAGAGGGTTGATCTTTTGTTTGTTTTGAAGCGCTGGCAGGAAAGTGGGGAGGAGAAAATTACCTAAGTGATAGTGAGGTTGCCATGAACTATATAAAACTGGGAAATCAAAGCGGAGAAACTCCACCTCGCACTCTTGAACCACAGGCACAACCCCTGAAGAGAAACCCACCCCACAAAGTGAGTGATCTCAAAGGCTTGAACTCCAACCAAGCTGCATGAGCTCAGAGCTGCTGCAGGACTGAGAACCCCGGAGCCGTCACGGCCGGATCCCGCTGGAGTGGGAGCTGGGAGCAGGAATCCTGTTCTTGGGAAGTTTCACAATCATGAAGTGGAGGCAGCTCTTCTGGGTCGCCGTCTGGGTGGTGGAGTTGGCTGGTGAGTATTGACTGCCCCAAACGCCCGGGTGACGCCAGGGAGCAGCGCACGGGGCAGCAGCCTGGGGGGCCGGTGCAATTCCATGAGTTTGGAACTGCAGCTTCCCCCAAAAACCCCGCGGTGACATTTTACGGGGCAGCGTTTGCACCAGGCAGCCCGGCCAACACACAGCCATGTGCTGGGGAAAAACACTGCCGCTGCTCCGAGGAGAGGAATCGGGATCTAAGCTCCCTCCAACACCATGGATAACATGAGGGGATGGGAATGCAGCAGGCAAAGAGAGTGCAGCCACAGTTCAGGTTGTCTCTCAGCCTGCCTTGGTGTAAATGAGCCACACTTTTGTTTTGTGGTTGGAACTAAACATTTGCTGAAAATCAAATGAATCTCCATAAATATTAAAATCTCCTATTGCAGCTCTTCAAATATTCATCGTATGAAGCAATGAATAACAGCACAGGGATTCTCTCTAGGTACAGCTTTGGGAAGGGTTATATTTGAGGGAAATACTATCATTTTTGTCCCAAACCCAACAACCATGAGGTAATAAAAAAGGACTAAAAAAGTGAAGCAGCACTCTGTGTGTCTCCTGGTGTGCTGGGACAAGAGCCAGGAGCCTGCGGGTGTCTCCTCAAATGTAATTTTTTCTCACTCACATGAATGTGAGAGACCAGATCTATTGCAAGGATTTGCTGTGCTTTCTTCTGCTGTTTCGCAGTGCTGCTTTCATGTTCCCCTTGCTGCCCAGGTATATTGCTCTGTCTGACCCTCCAGTCTGTGTTAATTTTACAGGAGTTTAAAAAAACCAAATTTATTTAAGGGAAATGAGATTCAGGACTGTGTGGTTGGGCTGAACTGAGCAGCGAGCGAGGGTGCAAGACAAAAAAATTTACCTGAGATGCAAACCTTGAGTTTCAAACCTTGAGTTTCTTGTAGCACAAAGCAAAAGTGATGGAAAAGTGATAAAAAGCTTGGATTTTGGAAGGACAGGGGCTTTAATGCTGCAAAATGTCATTGCACAGCCCATGCCCAGCATTTCTGCAGGATTTTTCTGGCTGGAAAGTGGGGGAGGTTTATTCCTGCTCACCCTTGGGGCACTGTGTGTTCCTCAGCTCCTTGGGGAGCCTCAGAGGATGGATCAAAGGCTCCAGTCGTGCAACTGCCAGTGGAAATCCCAATTCTGTGGGTTTGGGCTCCAACTGCTCCTGGCAGCACTGCTGAGGGTGGGAGAAGCGGCCCCCTCCCGCTCCCAGGACACCTCAGCTAAATCCACGTGTTTTACAGGGAAAAAAAGACCCTTGTGCCACACTGGGGCAGGTGAAGGAATCCTACAAATGCCACGTGTGGATGTGGCGTGGGGAGGAAGGGGTTTGGGCACCAGGACCCAGAGCCAGGAGCAGCCTCATCCAACCCCATAGGGAGCAAATCACCCGGGAAATGCAACCCCAAAGGGAGCAAATCACCTGTAAATGCTCCTTCTGGCCTTTTTCCTGTTTCTGTGGGGACCCTCTGAGTTTCAAGGAGCATGGGAGAGGTTCACAGCCATGCCTGGTCTGCAGAGTGGGCTGGCTGTTTCTTCCAGACCCTCCCAAGCTCCTGGGAGGATGCTGTGAGCAGTTTGTGTTGGGAAAATGGATGTGGATAAACCACATGGAGAGCTGTCCTGTGCTTGTCTCAGAATGAACATGGAAAAGAAAGTATGGATTATATTTGTGCATTTTATTCCTTTTATTTAACCTTTTATCTTTCTTTTTTATGTATTTTTCATTCATCTCCGCCAAACTTGCTTTTTAGAACAATCTCTTTTCCTGTCATTTTCAAGCGTTCTTTCTTTCCTTCACTCCTTTTGCAAGACTTAAGAAAGTTCTAAACATCAGAAAAGGAAAAAAGAGTCTTTAAAACTTCCAGCTGCTTGAATTTAACATCCTTCAGAGGCTGCACATCGTAACTGCTCCAGCCAGGAGAAATCTCAGCCCCCAGGAAGGTGCCGGAGAGGCCCCGATCCCAAGGGAAGCCTTGGTCCAGGAGCTGGGGTTTGGCAGCTCGGGGGGCTCCCCCAGCCCCCCGGCCCCGGCCCCACACCCATATCCTGTCTGGGCGAAGGAAAAGGGGGAGGGAAGGGATTTTTATCAGATATTTCCAGAGGGAAGAGGGCTCCACCCGCTTGAATTCCTGCCACATGGCTGAGGGCTGTAAAAGTGGGAAGGCATGAGTAATGCCGGCTGGAGTCCTTGGAGGAGCTGCCGCGGGAAGCCGGGGCTGGCTCCGGCTCCAGGGCTCCGCACCCCGCGTTCCATACCCTCCTCTTCTGCATTCCCTGGTTCCATACCCTCCTCTTCTGCATCCCCTTGTTCTGTACTCTCCTTCTCTGCATCCCACGGTTCCATACCCTCCTCCTCTGCATCCTCTGGTTCCATACCCTCCTCTTCTGCATCCCCTTGTTCTCTACCCTCCTTCTCTGCATCCGCTGGTTCTGTACCCTCCTTCTTTGCATCCCCATAGTTCTGTACCCTCCTTCTCTGCATTCCCTGGTTCCATACCCTCCTGTTCTCCATCCCCTGGTCCCATACCCTCCTCTTCTCCATCCCGTGGCTCCTCACCCTCCCCTGCAGCCCCGTGGGGCCAGCAGTGCCCCTGTGCCAGCCCAGCCCCCTGCCGTAGCCCTTGGAGCTCCTGGAGCACTGGCGGAGCTCGGAAGTGAACTCTGTGAGACAGGGCTGGAGAAACTCTCCTGGCGCGGGCTTTGTGTGCCAGAGCTCTGAAGGAGCTGCCCAGCGAGCCCGGGGTTGAGCCCAAGGTTTTCCAGAGGTGAACCAAGGGCTAGGAGCCAGGATCAGCACAGGAGGCGCAGGCCCTGCCCGGAGATTCCCAGCGGGATTCACCTCCCCTTCGAACAGGACAGGGATTCCCAAGTTTTGTTTGCTGTGGGTGCAGGATTGGGCTCAAATGATGGAAACTTTTCCTCTTCCCTGAACCTTTGCCACTGCAGAGCTTTTTTATGGCCCTGGTTTAGTGCTCAGGGATGAGTCTTGGAGCAAGTTTAACATTTATATTGTTGCCTTTTTTTTTTAATTCAATCTGAGCTATGATCCTTCATAAGCCCCACTATTAAAATATCTTTAAAAATCATTTAATTTTTAAATCTAGGTGGGTCAATACAATAGGTGCTGTGAAGTGCAATTTTCTTTCCCATGTCTGCATGTTTTTGCTCCTGCACGTGCTTGCATTGCCAGGTGAGGGTTTCTCCCAGGTTAATAAATAGCTTGGCTTAAACTCTCAAACCCTTAATACTAACAAATTGACAAAGTTTAATGAAGCCATTAAAAATGTATGCTGCAATAAATAACCCATTTCAGCTGAGCACTGTGTGGATTATCCAGCCCACATCTGGATCATTATTTATCTCATGAGCCCAAAGATTTTTTTTTAAAACCAGCCATGTTTTCTGGAAAAAAAAATCCTGCATCTGCTACAAGAAAGGCAAGAAAAAGAAATACAACGTGACAGCTCCTCTCCCAAATTACACTGAGCAACAGCCAGGCTTCCATTTCAATATTCAGTGGTGAAAAGACTTTGATTAGAAATACCTCTGGTGCTTTACACACATCTGGAAGAGTTCAAAGGTGCTTGGGTGGCTGTGGCACTTGGGGAGGTCAAGTCCAGGCGCTGCATTGTTCTGGTGATGTAAAGTTTCCTGCTCATGTCCATGAAAACACGAAGTTGTGCGTAAAGCCTGGGTTTAGCTTTGTGCTACTCATTATTCTGGGCATGCAGTCCTGCCTCCTGCTTTTGATTTGTTAAAAGTCATCAGGAAAACTTGGTGACTTAACCAGTTGGAACCGAATTGTCCTGGAGAGAAGAAACTTCTCCCTGAAATAAAAGCTGTGCCAGAACCTAAATTCCAGCTCCAGACACCTGCACCGAGCCCTCAGCAGGGCCCCCCCAGAGCAGCTGCAGCCCGGGATGGGGTGGGATGGATGGGATGGATGGGATGGAGTGGGATGGGGTGGATAGTGTGGGATGGGAAGGGGCAGGATGGGACGGATGGGATGGAACAGGATGGGACGGAACTGGATGGGATGGAACAGGGCGGGTGCACCAGTGTGGGCAGCTCCATGGGGCCAGGCTGGACCCCACATTTCCCCCCCTGGCCCAACCTCCAGCCCCTGCCCGCTGCCCCCCCCGCCCAAATGAACCCCAGTGACCGCAGGCTTTGCTCTCCACAAACCACCCCAGCTCTCTGGAGCTGATCCAGCAAAGTCCTGACATCCCAGCACAGGAGAATTCCCGCCAGGACAGCCCTCGGTGCCCGCTCCTGCACACACGGCTCTCCAGGGCTCTTTCCCTGGCAGCAGATCCTGCCCGGAGCCGGCGCCGGCGGCTGCTCGGGACCTGCCAGAGCTGCTCCATCTCACAGGGTGGTTTGGGAGGATGAAGTAACTTTTCTTGGAGCTGGGGCTCCCCTGGGCAGAAACACAAACGAAACAACACATTTTGTATGATTTTCTCTTTAGTGCCTGGATAAGAATCTTAAACACCGAGAGCCCTGGGGTAGGGACTGAAGCTGTTTGTTAAAAGTGGGGATAGATCTTAGGAATAGGGAGGGTTAAGGAATGGGGAGAAATGCATTTTCACTGACTCATATAGTTCATTTCAGAAGGAAAAGCTGGAAGTGTCATCTCTGTAACACAGCAGGAAGCAATACATAAACTTTAAGTTAGAGCAGCAAACCACTCTCCAAACATTCTGCTTTACCTCCAAAGATGTTTTCACTCATGAGTCAGGGCTGATCCCAAGCCAGTGGGAATGTTTCTATTTACTTTGAGATTGTGCCTGCAACTGTAAATCCAACTTATCTATCCTGAGGCACACAAGTGATCTCTTCCAAGGCTTGATTCTTTCCTCCAAGGATTAGAAACCCAAACTACTATGAAATGCAGCTTTGTGCAGCCATGGGCGAGCTGAGGATGGGGTGGGATGAGGGCAGAAATGAGCCTGTCCTTCTCCTCCTGAGAGCCCCAGAGCCCCTGCAAGGGCTGCACCAACGTCTGGTGCTCACCCAGCTGAAATGTTTCATCCCTGAGCTTCTCCCAGATGTGCTCCAAGGCACCCTGCCAGTTTGGGGCAAGAAAAAGCGAATTTGTGAGAGCAGCTGAACCTTTCCTGCCTTCCCGCAGGGGCTCAGGGCTGGACTGGGGGTTCAGCAGCCCCTCAGACCTTCCTCTTCCCTCAGGCTGCACTTCTGGGAGCACCACAGGCACCTCCACACTGACAGACACGGATGTGAGAGAGGAAGGCACCAGCAGTGGGGCAACCACCGGGGCCACCAGAACCACAGGAGCCACCAGAGCCACCAGAGACGTCAGCAGTGCCAAGCCAACACCGGACACTTCTGGTAATCACTCCCTTTGTTCCCGCTGTGGTTCCTGGTAGCATTTGTATTAATAATTAAATTTATTAAGTGCACGGGCTTGCATTGGTGAGGCATGGTTTGTGCTCTCAAAAAAAAAAAAGAGGCTCATAGAATGGTCAAAAGCTTGAATTCTATCCAAAAATTCCCACCTGGGGACACCCAGCCCTGCTGTCTTGAAGATGGGCAGCTCAGGCTCGTCCTGTTCAAAACAAAAGGCTCATTAATGTTTATCTCAATGTATGTGTTAGACCTGTAAGGGGTCTGTCAGCCTTTGGGAGAGGAGGACAAGGTAGACTGAAATTAGGTATCGGGAAGGAATTGTTCCCTGTGAGGGTGGAGAGGCCCTGGCACAGAGCAGCTGTGGCTGCCCCATCCCTGGAAGTGTCCCAGGCCAGGCTGGATGGGGCTTGGAGCACCCTGGGACAGTGGGAGGTGTCCTGCCCATGGCAGGGGTGGCTCTGGATGGGCTTTAAGGTCCCTTCCCACCCAAACCATTCCATGAATCCATGATAAGAGGCCCAGTGAGGCTCCGAAGGGCTCTGGAGCAGGGATGAGAGGATGCAGGGAGGCTCTCTGTGCTGCTGTTTGGAGTCAGTGCATCCTTTTGAAGACTTTTGCAGGGGTCAAGCAGGCGGTGAGGGCGGTGCCGGGGAGGTCGGCGGTGGCAGCTCTGCCGTGGTGCCCCAGAAATGAGCCCCTTGTGCCCAGTTATGAGGTGTGTGTCACAATTAGGCAGCTGAACCAGGGCGAACGAGCTTTTCCTCCGGAGCCAAGAACTCCCTGTGCTTTGGCAAATCAAAAGTGTCCTTCAAGCCACCGCAGTGCCACGCACTGAGCGCAGAGCACTTCAGCTTTCTCCTGGATCCTCTTCTCCACATTCCTTCCCAACAGAAGCTGCAGTCGGGTCCCTGGCAACCAGCCCCAGCTGGCCGGGACTCAGCAGGGAGCTGAGGACGAGCCCCCAGCCCAGCCCAGCCCCGACGGCCCTGCCGGGCACCTCCCTGGAGCCACAGCGCGGCAGCCTCGGGGTCCCCAGCACGCAGCGCCCGGTGACACAGCCCAGCGAGGGGGCAGAAGCCTCGGGATCCACGGGGGCTCTGATGAGCTCCCCGGCCACCCCAGAGCATCCTCCTGCGTCGGCTGCCACAACCACCCTGCACCCAGCCAGGGACAGCCCCAAGGTGAGGATGGCGAGGCTGGAGTTGTGTCACAGCCCCCCGGCAGGGCACTGACACCCGCCCTGTGTGTTCTCCCTTCCAGCCCTCCCCTGCTGCCATCACATGCCACAATGTCAGAGAAGAGAGCGACACCGGAGCCCTCTGCTTGCAGCTCAACCAGTCCAGCACTTGTGTGAGTTGCCCCGCGTGTCTCCAGCAGGAGAGGATGGCAAGGGAACAGCCGAGGGCAGGGGCCTGCAGCAGGTCTTGCAGCAGTGGGGTCACCCACCAGGCCTGGGGGGGTCGGTTTGGGGTGGGGAGCTCGCACCATTTATCCCTGGGGCAGAGCACCCGAGCTGTGCCAGAGTGATGGAGGAGGGGATGGTCACAGCAGTCCCAGGGGGGTCCCAAGGGGTGGATCCCAAAGGGATCGCAGCGGTTCCAGGGGAAATGCAACCTCCTGGTTGCATAAAACCTCCTTTTTTCACGGTTAAGCTCTGGGGTCAGTTCAGCTTCTAAAGCATCTCCCAGAGTGTCTAACAGGAAGTTGCCTTTGTTCTTCTTCTTCCTCTTCCCTGTTGGGAACAAAAGCGCCTTTTTTTGTCTTGCCAACTGCCCTAGGAAAGAAAGCAGGGCATCTGAAGGAGCTGCTCAGTGTCTCCATCAACTCCTAAGGGAACCCCATCTCTGTAGCTGTCCTTGGCCTTGTGCACCAAAAATGAAGCATTTATAAAAGCAGAGGAGTGTAAAATATGTATTAAATATATCATTTACTTCTCTCGTTCAGCCATGATGCTGCCACTTAGGATGAGTGAGTCTTGCTTGGCTTTTCTCCCCAGATTAGTGATTAAATGACATTTAGACTGGTTCCTGTTTACAGGGACTGCACTTTAGCAGGAATCCACAGGGAAACTCCTGCGGGAGCCAGCGATTCCAATCACAGATGCCACCTAGTGGGCTCTGATCCCTTCTGGGCACAGGGTTTAAGCGCTGCATGGATAAATGGATGTGTCTAGAACACAGAGTGTCCTATAAAGTCACATCTCACACAGCCTTAACCGTCCCTCCGCGTGGAACGAGTCAAGCATCCCCACTTCCCCGCGCGCTGTCCTGGCAGCTCCCGACCCAGAGCAGAGCTCTCCCCTCAGCGGCCCTGGAGTGGGAACGGGCAGCTGGGGCTGAACCTGGGAGCCAGATAAGAGCGTCTGCAAGGGGGGCAGGCAGGAGGGAGCGAGTGTCCTGCCTTCCTGCTGGCCTTTCCCAAGGCAAATGAGCAATCAGCTGGCACCGGGAACCGCTAATTGCAAAGGGAAATTCTGACACTCCGATGAGTTCTTTCCACGGCAGAGAAAGGAAAATACACACTTGGGTCTCTTGTTCCATCTTGGCCTTTCTCACCCCAAGCCAAGCTCTACAGAAACAGCTGAAAATGATTTGTTTGTTATTCTGCCATGGACGAGTTTTGCATTTCTGTGCACGCGGAGGACGGAGCGGTGCGAGCACGGTCCTGAGGCGGCTCTGAGGCAGGGGCAGGAAGGCCCCGAGCCGCCTGGCTCTGCAGGACAAGGGGGGTTCCTCCTCTTTCACAGCCCCACGTTGGTGGGAACCCCGGGGGGTGAGTGGAGGGTGGGGGCAGGACAGGGGGCTCAGCTGGGGCCGGGCTCTGTGTCCGGGGTGGGCACGGCCACGGCTCGGACGCTGCCCCCCAGCTGGGAGGGTGTCAGCGGAGCTGAGAGGGTCTTTCAGCAACTCTGGGCTCTGTCTGCAAGCCTGGCTGTGGCTGAAAATAGCCCCGAGGAGAAAGCCTATCCTGTCTGACACAGAAACTGGCCCACAAAGGCTGCAGCTCCTCACTGCTCTTCCTCTTCCTCTTCCACCCAAGAGTCCGCTCGCCTCTAAAATGTGAGAAATTGGTATTTTTTTACCTAGCCTTTGATCAGCAACCTAGCAAAAACATTGAAGACATTTCCTAAACAGGAAGGCTCAATGCTTCTTTGTTATTTCCCTCCTTTCCCAGCCCCTGCCTGGGACTCTGAAACAATAGGGCTCTTCAGAGGCCTGTTCCAGTCCAAAAACTGGGGAGCCTTGCCATGCAATTCAGGTCCTAAATTTAGCTTTGTTTAAATGCCATTTTCAAGAGTTGCTAAGAATATCTTCACTTAATTTCTTCTCATTAAGAAACAAGGTGTAGGTGCTGGGGCTCTGGGCAGAGCTGAAGTGGGAGGGGAAGGTCTGACACCCAGATCAGCTTTGCAGGGCACAGAGAAACCCCCAGAACTCAAACGTGAATGCACAACACTTCCACCAGCGTGGCTGAGACAGAGAATTGCTCAGGTTGGTTGGTTTCATGGCTGTTCTCTCCGAAAATTTTGCAGAAACACTTTTTAGAGAGGAAGGGATTGGATTTATGGAAAGCCATATGTGAAAAGAGAACCATTCCCAACCCCTGCAAGATCAAACTCGCTCAATCCGAGCTGGTCCGGGACTGCTTGCTCCTCATCCTCGTAGGAGAGAAAGGTCAGTGGAGGTGATTCCTTTGCTGAAATCCATGGATAATGGCCTTGATGTGGGCAGTGGGAGAGGGACTGCTTGTGGGGAAGGGCTGTGAGACAGGTCCTGGAAGGAAACCTCTCTCTGCAACCACTGCTCCTTCTTCTGGGGCCTTTCTACATCCCTGGAGCCATGGAATTGCCTCCAGGAGCAACCTTGTGCACAGCCAGGCTCTTTGGTGTGCCATGAGCTGCAGGGTGTGTAATAAATGTATGGAATGAATGAATGGAATGGATGGAATGTGTGTAATGTGTGTAATGTGCTCTCCTGTTTCAAACCTTGCAGATCCTGCTCCGAACGTGCTCCAGGAGTCTCACTGGGAAAAGGTAAGTTCCTTAAGCAAATTGCAGAAAATGGGTGGCCCAGGTGGCTGGAGATGTGAGATTTTTATATGGTCAGCTGGGGCTGGGGGAGATGCTGAGGCTTGGACCTGCCTCCAGTTTGGAGGTGGCTCATGAGTGTTGGCACAGGAGATCCCTGGGAGTGTCCAAGGCCCGGTTGGACGGGGCTTGGAGCACCCTGGGATAGTGGAAGGTGTCCCTGCCCATGGCAGGGGTGGGACTGGGTGATCTTTAAGGTCCCTTCCAACCCAAACCAGTGATTCCATGGTTGGAGCCAGCCAGCAGACAAACAGCAAGGCTGTGATGCACCGTAAGAGAACCAACACAACCCAGAGAGGCAGAAATGCCCGAAATGGTTCTGTGAAATGCTGTAGTATTTCCTTAGAAAAGGCTTAGATCCCAACAATACCTCTTAGAACGCAATTGGCACTCGGCTTCTTCAAAAGACCACGCTGACATTAATTAATTCCTCCTCTCAGCACTCCCCTGAGGCTGCCATTGGCTCGTGGAGCTGAGCTCCAGGTGTCTCTGGATGTATAAATGGCAGAGCTGCAGCACACACAGAGAGCTCAGCCGTGCACACGTGCGCTCTAAACCTCGGGGTCTGCTCCAGAGGAGAAACATTCCCTGTGCCACGGGAGACTCCAGGTTGGAAGTGGGACTGTGAGGACGTGAGAGCTCACAGGGCGAGGGCAGAGCTGGGGCAGCAAAGCCTGGCTTTGTTTACGTGCAGTTTCCCAAGGAGGTGAGGAGCAGCATTGTTTGAAGCAGCGCCTGTGCAGCAGATGCAAATGTTTCCTGTTTGTCAGACTCCCGGCTCTCTTTGGTGTTCTTTTCCAGCTTGGAATAAAATCCCTCAGAAAGGACAGCGTGAGGAACCACCAGGACTTTTCTCAGAAGACCCTGATCGCCCTGGTCACATCTGGGCTCCTGCTGGCATTCCTGGGCCTGGCTGGATATTTCCTGATGAAGCGGCGGAGCTGGAGCCCCGCGGGAGAGAGGCTGGTCAGTGCTTACAGGTGGCAGAGCCGCAGGTAGAGAGGAGCCTGGCAGCAGGGGGGGGGTCCTGGGGGGGAGAAAAGGGGGTTCCACACCCCCTGTGGCTCTGCCCCCATCCCCGTGTGTGTGTGCCCAGCTCATGGGACAGCCCAGCCCCGCGTGGTGGCCGAGTCTGGGACAGCCTGGGCAGGGCAAGGGGCAGGGAGACTGCACAGGCTGAAGGGAAACCTCCCCTGCCTCCCAAAATTCACTCCTGCAGCAGAACCGCCCCCGTCCTGCACGTGCTTCCAGGGCTAACACTTATTTTTGCTCAGCAGTAAGAACTCACCCAGCAAGACCCCTCCAGAGCCACCGAAACCTTACAAATTTGTCATTAAAAGTGACACGCCCTAATTTCCATTCATTGCTTGAGTTCCGTGTCTGTACCTGTGCTGTAATAAAGGCTATTTCTCCCCACAAGCAACGGCAATAAAACGTATCAAGAAAGAAAGAGGCAGAAATTTCCTATTTCCATTTTCCCCTTTCCAGGCAGGCTGACCACTGAGGACCCTTCCCTCCCAGTGACTTTTGGGGCCGTGACCCTCTGTAAAGCGAGGCCAGGCCAGGGTTTTCCCCGGTCACTGACCAACGTGAGCAGCTGTGTCCTGGGAAGCCATTGGGTTTTTCCCGCCCATAAAGGATGTTCCCAAAACACACAGCTGGGAAGTGCCTGTGACAGAGGCAGGGACATCCTGGGCTCTCCAGCCCACAGCTTCCCTGTCCCTGGCTGCTGGCAGCACTGGGAATGTGAGGCTGGGAGCTGCCCGTGGAAACCCCTGGCAGTGTCAATCCCAATTCCAGGTGAGATGTGTCAGGAAAAGGGGCCAGCAGCGTGCTGGGTGCTGCTGAGGAAACAGGGAGCAGCTTCCAGTCGGGAATTGCCACCCAGGATCACCGGTGCCCTTTCCAGGGCTACCAGAAACGTCACAATTGTGGCGTTGTGAGGGCATGGAGGCAGCTCTGGATCACTCTGGATCCTCCAGAGGCACCTGCTCCTCACAGCAGTAGCAGCACCCAGCCCTGCAGAAGTCCTGCCCCTCTGCTGGCACCTCGCTGCGAGCTCTGCACCCGTTCACAGCCTGAAAGGAAGGGCAAGGCAGGAAAAAGAGACAATTTCCATCATTTCCATTCAATGGTGCCTCTTGCTTGGCCAAACTGGACAGCAGAGGTGACCTGTCCCAGGGCAAGGCCAGCTCCAAAACCTGGCTGTGAGCAAACAACAAAACCTGAGGGCTTCTGTTTTCAGGTGCAGGAGGAGAAAATGCAGCTGCTGGTTGGTTTTCCTGCTTCACGTTGGTTCAGACCCTCCGCTGCCCTTCTTGTCAGCCAGAGCAGCGCCCTCGCCCGTGGCTGGTTGTCCTGGGAGGGTGGGCAGCCAGCCCAGCCCCTGCCCTCCACCCAGCCCCTCAGCCCTGTCCCCTCCCTAACCCTGCCCTTGTGCTCTGTGCCCCTGTCCAGGCTGAAGACCCCTACTACACGGAGAACGGCAGCCAGGGGAACACGATGCTGATGACGCCCTCCCAGGAGCAGGCGGAGCTGCAGGAGAAGCCAAACCTCCCAAACCTCAACGGGGGCACTCAGGAGAACGGGACTGGCCAGGCGTCCTCCAAGAACGGCCACTCGGCCAGGCAGCACAGCCCCGCTGACACCGAGATGTGACCAGGCCAGGGAGCCCCCCCGGGACCGCCAGGGCACCAGAGGGACAGGGCAGGGCAGGAGCTTTCTGTGGACTCTTAGGGAATTGCAGACCTTCTCTGTTATTGTTGTTATTTCTGTGAAGAACTTCAAAATCAGCCTAAAGCACACTGAGGGCCGGAGCTGCCGAAGAGCAGCTTCTCTGCCTCCTCCTCCTCCCACTGACCACACAAGACACTTTTTCACAGCTGTTCTCTGCTTTTGTTGTTAGAAGAACACCAGGAGAAATGCAAGTGCCCTTAGCCCTCAGCAGCTTTTCAGCAGAGACAGAGTTTGACTCCAAACAGCCCAAGTTTCTGGTAGCAATATGTTAGGCTGATTAAAGTAGTTAAATTGGGATTGCAGTGACAAAAACCTCTCAGGTTTCAGATAGTTTTGGTTAACAGAGTTGTTTATAATCTCATCTTTATGTGTAGGTGCAGGATTTCTTCCTCTTTTAAGACCATCAGGCATTTAACCCCTTCTTGTGCTTTAGGTCTCCTCTACTATTTCCTACTCCAGCAGAATTTGCTGAAGCTCTGTGTAAAACTTCCCACATGGAATTGAAGGCTGAAATGTCAGCAGACCTCAAACTTGTTCCTTTCTGAATCCTGCCAGGACACGGGCAGTTGTTTTAGAGGAAAAACCTTCCCCAGTCTCCTCAAGTCAGGGGCTGGGGGGGTGTGATGGCAGCAATTTATCCCTTGAGTGAGGTGGAGAACACTGGATAGGGCTGTAGGGATCTGTGGGTGTCTGGGGCTGGGAGAGTCCCCCCAGTCTCCCTGCTGACATCCAGGGCAGGAATCTGGGAATAAAAGATGGCAAAGGGCTCCCAGAGGGATGAGTGGGAGACAGAAGCCTGGCTCTGGGATGGGTGTTTCTCTCCCTGCACCAGCAGCAGGCACATGAAGAGAGAGCAGGATTTTCACTTTGGGAAGTACCCAAATCCCAAGAGCAGGGGCAGGTCTGGCCCACCTCTGCACTGATCCTGCTCCCCAGGGAAGCAGGGCTGGAGCCATGCTGAGCTCCCAGAGCTCAGTGGGAGCCAGGACCAAGGGCAGGTTTGTTCCCCATCCCAAGCACATTTTTAGGGAGCCAAAGCCCTGGCTGTGCCAGCCCTGTGCTGCTGGTGCCAGACCAGCAGTGGTGGTGGTTCAGCAGATGTTGGTCAGAGCACGAACTGTGCTGGCACCAGCAGCGACCTCCACACCCAAAATAAGGACAGAAATGGCCCTTGGGGCTCATCTGCCCTCTCACAGTGAATTCATCCCAACCTTTCCTCAGTGCTGACCACCTGAGGGGAAGGGGGCTTTTTCTGGTACAGTGCTCAAAGCAGTGACAGCAACGTCCGTCATCACCTGCGGCTGTTTTTGTGGGTGCAAAAGTCGCTCAGACACAATTAAAATATTTCAGGTTGTTTGCTTTGGTGTGAATCGCTTCTCCCGAATCTCATTGTAAATAACCCCAGCTGAAAAAAGAAAATAATTAAGTGTTAAAAATCAGCTTCTCCGTTGTGTCCTTGGAACAGCAGCGTGTTCATCCCACCGGGATGCGTGGCTGTGGCCAGCAGGGTGAGAGGACAACGCCTCACGGAGGGGTTGTTTCCCAGCAGAAATCCCATGACTAAAGGCTGTGGCTTGCTCTGAGCACATCCTCCCTCTTTTCAACAAACAGGTTTGCAGGACGAGTGACGTACAGCAAACGGTGACACCTCGTTTGTTTGATTTGGTTTTGATGTTTGAGACGCCCAGTTAATTCCTGGAAAAATAAATGAGACTCCGGAGTGACGGCGCCCGACCTGGCAGCAGGGAGGCTGCGCCAGGGGAGGGTCAGCTGGGACATCAGCAGGAATTTCTCCATGGAAAGGGTGGTCAGGCCTTGGCAGGGGCTGCCCAGGGAGGTTTGGAGTCCCCATCCCTGGAGGAGTCCAAGGAATTCCTGGACGTGGCACTCAGAGCTCTGGGCTGGGGACGAGGTGGGGATGGGCACAGCTCGGACTCGATGATCCCGGAGGGATTTTCCATCCTAAAGGATTCTGTGAAGGCTCCCCCGCTCTGGGCACTCTGCAATAACCAACAACATTTCCTGCCCCGAGTTTGCAGGGGGATGAGAGGCAGCCCTCTGGTGTCCCCCCTTGCGGAGGGGCTCGAGCTGCACTGAAGGCAGGAGCTTTGGGCCTGGGCATCTTTGCCGACCGTCACTGACTTCCCTCTCCTCCCTGGGATGCCTGACCCTTCCTCGAGCTTATTCCCCACCAAGAACTCCCTTGGAATTCCAACCAGCCACTACTGCCCGTTCTGCTGTGTTTTGGGGCGGTCTGACCTCTGGCAGCCTGGCTGCAAGCGGAACTGATGCAGGAAAACAAAATTACTTTCCCAGGGAAAGCTCTCCCAGAGGCTTGATTAGCTCTGTGAGGTGGGACAGGGAGCTGGGGCTGGCTCTTTCTCTTGGCAATTGTTTATCTAATCAGCACTGTATCAGGACTTGGAGATCTAATCAGATGTCAGGTGCATTTTTCACAGCTCAGGGTATGTCCTACAGCCAAGCAGAGACAATAAAGTCACAGTCAATTGCTCTGGCAAAACAAAAGGTTCCTCTAAAGCCTCCAGATCGAGGGAAATGCCGGGAGCAGGGACTGTGCTGAGCCAGCGGAAAAGGCTGGAAAAGGCTGCACTTCCAGCTCAGGAAGTTTTTTGCCTGTGTGTAAACACAGGCAGGCTCAGGTCTGGCCCGGCCGAGAAGGTTTTTATTATTATTCCTTCCTTATCAGACCCCTGGCATCCCTTCCTTGCCGGCCCGGGGCAGCCTCCTCCCCTCACCATCCCCTGCAGCCTCACAGCTGCTCTTGGGCCTTTCTGGGGGTCCTAAATCCACTTCAGCTTCCAACAGCAACCTGCTTTCCCGTAAACACGGCTCAAGGTTGATGCAAGTGCTCTTCCCTGGCTCGTGGTCCCACGTTGTGCTCCCATCAGTCTCTTCAGCTGGTGGGGACCCTTCTATTGAAGGGGATCCTGTATGGGAACATAATCAGCATGAGAGCATCCTCTGAGGAAGAAAGGTGGGAAATGCAAGGTGTTAGATATAAATATAAATACAAATATAAGTGCAACACAGCCATTAAATGACATTTCCATGTCCATTTCCCAGCCTGGAACAGCACAGGAGCCCTGCCACCCACCCAAGCAGCCCCCAAATCCTCCTGCAGGTGGGAATCAAAGATTTTTCCAGGAATGAAGGAACACCTTCCTGTCTGAACTGTGAGTTGGAGGTGGCTTGCTCTGTGCATTGCTGAAACCAACCAAATTTATCAGCGCAAACAAGTTTTAATTAAGTCTTATTAACGATGTCCCTCAGCAGGGTGTTCCATCCCTTTCATAACAAGAACAGCACGACCCTCCCAGGTGAGAAGACACCTGCCCTGGCATCACAAACCTTTCACAGCAAAACTGCACGTCCTGGGACAGGGAAAAGCAGCTCCTTCCTCTGGCTGCTGGTTATTAATTCCTTGTTCAGGAATTAATTCCTTGTCAGAGCCCCGGCTCGGAGCACGCCGAGGTTCCCGCAGGGTTGGAAGCGGCGGAGGAGGCGCATTTGTACTCCAATGCTGCTCTCTCCTGGCTGCGCCGCGCCAGAACGTTCCGCGCTGGGCTCTAGAGGGCAGCTGGAACTCGGGGAACGGTGCCCTGGCTGAAACCGCTCCCAAAAAAAGGCTCCCGCCCCAGGGCAGAGCCCTGCGGCGCCCCGGGGTGCGGCAGTCCAGCCCCGAGCACGCGAAACCGTGGAATTGTGGACGAATAATACGGACAGGCGGCTCTGGAGGTCGTATCCTAGGAATGGGGAACGTCTACAATGGGTGGATTCCACAGCAATTTATTTTCCACCTGCTTGTTCCGTGCAGGATCCTGCAAAACTCACGTGGGGATTCTCCAAAATTGGCTGCACCATCCCTGCAAGGCCGGGGAGGGTTTTCAGCCCGAGTCCAGGGAATGCAGGAGGGCTTTGGGAACGTCCTGTGTTCCCCCTCGGGGGCCTGATGGAAAAGAACCCGCAGTGCCCTGGGCTCAGTCCCTTTGAGCACCAAATTTGAGCCGGTGTGAACTCCAGTCATCATCAGAGGGCCATAAAGGCATCTCCCAGAGCTGGTTAAGGCTGATTATCAAGCTCATTTCCTATTTTTCCTCCTTTCCCAACCACCTCCATTCACGTGGCACTTCAGTGGAGGACCTGGCAGTGCCGGGTTGATGGTTGGACTTGATCTTAGAGGTCTTTTCCAGCCTTGATGCTTCCATGATTCCATGATTCTGTCTTTGCTTTCCAGGTAAATGGAACAGCATCTATGCAGGGCTTTTCAGACCCCCAGAAATAAAAATTACATTTACAGCTATTTGCATTACAGGCACTTCTCATGTGTTCGGAGTCTTTAATCTTAGCCTCCAGATCCATTTAATTTGCTGGTGTTTTGATTTGCAGCAACAGACGTAAATGAGATTATCCATCCCTTGAGATAAACTGGCAAAGGCAAACGCTGAGGAACTGGGGTCTAAAAACGTTTTAATGTGCTCGTGTTGAAACCCTGAGATGGAGCCAGAGGGGAGCAGAGATCGGGAGAGCCAGGACTGAGGTCCCAAAGGTCACACACCGTGTGAGGAGGACCTTGGGGTGATGCAGAGCTGTCCCCATGTTCCCACACTCCTTCCCATTCCTGAAGGACCCACAGGGGCAGGAGGAAACACCTTCACAGCGTGCCAAGAACATGCTGAGCGCCGTGGGGCTGCACAATTTCCATTTTTAACTGAAAAAGAGACCAGGATGGGTGAGCCTGGAGTGCTGTTTGTGGGTCGGTGTGGAGTCAGATGCAGGAATTCCTTTGGGTGAAGATTTTCCTGTTGAAAATTCTTAGTGTTTTTCTTCTGGAGGGAAAAAACAAAAAGCCATAATTTTGAATAGTTTTTCTGTCAGCTTTCTAATGGCAACTTACGGTGTTGGGAAAAAAGGAGCTAAAAAGTCCTGTCCCTTTTTGTCCTGCATAAGACACAGATGTCCCAAGGATTCCCACATGGGAAATTCATCCTCAACTTACATATTTTTTATTCCTATAAATTAAGCAATACAAAACTCTTTGACTCTTAGTTATTTATTTGCTATTTCTGGTTCTTTTGATTTTCTTTTTCTTCATATTTTTTTAATCTTCACGTTTGCATCTTCCTTCTTTCCTTATCTCCTGCCTGCCCCAGAGGCTTATTGCTGCTTTGGCAACATGCTAACGTGTTTAGGAATGATAAGACGTCTAATTAATAGTTTAATTAGCAGTACAAGGTCTTAATAGCGTATTAAAGGAAATACATTCAGAAAATTCTATTCCTCTCCTTGCGTTGGTACAATATAATTTACCAGCAAATGATAAAACAGTTTCAAACATTCAGACTTTCAGAGAGGGAAGTGGGGCTGGATTGGTGATTTCACGGGGGGATTTTGTAGCGCTAATGCCATTATTTTGTTGTTGTTGTTTTAAAACAATTTAAGAGATTAACAAAAGCAATCGGGAAGGAGCAGCGTGGCTGTGCTGTGCAGGCAGGAGCCCGAAGGAGGAATGAAGCACAACTGCTTTCCCTCGTCGTGCAGATAAACAAGTCCTGGGGAAGGTAAACTTGCTCTTTAAGAGGCTCTGGCTGAAATGTCAGGTCGCGGTCAGAGCTGGGCCAGCTGGACCTCTGGTCGCCTCCTCCCGCTCCTTTTCCACTAATATTACTTAAAAATCCTTGTTTTAAATCGAGGCATCCTCGTCTCATAAACTCCAGCAGAGTCTGGCCCACCTCTAAGCGCTGTGGATGCCTCTTGCTTTCAGCAGTGAGAAACCCAGCGTTAATTCCTGCTGGGAGCGCAGGGAAATCAGAGCGCGCCGCCGCAGCTCGGATTCCCCGGGCCGCCGTGTTTTTCCTCTGACCCACACAAAGATTTCTTTCTAAATTTATCACAGCGTTCATCGGCAGTCCCACTTAGTGCAGATTAGGAGGCTGGGCAGGCAGGGCCCATCGGAATGAGGGCAGGGGAGCCTGGAGAACCACGCGGGGCCGCGGCGGGCGGCGGGGCGCGGGCAGGGAGCGGCGAGGGGCAGGTGCAGCCCCATCCCCGCTCCCACCGCGTTCCCTGCTCCAGAGGCTCCTTCCCCGCGGGCTCGCCGCAGCCGGAATGCTGCGCCGAGATGGCAGCGCCCCAACTCCTGGCTGGGTCCGGGGAGGTTTTGCTGGTCCCTGGAGGCCCCAGCGTTGGCACCGCTGGGGAATTTCCACTGGGCTGCGGAATTCTGCCGGCAGGTCGCAGGGGTGAAGGAGGATTTGGGGAGCGCTGGAGCGGGGCTTTGTGCAGCACCCGCGAGCAGCTGAGCATCCCTCCACCTCCCCAGAGCTCTCGTGTCCCCCCAGTTTATACCTGCACGCCCTGCCCACCTGTATGGTGGGTGCCGGGGGCACCAGAGCTGTGGGTTTGTGCCCCCGCGGAGCCCCAGGCTGCTGCGCCCCGTCCTGCCCTGGGTGCTGCTCGATTTTAGCTGCACACTTAGCAGAGATGAACCCAGGGGAGTACGAGCCGTGTTTGGAATCACGCAGGGAAATTATGCAGTTCCAAGGGTGGCATAATTGGGAGAACGCTTGACTAGCGCAATTTTCTTGTGTGCCTGTCAGCAAATCACTTAATGTGTGCTGTGCCAAGTTTCCCAGCCGTTAAATGGGGAATGATTATCCCACCACTTCCTAAGAGGGAGTGAGAATAATACCCACTAATGACTGTGGAGGTCCTGGAAGGTGGTCCTGGAGATGTGCAGTGACACACGCAGAGGCTGCAGACCTGGAAGGAACACGCAGTGTTTTAAAACCGACCGTCAGACATTAATTTCTCCTCATGCTGCTCTTTTTTTTTTTTTTTTAACGGAGGAAAACCCCGAAATAGATTTGTGCCTATTTGTGCCGGATTTTCAAAGACTTCTCCGTCATCCCCTGGGATGGGACATCCCAGCTCCGATGGGGAAGAAGAGGAAAATGCCGGGAGAAGGCAGCTCGGGGTGGGTCTGGAGCGAACCTTTCACGCCTCATCCCCTCTCCCGGCCCCCCCTCGGGATCTCGCTGCCTCCTGGGAATTGTAGTCGCTGCGGGGTGACCTTGGCCCCGCCGCCGCCTCCTCTGCGAGGGACTCCGGAGGGACGGGGGGGCCCCGCCGCCTCCCCCGCC
>WBMZ01012896.1:0-100481 GCA_013400975.1 Atrichornis clamosus | reverse complement strand
GTCTGGCAAAACCACGACACTGGGGATTGTCCATTCCCATGTGCAGGACCTTGCACTTGGCCTTGTTGAATTTCATGAGGTTTACACTGGCCGACTGTTGAAGCCTGTCAAGGTCCCTCTGACTGGCATCCCTTCCCTCCTGCATATTGGCTGTCCCACACAGCTCAGTGCTGTCTCAAACTTGCCAAGGGTGCACTCAATCCCACTGTGTTGTTGATGAAGATGTTAAATAGTATTGATCCCAATACAGACCCTTGAGGGATACCACTGGTTACTACCTTCCACTTGGGCATTGAGCTGTTGACTGTAATCCTTTGGATAGCAGCCATGGAGTCAATTCCTAATCTGTCTAAATAGCCCATCCATGAAATGCTTATTCCCCCAATTTATCAACAACATTGTTGTAGGGAATCATACCAAAGACCTTTCAGAAGTGTAGATAGATGACATCCATAGCTTTTCCCTTATGCCATAATGCAATTACTGCATCATGGGAGGCCACTGGATTAGTCAGGCATGATGTACTGATGATTTTCTTTTCCTTTCTTCACTTTCTATGGCCAATTTTATCAGGGTTTACAGGTAAGAAGGTATGAAATTACCCACAGTAATACCTGAAAAGCAAAATGCAATGCAAAGGACATATTCAGCTTTTTCCTCTGTTGCTAAAGGATACAAGCATGAAAGCCTAAGAGTGTGAGAAACTGGCAAATGTCACACAGACACACACGTACAACCACATACACACAGTGAAACTAATGAAATTTGCCTTTTGGCAGCTTTCCAGCTGAGGAACAACTACTACAAAATCACCTTTCACCTGGTGCTTTTGTTCCTTTCAAATTATGCCTCAGGTGAAAAACATTTGGCAGAAATGGAGTGTTCTTTATAGGGGAGGGGAGAGTTTAAAGGCACAGAGTAAGCTCGTCTGCTCCACTGGGTGGTTTTTATCAGGAGGCTTTGAGCTTGGACAGGAGGTTTGGTTGGTGCCCAGAAAAAAATGAAGCAATACCCTGACAGATTTGATCACAGCAATCTTTTTGGCTGTGTTTCTACATCTGTACCTTCTTCTTGTTGTCATTAGTGGTAGGAAAGTAGGCAGTGGTGCCAGTATTTCTGGTTTGTTCATGTAAGTGTATTTCAGTCCTGATATGACTGACAGAGTAACAACAGCATACAGGCAGGTATAATTTGGACGGATGTTGTGCCAATTTTACCTGCAGACAACCTCGCTAACTCACTTTGTCAGTGACCTTCAACACATTGAAGCTCTGTGGCTTATTTTCCTGAGCAAAACTGCCAATTATAGTTAATTTCTTCAAATAGATGGTAGGTGTTTTAAATTGTAAATTGCACTGATTGAGAAAAGGAAACATTCAGTGCTCTTCTACAGCTGAATACAAATGCAGAACTAATTTCTTTTTCTTCTGTAGGAACTGAAGGTACATACGACAACAAATAACACCAGCACACACACAGTAATATATTGCTTAAATAAACCAAAAGAAGAAAGACTTGACCTGTTCCTTTTCAGAAGAACTATGTATATTTAGCCAAAGATGACTGGAATTCATCAGAAGTAATTGCATACATAAGCTGTATCACTTAACATATGATTTCATATAGTTCATATAAGAGTCCCTTTAAATGCAAAATTTAACTTGTTCTACAGATGGAATAGTAAATCATTTTATATTATATTGATAATATATCATTCTCTAATGTTGTATCAAATGGCACATGCCATGTAGTATCTATATTATAAAGGGCTTTTTATTAGTTGCTTCTAATTTTCTACTTCTGTCTGGTGATTATAATTGACAAGCTACTGTTTTCTCTTTCTAAATTTTGAGTAAAGCATGAGTACCAACACTGAAAATGCTACACTTAAATTATGCTTGGAACATTGCAAAATGGAAAGCCAAAATGAGATATGAGTTCTCACTGAGTTTGTTCAATAGAGAAAAGATTATTCTGCCAGAACAGGTATATAATCCACATATATTTTATTCTTCAAAACCAGCTGATATTTTCAAGTAATGGAGTTTAGATGGACCAGATCCTAGTGAGCTCAGTGCTGTGTTGTTGAAGTTTGAAAGTTTAAATCACGATTTTGATCAGCTGTTTTGAGGCTAGCTTAATATAATTAATAATTATATGGCATGTATGAATCAAAATGGTGTTTGTTCAGCTTTAACACTGTAGATAAAATATCACACCTTTATTATATGTTCAGAGCATACGCTTGGAAGCAGTTAGTAAATAATAGAGAATGGTGCAGTTTTTGTCTGTGTTTTCCCCTCCTCATCCCTCTTCCCTAATGTTTTTCTGTAAAAACATCAAACAATCTTACCAAGATGATGACAGAAAGGTATTGCCAGAAATACTGTGGTTTGGAGGTCACTCCAACTAGTATGAACTGAATATATTTTTTAAGTTTTGCCAGTATGAATTTGTGAAAATCAAAATCCTCTGATGACAACTGCTTAACCCTCTTAGAGCTGCACATGCTGAGTTTGCATGCCACAAGCTGAAAGCTCACAGTTACATGAACATAAAAGAAATTTCTGTTCTTTTTCTAATTTTGTTTGTTTGTTTGTTTAAGCCTATATCTGTTCCATTTAATTATTAGGATCTTAGTGAAACTGGGAAGTGGTTTTGTCATTAACTCTATGCTTCTTATCATCTAAGTAATTCTCCTGAGATTTGGATAGAGTTACACATTTCCAAGTGGTCCAATCCTAATATCTTGTGGTCTTCAACTGTCCTTCTGTGGAAACGATGAAAAATTAGAATGCAAGTTTTTTTTCTTTAAAAGTATGGTTTCTGTGTGTTTTATTTAGAAGTCCTGGCAGTCAGTATTTCCCCTGGTATCTTCTTTGGAGTGTAAGTTCTTTGGAATAAGGACACTAATTTCTGTTTGGAAAAGTCATATACATTTTCAGGACTGAGTAATAATGAATAAAATGTTTGCATGAACTTTATATTGAAGGTTCTATCTTATTTCCTATACATCTGTTATTCAATTATAGGGAAAATCTTTTATGTGCCTGTACTATTTTGGGAAGTATTAGAATAATTAAATATTCATATTTCACATTATAAAGCTCTTCATCTTCTCTGCCTTAGATCTGGTTTTCCCAGAAATAGCTGTAATATATTCTATTCCATCTTTTAACTCCTGTTATTAACAATTTAGTTGTTTGATAGTCTAATTGTTTAGTTGAACTCATATTGTTAATTCCAGTAAGATTTAAAATATTGTTGTGGGTAGATGAAGATGTCATTAAAATGTAGTAGAGAAAAAAACACTGAAAACATGGCTATATGCTACAAACAAAACAAAGAAAAGAAAAAAAACCCACAACCAAAAACAAACAAAAAAAACCACTCCAAACCCACAAAAGTTTGTATCCTTATTGGATGTCTCGTATGGACCTCCTACTTACCTGTAACTAACACTTCCAAGATTTCCAAATAAAAACTAAGATGTCAAAAATGCAGTAAGCATCAAAATATGGTGCCAAACTATTATCTATTACAATGGAATAAAATTACAGTTTCACAGGGTCCACTGGCATAGCAAACACAATCCTCCAAAGGCAACTGCAAATTGAACTAGTCTTCAAAATGAAGAATTAAATAGCTGCATCAAATAATTAGATGTATTCTTAAGAGTTGATTATTCAGCTCACAGCTTCCAGTGGTGCCTACATATGTGCAAAGGAAGAGTTTGCACAAACAACTTCACAAGCACTTGTTAAATTCAGAGCATGTGCTTGCATTGTTCAGTTGTCTGCAGAGAGCATTCATTCACATCCATTTTAAGTGGCACATAGGCACTTACCTCTCTTAAGTGTATTTTAAAGTAATCACCCTTTAGTTATAGGTAGTATTAAGGCCAAAATCACTGAATTCTTACTGCAAACTCTACTTACCTAGGATAACTAGAATGTAGTTACTTCTAAGTTTGGAAATTTTGATTAATAACAAATGTTGAATTATGCTTTCTAATTTAGAAGTCGTATAAATTACTGGAAACTTAATTGTATTATACTCATCATGCTAATAACCGTTTGCCACTCTGCAGCTAATTGCACTCAACCCATATCTTACACTCACCAACTTGACAGTGCAGTGTTTATACACTTCTGAGCAAACTTGGCAGTGGGATTTATATATTCTAACGTATATGGTCATGCTTCTCTGGCTTCTTGTGCACATCCTCACTGACAGAGCACAGGAGACTGAGAAGTCCTTGACTTTGTGTGAGCACTGCTCAGCAACAACTGTGTTATCAACACCGTTCTCATACTAAATTCAAAATACTGCACTCTATCAGGTACTATGAATAAAATTAATGCTATCCCACCTGAAACGAGGACATAGCTTTGATACATCACACTTTATCAAGTGCATCACTTTAGCAGAGAAATGTCAGCTATTTGAGGTCACTGCTGTGCTTTCATACTGATAGTGTTTCTCCCAATGCTTGCACAGAAAAATATGTGCTTCTATCTGAATTAATTTAACTATATGATAGTTTTATGGTTTTAATTAGTCTTTCATTATTGAATCAGAAAGCACTGCAGGCTTAGTCCAGCTCTCTGTCAAATAAAGCAGATTCAGTTACCCTGAAAGTGCAAGAAGCACTCTCCGTATCTGTTGGAGGTCACTGAAAGGATAAGCTTCACAATGCCCTCTTTCTTTTAAGCCATTATAGATTGTTTTGTCAAAGCAATGTACTGTATTTAGAATAAGTTCTATTTATGGTGTAACTTGCATGGCAAAAACCTTTATAAAAATCATTAGTGAATTTATGTGGCTACCTAATTTCTATTTTTTTTATTACTCTTCTAAAATAATACAAATTTTCCTACGACTCATATCCATAAAAATAATATGCTAAAAGTTAATTCAGTAGTTTTAAAAATTATTATTCTTTGTAATTTTTATTCAAAGCAATTTTAGGGGGTAAAAAGTGTGCTAAAATGGATTAACACAGGATGAAATAAAAAATATAATATTTTATGAATTATTTGCCAGGATGAATAAATATAATATAAATAAATGCAAATATTTTCAGAATAAGAAATAACATTCAAGTGTGTTTCTTTCAGTAACTGTAACAAGTGTACAGTGTAAATGCCGGTGTTTATCTTCATCATAGGCCTATTTTCAACAGTCATCTTAAAATATATGTCTCACCTTCTAAAAATGAAATATATAAGAAACTGAAAACCTTCACAAAAGGGATAGAAACCTAATTTGCCCAAAGTTTAATAACTTAAAGTTTTATCTTTTCCATCTTACATGGAGTAAGAGCTAACATCATTTAGTTGCTGAACAGAAAATAGTATAATCAGCACGTGCACTGGCCAAAACTTCATGTAACAACATCTCTCCTGAGTAATAACTGTTGCTGCTATTTTTTGTAAGGTCTTTCTCGTCCTAAGTAGTGATCAGAATCACATATTTTTATATAGAGATAGTCTAAAGATTTTCCCCACCTCAGAATCTGTGGGATATTAAAATTTATGCATTGAGGTGAATCCATATCAACATACTGGTGTGGAATAAACTCCTAATGAAAGGAACTCCCATATCCATCACGGATCTAATAACTCTTATTGAATTATAGTAAGTAATGATATCCACAACATCCTTATTTTGAAAAGTGCTTGTATTCTTTGGTAGAGCTATATGGGACCCTAGAGTCACTCTGTGTGACTTTTCATATATTCCATTGCCTTGTATTAACTTCTTGGAAAATAAAATCTCATTTAAAGCATATGAAACTGAGTGATGTACTGATTTAATGCACTTGTTGTTGTCCAGGAAAACATCTTGTGAGAAGCACACGATTTAGGTCATGGAGTAGTCATTATTTCTGTCTTTATTTGGTAAGAACAGTATTTGGCGTACTACCATTTGTAAAATATCATCCCACTTTCATTGTGCATGTTAATGCACAGACAGATGTAAGCAATTTTTCCTTCAGAAAAGAAAAATGGTTTGTGTAGTCGTGTAATTGAAAATGATAGGCAACATGGAGTACAGAGTTGAGGTGATATAACAATTCCATATTTTTATTTTTCAACCTCTTTTTCAACCTCAGATCTTTTATTTTTCAATAGATGTTTTTGTTAGTTCTCTAAAACTATTTGAAAAAGTTTGTGAAACAGCCTTTTCTTTTTGGTTTAATCTTCACTAATGCATGGAACACAAAACTGAAGGGATTTCTGCCAATCTTTCCTGCAGTTCATCCAGTTTTGACTATCACACAAAATTGTCCTTTAATTATTTTTTCTTGACAATAATCATTTCTTGGCTATATAACAACATTTATGTGTTTGCTCTGAAATACCAGAAGTTTTCTGTGTGTGTTTCATCTGGAGTAATTAAGAATATAAATTCAATTATGTTGCATGTTCCTTAGTTAAATGTTGCTGCACTACAGAGCTAGTGCTTCCAGCCCAAATGGTTTTGTTCTGTTGTTATTAATGGTATTAGAATAATGGCTACTTTAATTGTGTGTCTTCTGCTATTCAGTGATAATACAGGAATTAAAACAAATCCAAACAAATTTAATTCAGGCAAATTTCAGCAAATTTCTGATCTTTCATTGACTTTCACATTGAAAACCACCTAGAACAGCAGGAATATTAAGTCTTCATATTATTTAGGAGAGAGACGGAAGACATCTATTTTATGGCTAAGGACTGCATCAAAATCATTGGATATGGCTGTTTGCTGGAGTTATGCATGCTGTTGATGGATTGCAATTTCTTTTTAACACAATTATAAGAAGAGAGTGCCAGAAAATAAAACTGTGTTCTTTCTGGAAGCCAACTAGCTGTATAGAGTTTTTTCATGTCCATATCCATGTGTACATATTTGCACGCATATACACCCACAAACAATTGCACACACATGTTGCCATTATTCAGTAAATAGTTAAGAAATAATGGTTATTTAAATCTAGGCAATATTTTTCTTTAATTAAATGAACAGACTTCTAAGCAACAGGTATATACATATGTTGCCTGCCTTTGTGATCTTTCCTAATGTAGGGGACCCACAGTCAACTTCTAAGTCACTTTAACAAGCTGCAATTCTCAACATTCATTTTCATCTACTTCTGTTTGAAACGTCAAATGCCTCATTTGATCTTTCTTCAGCTGCCAAATTAGAACTTCTAACTTCTTGGTACAACTATAAAGATAGCTGAAGAGCCTTGGCCATAGCCGTGAGTCAGGCAGTGTTATGATAGCCAAACTCCCCCACTGACAGAGCCCTCTTCTTTGGGCATGAAAGTTCTTAAGTCTTGTGCACTAAGTGAGACTCAAAGTGAAGTTATCACACCGGTCTTAAGAGAAATGCAGAAAGGAAATTCTGCTTTCCTAATGCTCTCTTGAGACTGTAATGAACTGTTTTCTTGACCTGATTTTAAAATTGTAACAGTTTTCATGGGATGGGAAAACAAGAGCTTTAAAATTCTATTGAAATGGGTGTATAAATAAGACATATCACTGAGAGAATGACTGTTAAATCCTGTATTCATCTGGTTTGGGCTGGAAATTTCCAGAAGGTTAAGCATGCTCTATGGGAAACTGGGAGGTCATACAACTAATAGTATGCTGTGTGATTTCTGAAAACTGAGCCCTTTTCCAAAATTAAATGGGGTCAAAAGGTATACTATGTGACAGATGGAGCAATTGCATATGAAATGCAAAGAAATGGCATCAGCTTAAGCAGTAGTGGATGATTTTTTGCTTCCATTAGAGGCTTCAGAGCGAATACCTAATATGCAAGCACTGGCAAACTGCGTGCATGGGACCTGCTTATATTGCATATATAAAATACATATCATCTGAATGGAGGAAGATGTAGCATAAATTGTGAATACAACTGGGACGACTTGTGAAACCAGGAAATCTGTTACTGGATGAGATTTTTATTCATTATGCAGAGGAAGTGTGAGCCAGAGGACATGCTTACAGCAGGGTAACTTCTTCATTTGTGATAGATGTATGCATGGCATTGAGAACAAATCTGGGAATACAAGGTGACTACATGCATAGAGGAATGAAATCAACTACTTTTTAATAGCTTATTAACACATAGATCAGCGTTTCAAAATTAAAAACCTTCAAAGAGAGATGTTTCCTGAATTACTGTTTACAACTGCATTGATCATAGAGTTTCTTAGAGAGGAAAAAAGCCCACATGAAACCCTTCTTCATTGAAGGCACTCTTTTCAGAATGGCTCGTATATGCTGGTGTTATTCTGCTTCTGTATTATCACTATATATATTTATATATACATGCATGAAAAAAGCAGTTTCTGGCAGACAAAGATCCTTCATGAAAGAGGTTTCACAGAGTTCAGTAATAGACTGCACCATGCTTTTTTCACCCAACAGTGAATGGAATTGTAGGACAAATGAAAAGAGGTCACCTGGCCTTTCACATATACATTACAAAGTCACATCTTTTTCTAGTTGTCTTTAACAGTAAGACATTCTTCTAAAACATGAACCTTATACAAATGTATTCTTCAGTAGAGCTATGCTATCTACAGCATATTTAACACCTGTAGTTAAATAGTTCGTAGCCTTGACCATTTGGAAAACAATTTCTAATCTGATTTATATTTTGGAATATTTTTCTTTGTAACTTTTTATTGTCATGAAAAGTGAAACACAAACCAAGAACTCCAATCAAACACTAGGTTAGCCAATAGAGATACTTGGGAAATTCAGTCTTTAATGCACTAGATCACCCCTGCTATCTGCCCTGCTCCCTGCTCTGCTACTGGTTCCTGGGTTGCTGTTAAAATTTACCATCCATGTTTCATGTGGGATGAATGAGTAAATACTTCTTAGACTGTAGAAGAGCCAAATCCTACAATACAGTGATAATGTTTTCTTGGTGTACGGGAACTGAAGGCTACAATTGTAGCCCCTGTGATCTGGCATAAGGGGGATATGGGATATAGGGGAAAAAACTGCCACAATCCTGAACACTCCTGAAAGAAGTCCCAAAGCAGAAGGAAGTGTTGGTCTGTGAGACAAGCAGCTGTTGTAGGCAGGGAATTCTTCTGAGCCATAGGAGATTCTGAGTCATATTCCCATTCAGTCGCCTAGATTAATGCAACCTTAAACTGTCCTTAGAGGCATAGCAAGTATTTTTTTATCTTATGACAGGGATTACCATCTTCTTATAGAAGTTTAAGGACAAATGAATTGATATTTTTAATAAAAAACCACAACATGTTTGGAAAATGCAAATTTTTACTCTCTGCACGAGATAATATGTTTCTGGAAGCTTACATTTTTGAGAGATTAATATAATTTTTCCTAACAATGCTCCTGAGTATCTTGAGTCCTTTTAGAGGTACTGAAATAATTCCAGCAATAACATCTGTTCTCCTTAGACAGTTCCATGCTAACAGTATCAGAAACAGTGTGGCCAACATGACCAGGACAGTGGTCATCCCCCTGTGCTCAGCGCTGGTGGGGCTACACCTCAAATCCTGTGTTCAGTTCCATGCCCCTCACTGCAAGGATGACCTTGAGGTGCTGGCATGCTCTGTTGTTGAAGTGCAATGGAGCTGGTGAAGGGTGGAACACAAGTCTGATGTGGAGCAGGCGAGGTAGCTGGGGTTTAGTCTGAAGGACGCTCAGGGGACACCTTGCAACTCTCTACAACTGCCTGAAATGAGGTTGTAGCCAGGTGAGAGTTGGTATCTTTTTCCAAGTTACAAGGAATAGGGCAAGAGGAAATGGCCTCAAGTTGCACCAGGTGAAGTTTGGATTGGGAAAAATTTCTTAATGGAAAGGATGATCAGGCATTTGAACAGTCTGTCCAGGAAACTTGTTGAGTCACCATCCCTGAAGACATTTAAAAAACGTAGATGTGACGCTTAGGAGCACAGTTGGACTTGATGATCTTAGAGGTCTTTTCCAACCTAAAAGATTATATGATTTTAAGGCAAGTACCCACAGTATGAAAAAAATCCAATGTGATACAAACACATTGTGATACGAACCCAGTTCGAGAACTCATTGATGTATTCCATTTTATCAAATTTCAAAATGAATATAAAATCCTCTCAAACCCCAGAACTTAGTTATAAAAATGTGTTTCGGTTGCCAATATATTAATGAAAAATTATACCACAACATGTAGGATAAACAGCATTCCCACTCACATGGTAATTAAGTATTTACTACATTATAGTAATTTGTTCTGAAAATGGGTTACTACATGATATTTTCAAACTTTAAAGAACAAAAACAGAAGTAAAGAATGTTTCAAATATTACAGACAACCTTATGTCACAGACTTTGTTAGGTGACATTTGTGTATCATCACATCTAGTGCCATGGTGGGATGACATTTTCTAAATTCTCATTATACTTGTGTTGATTTTTCAGAAGAGTCACTTCAGGGAGCACACTAGAGAGAAAATCCTTGCAATATGTTGCTGATATGTGTATTGAAGATTTCAGAGGGAGGTAGTACCCAAATGTAAATGATTCGGGACACAACTACATCTTTCACTCAAATATATTTGAAAGAGATATTACAGTCCTAATAATTTTAAAATCAGTTTTTGTCTACAGGCACTGTATATATGGGGTCACATTGATTTTGATATTTTTTAATTCATAGGAATGACGTGTTATAGTTGACTTTATATTTGGCATATGAGGATCATATTTTTTTTATCAAACAGTTAGAAGGTTACCTCCCTGGGGGAACTAAGATCAAAATTTATGTACTTTTAAACTTGTCTCTATATGTATTTATTGCCTATGAATAATTATTTCTTGTAAACACTTTACATGAATCAAGAATGGTTTAAGGGCAGTGTATGGGTGGAGTATTTAGTTTATTTAAACACAAAATTATTTTTATTTGGTTAGCACCCTTCATTCAACCTTCATTGGTCTATAACTAGTTGTAACAGTATTTAATAAAAGGACAAAATGTGGATCGTGATTGAGATTTAGAGCCTGTATCTAACACTTTTGAAAGAAGTTAGAGATTAGAGAACATCTATATTTCATTGACAGTGATATTTTACCTAGTTAATTATGTACTGGATATATATAATGAATGAACTTGTGTACTACACAAAAAAAATCTTGTGTACAACAGCATTGAAGATGGAGACTATGTGGAGATGGAGTATCAGTCACTGCATTTCACATTTGACTCACTAATCATCATCACTGCCTATACAGTGGCAGTGTTTCTAGAAAATGTCTGTAGAGAACCTGTATCAAGAAGACAAACAAATCAGTAGAAAGATCCCCAAACTGTGTATATTAATGAATCTTAAGTACTTTAGAAATAATAAAGACATTCTTCCTTACCTACAATAATGATTTGCTTGAATCCTTTAATTTTGAGGGATATATATATAGTTAAATAGTAGAATTTAAAGAGTAGAATAAAGGAGGCAATAATATAATATTTCAGTTAAATATGATGTATCTGTGACATATTTAGACTTCATACATAAACAAGTTAAAGCATACTGTTCTTTCTCAGTATGTCTTGAAAACACATTTCAAAATAAAGACAGTTCAAGAAAGTAATGTTTAGAGTGGTGACTTAGACCATTTTATTTCTTCAGTAGCTATATTAATTTCTCTGCTAAATTATAAATCTAGTTTTCTATTAATGTTTCTCTCCTTATCAAGTAACCTTTACAGAGGACTCGTTGCTACAGGAATAAGCACTGTAAAATAGAATGTTGGGTGCAAGGATAGCTTGGTGTCTTACTATTTTTCAAGCAGGAAAACAGAAGTATTGCCCAAGGATAGGGATGGTGAAAGTATGTTTATTTCCTCTTGCTCCCATAAGCACAGGCTATGACATGTATGGGCAGAAGTGTTTATGTGTGTGTGTGTGCATGTGTGTGTGCATGTGTATACCTCAAAAGTATTTTAAGAATATACATTGAATATGAATTGAAATATATTCTTTATTAAATATTCTAATAAATAAATGCAAGTTCTTTATCATGGTAAGTAACTGTTTTCAAATAATTTCTAGGTTTTTCTAAAGAGCATGAAATGTGGTATAGAATGAACCAAAGCTGGCTTTGGACCAATTTCATGTCTGAGATTAACTCAACTCTGTTTCACTTTTTTATACAGTCTGTTGTTTTAAATATCTTTTTGCTCATATGGGAAGCAAGATTAAATTTTAAGGAGGTCTTTATGGTTTATCTTTGTCCACTCAAGTTGTGTAAAAGTCAAATGATAATTTTATTTGCATTAGTTCCATCAAAAATTCAGGTTGTAGCTAATTCTTAATAAATCCTAATGAGGATAAATAAAATGTTAAGTCATTCAAGAAAGTAACTGAAGGCATTATTTCTTCAAGGTTACAGAACAGAATAAAGCAAATTGCATTTCTTATGTAAAAACATAATTTGGTGAATTTTTAATATACTTTTTTGTTTATATTATTCTTTTTTAATAGCACATTAATTTGTTTTTTTGAAGAAATCACTTTTAACTAAAGTACTGCATTGTCACAGAATATGATACATTTTTTCAAATATTTTCAATTTGTTCTTCTTGACATTTTATGTTTATGTGCAGTTTGCATCTTTTTTGTTTTTCAATTTCAAATGTAACAGATTTTGACATTTTTGTTACATTTTTTGTACTAGTGGTTTTTTATTTTTGAGAACCTGCTGGTTTTGAATTCTCTTTTTTCCCTTTATTCTCCTCCTCAATATGATCCCAGGAGCCAACACAAAGAAAAGCGCAGATGATATAACCAGTAATGATCGTGGTGAAGATGAAGGTATTTTTTGTTTTTTCAAAGCCTGACCCTGATGCATGAACATAAACTTTTCAATTTTTGTTATAATAATAATTATTATTGTTATTGTTATTGCTGTTATTTCAACATGATTTTTAGACCCTTATTTGCAGAAGCTCACCTCAGTGTGCTTCTTTGTTTTCTTCTTTAGAATTTACTTTGATTGTTTTTCTCTTTAAAATCTAAATTAGCATATAGATGACTGCAGTTCCTCTGTGACATAGGTGTAAAGTTTATTCCTAAATATGTGTGAAGTGAATAACATGAATGTTATTTGAAACCACATAGTTTTTCCCCTCAATTCTTTCTTAGGTTGAGAAAATGGAATTTAAAAACATGCATGTGTTCTTTTCCCTCCTGCACATTTTGTAAATGCACTTGTTTGAAATTCATGAAAAAACTCACATATACCCTTCCTTTCACTTCCACTGTTTCCCCAGTGCACATGCTGTACATTGATGCAGTTGAACTGTGCTTTGTCTTTGCTATTTTTATTTACTTATTTATTTTTTTCTCACAGGATGTGGTTTATTTCAGGACACACAAATAAAGGAAGCTGTTGATGTTTCTTTATTGTTTTTTTCCTGTAATCAGCTAGCTTCTGAGACACATTCATTCTGACTCTGACCACATTCCCACTGAAATCAGCAACAATCATTTTCATTGACTTCTTTCAAAGTTGGATTGGATTCCCTGAAAGGAAATGCTAAAAGTTCACAGTGAAGTACCCTAAAAAAGTTTTAGATGGAAATACATTTTTTCTTGCCTTGACACAGCAGATCTATTTAGGATGCACCAAAATAGAAAGAAGTCATGAAATCTTCCTCTATTCTCACCCTTCCTTTTCATTGAAGTTACATTCTCAGTTTATTTGACTTCATATATTTACCAAATTAAGATAAAAAAATTTTCAAATTAAATGAGAAGATAACAACCCTGGGTAGTTTATTGGCCTGGCTTCGGAGCAATACGTTTCTTAATCCTCTAATTCTTGACCAATTCAAAGTTTTATTCCATGTCTTTTCCTGTTTTCTCTGATCTGACATAATTTCAAAACACTTTGAAATGTATGTCCTCTCTGTTTCCCTTAGAATCACACACACTGCAGTGAGGATACTATTACCCCTTTTCCTGGAAGTTCAGCTCGATTGCAGCTACTCTGTCTATATATAAAATACCATAATAAAAATCTCAGGTCTTTGGTTCACACTGGTTGCCCTCTACTGTACCACCTTCACTGCTGAATTACACTATTTCTTATAACACAAAAATGCTGTGCAGAGTACTCTAAAATTACACTGTTATTTTCTGATTATCACCTTCCTATTTCTGTGCAATATATGCTTTTTTCATATGATGGTGTTATCATTTCTGTACCAAATTCTAAAGTTGATTTTGAAGCAAGGACAAATAACAAGCAAAACCAAAATTGCTTAAAAAACTAAAGATAAACTTTAGATTATGAACACATTATTATTCAGACTTCTTTAAAAGTTATAAAATGTTAGGATCTCATTATTAACAAGGCTATCCACTTTATATCTAAGGACATAAAATATAGAGCTAATTTCCTTTATGTTGAAGATAATCATGTTCCCATTGAAGGGGAAGAGGAAACCTCCTATTGACTTTAGCAGTGAAAAATTCAACCCTGGTGCAGAAGTAATAAGGAAAGACTAAATACAACAAATCGTGCCACAAGACTTTGGGGTGAGAAGGGAAAGGTAATTCAGCAACACAAATAATTATGTTAAATAGTTGCTGCTTTCAATTTTTTGAGGGCTTAGCTCTGTCTTCAGAGAAGAAGCACTTTTATGTACTTTGCTGAAAATGCTGATAGTAAAAAAAAATAGCTCCACTAGAGTGCACCTCATTGCTTTATATGATCTATTTAATGGCTGCATTACTCTTATAGTCACAACAATTAAAAAGATTTTGTCACGAAAATTTTAATTCTGCTGCTCAAGTACAGTACTGAAAATACAGCACATTAAGTATGTATCTCTTCATGAAAAGGAGGCAGGTTCAATGACAAGCCTTAAACTCCAACAAGCAGACAGGTTTACATTGCAGCCTGGGCATTCCTGCACTCAGCTGGAAATTTGTGATATTTAAGGTAGTGCATACACATGAGTAAAGCAAAAGTGAGACACAGGAATATAACCAGTCAAAATTCACCTCTAAATATGCTCAAATTATTTCCACATTTACAAAACATTAAATATCTGTGCCTCACTGCTGATCATGTTTTTTGTCTCAAAGTATTTCATAATAAAGCTGAGGGTAAGGAAGAGTTTTGGAAGGCTTTCAAAACCTGATCCCAGGCCTGTAGGTATTTAGCTCAGCTTTTTCTTTGTCCATCTCTTTTCTCCACTCCTCAATATATGCCTACCAAAAAGATTTATTTCAAAACTTCACTGAATAATCAGAGGCTCTGCTTTTCCTTGTATGTTGTACTATATACTTGAAGGAAGTGCTCTCACTCCATGCAGATACACTGAATTATTTGTAAAAGATTTGTACATCTAATGGCACCTTGCTGAATTGCCCTCTACTTTAGTAAGGAGCTTAGCCCCTCTTCCCACTGTTTTTGTAGAGAACATAAGTTCCTAATTTAAGTATTCTGAATCATCTCTGGCATCAGGACCCTAACTTGTTAGGTTAATATGGTCCTAAATATACTAGATAATGCATCTTTATAATTCACTATGAAATATGAAAATATTCTTAAGAATTTTATTTTACTTTGTTTTATAATTTTTTTAATTTTATCAATTTCATTTAACCTTCTTTTAGAAATAAAAGCCCCCACTGTTTACATGTTTAAAAGTAGTCAGGAACTTTTCTGCATATACAAAAGATCAGCTATACCATTAACTCTAGGCTGTTCTTTGAGGCTTACCTGCTGCCATGACTGGGAAAAATACAACACAAAAGACATTGTTTGATTTAAATACAAAAATATCTGGTCCATGAATTAATATAAATCCTTTCTGTTTGTTAACTCCTGGGCTATTTAGAAGAAGGAGCAGTCCAGTACGTTCCTTCTACCACAACAATTAGATTTTGTGATATTACCTCTTGCTTGAACTATTGGAAATATAATTTCAATAATTATGCCCCATGAGGAATGGGAAAGTAGGGGTCATTACTATAATTTTATTATTAGATGCACAGATATTTCTAAATTGGCATATACTTGAATCAGAAAATTCTAAAAAACCCCAAGATTATTCCATAATTTAATTTTTCCCTTTAGGCTTTCAGATGTTTCTATTCAAATTAAATTTCTTGTAATACTGAAGGCATTTCAAGTGTTCTGAGACCATTTCAGAGGAAATAGTATTTGAAATTTGAAATTATAAATATTTGGTTTGTAGGATGATCCTGAACTGTGTAAGCTAGCTGATTAAAGTGGTGGTGACATTGAAAATATAGGAAATAATTAAGACTATTTTAGCACTGTTATAAGTTGCTAATGCCATTTTTCCTTACATTTTTATTACTTTATTGTGTTTTCCTTACTTGAATTTTTTCAGACATTCATGATCAGAACAGCAAGAAACCTGTTATGGTCTACATCCATGGTGGATCTTACATGGAGGGTACTGGAAATATGATTGATGGCAGCATTCTCGCAAGTTATGGAAATGTCATTGTTATCACTATCAATTACAGGCTGGGGGTTTTAGGTAAGTGGCTCTTTTCTTCAAAGAAATATTTGCATAGAAATATTTGATTGTTGAATTTTTTTATTGATTGATCATGGATCTTTGGCTCAGTTTTGATTTTAAAACAGAACATTCTCTCTGATAGATTTTGAATTCTGTCCATTTTTTAATTGAAATTGGGCTAGACTACATTCTTTTTGACAGCTGCCTTCACCTTAGGCAGAAATGACTGGAAATGTATAATGTTTTGACACGTGTATCTTTTTCTTATTAAAATAATTTCAATTCCATGTAAAAGAAAAGGAAGAAAGTTAATCAAGAATGAGTACTCACCAGTTTCAAAAAAGTTGGTAAGGGTAGGAAGAGGGAAAATATTATTTATCTGCATTGATTATTTTTGTGTGCAAATTGGTTTTTAGAGATAATACAGGAAAATGTGCTTTATATAATGATGGAATTAATGTTGCAGGTAGTAGGAAATGAAGGGGTTTCAAGGAGTACTGTGAAATTTTCTTCAAAACTATAAGAAACTCCATAATCATGAATTATAATATTAAAAGAAATTAATACTTCTGTCTTTCAAATAGAAAATAGAGCTGCATCTTCTTGACATTATAAATAGTCATCTCTCTCCATTAGACTGAATAACAAAATAACCTTAGATCCATGACAATAGATCAAAAATCTTTCCTGCCTTCTCTGTGATTCCAGTTCCTGGATGTTAACATGTACCAAACTTTTGTTCAAGCCAGGGTTTATTTATTTATTGAAGTTCTGCTTTTACCTAGAAAAAAAAATTAAAATGGCAGATAATAGCAGACAGAATAGTTTTATCTTAATATAAAATCTTATAGTTTGTATAGAATAGCATATAGAGTGCTCAAATGCTCATATTTCTGGCACTTTAGATACACAAGGTAAGGTATAGTAATTTTGTTTGTGTGGCTTTTACAAGGATTTTTGGTCTTGTTTTTCTTAATAGCAAAGCGATCTATATTCTTGGCATGTACTACTTTGGAACACAGAGCACTTCTTTTGCTGGGTTATCTGTTCACGTGGTTAATGTGTTTAAACAACTTTGTAGTTCATCAGAGTACTGAGAATCTTTTTTCTTTTCCCTTATTTTGAGTCTTCTTTAAATACAAAACAGCATTTTTTCCATGATGGAAACAGACTTAAATATAAGGCCAGAAATATAAAAAGATATTTTGATATATTTGTGCATTACATACTGGTACTCAGAAACAACCCCCTCCCCCCAAAAAAGACGAAAAAGGAAAAACACAAGACAGAAAAAAAAATGAATTGTTGTTTTTGTTTTTGTCAAAGTGTATACTCAGAAACTTGGTAGTAGTTATTTATCTGGGAAAAAGGTTATTTAATGGATCTCTTAAAAGGTTTTCTCTTGGTTTCTTAAAACTAACATTGTTGAAGCTTACAGATGGCTATAAGTGTTTTAAAATGTTTCATTGTCCAGAAATATAAAGGGAAAAGTGCAATATTTGCCTTGGTGAACTCCTATTTAATGTATTTATATTGAAAACAAACAAAATAGAAGAAAGAGTCAGAATACTAAAAAGAGGCATTTATATGAAAAACAGAAAAGCAATAATTGTAAGGATTTTAAAGGGATTACAGTGTTATATTTGGCATTAAGTATTGCTTCTCAACAGTGGCAAATGTAACTTTTGAGACTAAGAAAGTTGCTCTTTATTATAAAAGTCTATGTTTTAATTAGAAAAACAGAAAATATTCAGAAAATGTGTACACACTTAAAAATCAGAGGAATTGTGTTTTATGAGCATAATTTTTTTTTTTCTGAGTAAAATGTAAATGTGGTCACTGAGAATTTATTACGTTCTGCTTAGATATTGGAAGATATTAGGAGAATTTCATGTATTTTTTGCTTCCTCCATAAGTAAATAGAAGAAAGAGAAAACACAAGTTTCTTCAGATAAACAACCACATGGAATACAAACATGATTATTCCTAAAAGTTAAAAATTAGTATCATTATTATGACAGAGAGTTTGAAGATTAACAATACTTGTATTAACTTCTCCTAGTCCAGATTACTGATGGTCATATTTCTGTAAATCTGGTGTGTTTCAATTTCATTTGATTTGTAAGCCTATACATAAGGTCACATACAAACTTGTTGTTAATGACAGAGAAGTGTAATTCTATGACTATTATCTCACCCTTTAATGAGGGAATATATATTGAATTGAACACAGTGCTGAATTACTGGAAATGCTAAACTCCTCTGGAAAATTAGCACTTGAATGGATGTTATACTCTCCAGAAATGTTGGTTCTGTTCTTGAGGCACATTAAATTATGTTTCTTTCAGTCTCTAGTGTGTCATTAATAGCAGTAGATAGAAAAAGTATTAGGACTGCATAGATAATTGCTGGATGATATTAGACAGACAAATCATAGAAGCATAGAATGGCTTGTGTTGGAAGGGACCTTCCAAGACCATCCAGTGTAACCCTGCTGTCCTGGGAAGAGATGTCTGGTACTATATCAGGTTGCCCAAAGCTCCATCCAAACTGACCTTGAACCCTTCCAACAATGAGTCATCCACAGCTTCTCTTGACAACCTGTTCCAGTGTGTTCCCACTCTCATCATAAAAAAATTTCTTGCCCCCTGTCCTGCCACTGTATGCCTGGTTAAAAGTTTTTCCATCTTTCTTCTAAGTGTCCTTTGTATATTGAAAGGCCCCAATAAGGTCTCCTAGGAGGATTTTCTTCTCTAGGTTGAATAGTCCCAATTCAGCCTTTCTGTATAGAAGAGTTGTTCCAGCCCTCTGACTTTTGTGGCCGTTCTCTGGACCTACCCTAACAGGTCCATGCCTTTCTTGTGCTGGGGATCCCAGGGATGGATGCAACCCCCCAGGTGAGGTCTTACAAGAGTAGAGGGACAGAATCACCTCCATCGACCTGCTAGCCATGCTGCTTTGGATGCAGCCCAGGGTGTGATTAGCTTTCTAGGCTGCAAGCACATATGGATGGCTCTCATCCAATATTTTCATCCACTGTTATCCCCTCTCACCTTACGGCCTAAGAGTAGTAAGGTGCCAGTGCAAGGGCCGTCTTCACTGACGGTTCCGGGAGAACCGGGAAAGCCATTGTTACCTGGAAGGAGGGGTCTGAGTGGCAAGTGCTGGAAGGCCATGAGTCAGGCTCAGCCCAGCTGGTTGAGCTGAAGGCTGTTGCCGTGGCTTTTCAGAAGTTTTCACTCAGATTGGGTCCAGCCAATCCCTCTGGGGGGTGGCTGGTCAGTAACTCTTACCTCATGTATTTTCTTCTTTGGTCTCATAACAAGACCAAAGTTTACAATACTTCTGAATTGTTTTCCTGCAGCGTCCTTGAGAAAGCCTTGCTTTCACACAGACGCCTGTCAGGAAATGGAAATCTCTCTGCACCCAGGCCTGTAACATCCACAATCCCTAAGTCCTGTCATCCATCCCCAGTCTGTATAATACTGGGAATTGCTCCAACATGAGTGCAGGACCTTGCACTCGGCCTTGGTGAAGTTCTTGAGGTTCCCAGTGGTCCACTTTTCAAGCCTGTCAAGGTTCTTCTGCATGGCATCCCTTACCTCTAGCACATCAAGTGCAAACTCATCTTTATGATGTCCACACACTTCCTGATGGTGCACTTAATCCCACTATCCATGTCATTAATGGAGGTATTAAATAGTATTGGTCCCAATATGGACCTTTAAGGGACACCCCTCGTTTTTGGTTTCCACTTGGATATTGAGCTGTTGACTGCAATTTTTTAGTATGTGACCATCCAGACAGTTCCTTATCCATCTAACCGTTCATCCATCAAACTCATATCTCTTCAATTTATTGACAAGGATGTTATGGGGGATCTTACCAAATTTCTTAAAAACATCCAGACAGAAAACATCAATTGCTCTTTTCTTGCTACTGATGGAGTCACATTATTGTACATGGCCACACATTATTGTAGATTAGCCAGGCATGATTTGCCCTTGGTGAAGCCATGATGCTGTCTTTAGTCACATACCTGTCTCCATGTGCATCAATATAACTTCCATGAGGATCTGTTCCATGAACCTTATTGGGCATGGAGGTGAAGTTTTTCTGATCCTATCCCTACACATCTGGACAGCATCTTTATCTTCCTAGGATATATGTCCCTGGTTGCACTGCCACAAAGTCTGGCTATAACTGAGATACTGAAAATTCTGTCTGAAGTTAATGAAAAGACAGACATCTGATTCAGAAAAAAAGAGTTTCTTATGTGGCTGTAATATGGTGACATTCGGGGTTATAAAACATTTTAACTGAATGATAGAGATCTCTGTCTTTTCTTCTCGCATCTGGCTAAAATATAAATCTTTAAATTGTGCCCTGAACAATATTTGTCTGTAACTCCAGAATACTCCCCATCTTAGAGATGCTCTGGGAATAATTTCCTTATCTCTCTCTCTCTCTAAGTAGCACCATGACAAAATAGCAGACAGCTGGGTCCAAGACTTTCCAACTTATTAATTCTCCCTCTCTATTTTGAATGAAGAACATCTGGAATTTTCTGGAATTTCTAGATCCTCAAGAAGGCATAATATGAGTTGTTGTTATTTAGAAGGCTATATTTTCCCTTTGAGTATAAATTTGCAATTATCAAAATGCATTCCATGGATAGGATCCTTTTGGGACAATAAAACAGAAAGATTTAGATTTTCCTTCTACTTATTGTAGTGGACACTATTGGAAAAGTGGAGTGCTGTGGTGCTATGTGTAATTACTTGTGCACTTCAAGGCTGCCTCAGCCCAGCTAGGCAGTTTCTGTCTGTACTCATACCTCACCACAATGATGACTGAAGATCCTACTGGAGCTAGAGAAATTGCCAAATTGCCCCAGTGTAAGGCAGTGCTCCTGTATATTGAAAAATTCAATACTGTAACACACAGAAGCACTAAATCTCCTGCACGTCCCCAACCCACACCACGTGCTTTGAGCATTGTGTAGGATGACAGTGTTTTTTATAATACATTTAAGTTACTCAAAAGTTGAGTTGAATTTTCAAAATTCCAAGGCTATTTAGAGAGTTTTTTAACAGAAATAATAGAAATTCATCAGAGTGGGAGGATTAGGGAAAATAGATATCCTAATTCAAAGTATGTTCTAGTATTACAAAAAACGGAATGGTTTGAATGACCTGACTCACTCAGTCTAAACACTGCTCAATTCCTCTTTATTATCTACATTCTTAGTCATTGTGGATATGCTTTAAGAAGTAGCAGCATCTTTCCAACACAGCTATAAACACTGTTGTAGTGCCTTTTTTAGGATTATGTTGGCAGGAAAATTACAAAAGAGGATTTATGTTTAGTATTGTTTTACAATGACATGACCCGAATCATCTCTCTCATGGTGAGACTTCAATATGCTGAATCTCTGTTTAGCTTGTGTAGCAGCAAAAGTAAATCTGACAACTCACCCTCCCTAAGAAAAATAAAACCAAAACAAAATCTCAAAACAATAAAATCAAAGCCCCAAAGCCCTATCATATTTTGTACGCTGTTAAATTTAATCATGGTGTTAGAAATTTTCAAGAAACAAAGCTTAATCAATCTTCAAAAAAGTTGCCATATTCAAAGATGAATATTCTTGTGTGAGCTACTAAAGACAAAGCCACAGATGATATCTAGAAATATGAATCAGGCATTTGGAAGCCAGAATCTTTTTACAGAAAAAACGGGAAAGGCAAAACCTGAGATGAATTATAGAAGTATGGATGAGGTCTTTTGGAAGCCAGAGCTAAATGAAACATCTACAGCAGTAAAATGAGACACACTCAGAATTCAAAATTGTAAAATTGACTTAGCATTTCCAAGAACCCTTGCAATTTAACGTTTTCTTCCTCTTAGGATTCTAAATCATGCAGATAAGAATAGACTATCTCTCATCTATCTCCTTTTGGCAATAAGCATCCATTTTAAGTACTATGGCTGAAAAGACTGGACTTCCTTTTAGCAGAAATTATATCCACATGCAATTATAGTCTCTGTAAGTAATCATATTAGACAGTGCAATATAAATAAAGTTTACAAGGAAGCTGCATACATCTTCAAGTTACTGAGAAACTTGCTTTATTTCACTGAGTACCTGTTGTGCAAATTAAAACACTAAAAAGGTGTATGTTGTAAATGAACTGCTTAGGACTTGACTGACCATTATAGATCCCTTCCAACTGAGCTATGTTCAGTTCTATTCTATTCTATTCTACTCAGTCCTGTTCAGCAGCAGTCAAATCAAACAAGCAGTATATGACCTCATAGGCCAAGTTATTTTATGCTGGCAGTGTACAATACTCTACAAGACATTGAATTTTACCTTCAATAGTGTGACTGTTGTCCAGAATTTTTTGTATTTTAAATTTTGATATGCAAATATCTGTTTCCTGTGTGCCTCCAGACAACCCTCCTCTACCTCCAGGGTGTGATTCCACTAGTATGGGAAACTTAAAGGTGTTAAATCAGTAGAAAAGGCCAGAGGTAGTACAACATGGGAATGACCCAGGAGCTGAAGTGTGCTAAGTAAATCAGTTCACACTCACAGAAGAAGGAAGGTTTATTTAAACTCATTAAACTTATTGTGTCTGTTTCCATTGTTGAAGACAATACAAACTTCACTACATTGACTCACCTACATCTCTATCACTCATGCAGATTTCCTGGCCGGTTTGGTCTCTGGCCTGTCCTCTCAGTTGGCTAGTAATTTTGTTAGCTAATGTCAGTTTTCATAGCTGATCTTCTAGTTCTGTGGAACTCCTAAATTCACAGAATGACACCTGTTAATCCCACTACTATCAACATATTTTTGTAGTCATTGTAATTATGATCTTTAATTTTTTTTTTTTGTGAATCTTATCTTTTTATCTTTTTAAAGATCTATCCTTAAAGTCACAGAAATTGTATTTGTGCAAGTGCAGCTCATAAACTCTATCCATATACCATTGTTTTTGGACTTTCATGTCACTTCCTCTTCCATTTCAAGCATCAGAAGCGACAAGTAGATAAGTTACAGTGTCATCAGAAGCTGTGTGTACATTCATAGAGTTTCTAAAATTAGGTATATTGATTTTTGAAATGTAATCGTCGAAAATGGAATTTAGCAAGAAACATCTTTTCCTAATATCCAACCTAAACCTCCCCTGACACATCTTCATGCCTTTCCCTACTTACTTAGCATCCCTTCCAGTCCTGGGTCCAAGTCATTTAAGAAGATGTGGAAGAGCACAGGGCCGAGGATGGATCCCTGTGGAACCCCACTGGTGACAGGTCACCAGCCTGATGTCACCCCAGTCACTGTAACCCTTTGGGCCTGACCCATGAGACAGCTGCTCACCCCCCACGTCATGTGTTTATCCAGCGGTGGGATGGAAGTTTTGTCCAGAAAGATATTGTGAGAGACATGCTTTTAATACTATTATGACATTTCTGGCTGACTAAAAGAAATGCATGTTAAATCTCTCATTTTTGTAGGAAATCTTCCATAATTGAAGGGGGTTGCAATATTTTATACAGAAATTAGAAGAAAAAAAAAAAGGAAACCATAACTTAATCTAACCATCCCTTGGAAATGAGCCTGTTAACATAATAAGAATGTGAAAAGTGTGTGTGTGTAAGGTAGCTGGTAAATATCATTATGCTGCTCACAAGGAGGCAGGGGAGCATCATGCAGTGGTTCACAGAGTTAAAAATTGCATGATTGCACCAGATGATGATATGTACTCTTGGAAGGACAAAACAAATGCATTTTTTCTGGAATTATTTCAAACCTCCCATGTAATTCTTTGCAATCACAAGCTGGCAGACACTGAAGAATCAAAATATGTTTACTGTTTAACAATACCTCTTCACACAGTATATGAATATACGGTATAGAGATCTAAAAACATGCTTCCAGTGTGGTTTTGGGCTTTGCATTTTAGAATATACTGAATTTTTTCACTTTAATAGCTCCAAAATCCTCTGTAAGGTATCTGAGAGTATTGAATGAATAAAGCCTTTCTGGTGATGTATGTTAAGTGCATTCTTCAATAGATATCTGTAGGTAAAGATTAGCAGCTGAGAAAGGCCATCCATTTTAATCTTTTCACTTACGCTTTCTAATTGAAAATTATGATTTCCATTTAGGAAACCAAAAGAATGTGTTCTTTTGGCTTTCATTAGTGCCAAGTCTCCTGTGATAACACTTGTACATTTAAAGCTTACATTGATTAGGAGAATGTATAGCAGTACAGGATGTAATAAAATTACTGTTGAAAAAGTGAGAAGGCAAAAATGGTTTAAGAATTTTCTATTTATTTCCTTCCCATTTCTCACCCCATCTGTGGATTGTATTATGCATTTTGCCTAAAACTAAGTACCCCCACTTTGGGATCTCGGAAAAGGTAGAATAAACACTTTTACTTTAGTAGAACTTAAGAGAAGTGAATAAAACCAGAAGGAACATTAGTTTCTTAATTTGCATGGAGTCAGATCGTAGACATGTAAAGAAAATCAAAACCAGTCTCTGTAAGTATAATGAATAAGTTTGTGTTTTCATTTCTGCTAAAAATGTTAAATCAATGTTTAACATTTACTCAGGTATGTAACTCTATTTTTGAAACATTTTCTTAATTATGATTTTTCACATTTTACTTGTGTTCCATGTAAAACAAATTTTGTCTGATTGTAAATAATTGTGCTCTGTGAAAATACTTCCACATTTTAATAGCAAGTAGGTACCTAACTGCCTTGTGACTGTGTTATAATCTCATTCATAATGACTAGTTGAGTTTCTATCAAAAGATATTTCTGACAAGTAAAAAGGTAACAAATAATACATTGATTTACACAGATTGTTTAGCCCACAACTAAGTACCAGAGTGAGACTAATTAATCATGACAAAAATGTCATGCCTGTATACTTTCAGTGGGATTTCATTAGTCCCCAACAAGACATAATCGGTGAAAGTTTTCTTCTGTTGAGAATCTTTTAGGGAGAAATACTGCCGTTAAATTTTTATGCTTTTGATACAGATTAATTAGTTGCTGTAAACTTCTGAGATTTGACTGTAAAGCTTCTTAACTTCTGTATAATTTTCCTTTTACCAAAAAATATCAACAGAATTCCTGTTTCCTGGACAGAGGGGAAAAAAACCCCAAACCAGCAACCAAACAAATCCAATACTCTGTACCTGTCATTTTTATTTTACTGTGGGAAGTAAGAGGAATCAAACACACATTCTGCCCTAGATTCTTAATTGTTTTTAATCAAGGACTTGGATTAGTCCTTGATAAAAATACAAAGAATTCTATTTTGAATATCCTTGAATAAAGGGTAGCTTACAGATGTTGTACTCCCAAAATAGAAGAGAGAACAAGCTATGACTCATAAAGTCCTAATTTCATCTCTACTTTTCCCTTGCTCTTGGGAGAAATTACATTGCTTCAATTGATGACTTCTCAAAGAAGCAAAAGATTTCTCTTTTCTGCTAATGTAGATTACAGATTGAAAAAAAAAATCTGTTTTTTTCATAGTAGTAGAGTGACAGGAGAATAATTGCTTATTTCCATACAACCACAACCAGGAGCTCATGGCTCTTTGTATCTGCTTGTATATATGCACATGGTCTCTACAATGTTAGACTTAAGATTTTTTCTTTCAGAAATGGTCTCATCTTCATTTGCAAATCCTGTAAACCTGTTTTTAAAGAAATAACTTTTTAATCACTTATCGTGGTGCAAGGAAGTTTCTGCTGTCAGAATTGCAGAATTTAAATTGCTTAGTTATTTTATGAGGAAAGAATAATGGGATCTTTGTGAAAAACCCATGCTCTCCAATGTTTGAGCTCTGCCACCGGCTTTGTTGCCCTCTTGGATGCATTCAAGAACCTTCACATTCTTCTTAAATCATGGAGCCCAGAATAGTACAGTACTCAAGGTGAGCATGAATAATGTGGGATAGCTGTCCTTTCTGTGCGGCTGGTGATGCTGTGTTTGATGCACCCCAGGATGGGATTTGCCCTCTTGGCTGCCAGGGCACCCTGCTGACTCCTCCTGAGTCTGCTGTTGACCAGCACTCCCAGATCCCTTTCTGAGGGGCTGCTCTCCAACTCTCCTCTCTCAATATACACCTGTGTTTTTTTCCTGTGATTCTGGTCAAGGCTCAATTGAAAGGCAAGGTAATTTTACTGGCATCTTTATAGTGCCTACTGAAGCTGGCTAGTCATGCCTGTGGCTGATAAGAGAGAATACCGTCTAGCTAGCCTTCTACTTTTCAACAAGTATTGCTGATTGCTTTTATCTCTTAGGCACCTCTAAAAATCTAAAAAAACCCCCAAACCAACTCTTTAATAAAAATCTATCTTCATAAGCATTATTTTTTATTAAAAAGTCTTTGCCCCTGCCTTATGACCTTCACAGAGGATATGTACATGGACAACATTTATGAGAAAATATTCCAGAGATTTACTTCAAATGCAATCTTCTGAAAGAGAAGCTTCATAGGGAAGAAAAAAATCCATTGTGCATGCCTGCTAAAATAACACAGAGCTTGAATTACTATTTCTTCTTCATAAATGCATTCAATATATTCAATAACCTGCGGGACAAATTTTTCTAACATTCATGATGGAACCCTCCTGCTGTTTAAATTAACAGGACTTTTGCATTTCAATTTAAGGTATCCAGTTTTCACCTTCAGACTGTTTTCCTTAAAATGCAACATCTCTTATTGCAGAGAAGGTCTTCCTTTTGTTCTAATAATTTGCCTCTGTCACTTGCAAAGATCATAACAGGAAGCAAACTACTCCAACAAAGAATTATCTCAGTCTGGTAATCAGTTGCCTATTTAGCTGAATCATCAAGGACGAATTGCCTGCATCTTGGTATCTGCCAGAAGATGGTACCTAAAAGAAGAATATATTAAAATTCCCATACCTGGAAACATCTTCTATGTCATCTCAGTGAAGAGAAATTACATTTGGAAACTAAAAAGACCAGTCACCACAGAAGTTCTAATTGGTGGCATTTTACCCTTTCCACTTTGGGTTTTTTTTTTCTGAAGGCAGTACTCAGCATGCATGACTTTGATATACCCTGACTAAGGGAAATGAAATTGATGTCTTGGGGAAATAATATAAAGAGAGATGCTGCTTTAGAAAGTCTAATGAATCAGCTATGCAATTTTCTATTTATAAGAAGTTAATAGAAGACAAGGTCAGAAAAATTGTCATAGATTCATAGAATGGCCTGGGTTGGAAGGCGCCTTAAAGATCAGCTAGTTCCAACCCCACTGCCACCTTCCACTAGACCAGATTTCTCCGAGCCCCATCCAACCTGGCCTTGAACACCGCCAGGGAGGGGCCACCCACAACTTTTCTGGGCAACAGTTCCAGTGCTTCACCACCCTCAGTAAATATTTTTTTTCTAATATCTAATCTAAACCTTCTCCCTTTCAGTTTGAAACCAGTCCCACCTTCCTGTCACTTCATGCTCTTCTAACAGTCCCTCTCCATCTTTCTTGTCAGCTCACTTCAGGTACTGGAAGGCCACAAGTAGGTCACTCTGAAGACTTTCCTTTCCCAGGATGAATAATCCCAATTCTCTCAGGCTTTCCTCATAGAGAGGTGCTGTATCCCTTCTAATCAACTCTGTGACTCTCTCCTCTGGACTTGCTCCAACAAGTCAAGGTCCTCCCTGCGCTGGGAATTCCAGGTGGGGTCTCACCAGAGACCAGAGTAGAGGGACAGAACCACCTCCCTCAACTTGCTGGTCATGCTCCTTTTGATGCAGCCCAGGACACAACTGACTTTCTGGGCTGCATGGGTGCATTGCTGGGTCACGTCCAGTCTCTCATCCACCAGCACCCCAAAGACCCTCTCGACAGCCCTGAGAAAATAAGAACTAGTGATGCTGGTCGCATATAAATATAGTTGACATATCTATAATATATTTTGCTTAGGAGAGAACTGAGCGTCTTCCCTTTTTGAGTGAAATGAAATATGCTTACTCTTCATATGAAAAGTAGTACTACATAAAAAATTCTTAGCAGGGTCTTTGGTTGGTCTCACTGATCACTACCACATAGCATTGGCTAAAAATGTAATTTAAGCAGACTGATTTAGTAATGAAGAGTACAATAACAAAAGTTATACTCTGCATGTATCTAAGCAAATTAGGATTTTTTTACTTTCCTTCTTTTTAGTTTGTAAGGGCAACTGCAGGAACTTCGTGAACTATACCAGTATTCAAAACACTACTTTCAATTCAGTGTGCTCTAAGTTTGTATTCTATTGTTTTCCATTTTTCCTGGTTTTTCCTCGATGCTTCCCTGAAACAGAATAATCAATTAAAATTAGTTGACAATTATGACATCCTACATGTGGCAAGGTTGACCTGCAGATGTTAAACAAATTCGGTTGTGTTTCCTGTAAGCAATTACCTGTACTTTAGAAATTGAGACATTTTACAAAATTTACAAAACATTCAAAAACATATTGGCTTAAGGAAGGTAGGTGTTTTGTCCATACATTTTGAATACTCAATGCATAGATTCTTTTAAAGTGTAGGAAGTAGCACAGTTCTCTTCATACCTAGGCATACAAGACAACAGTCTGGAATATTTACAAAATATTTGTGAGATGTACTGGAAGTACATCAGCTTTAAAATGATAACTTCAGCTTTAAAAAAAAACTATCAAGGAAGCAGTGCTTATAGACAAAAGGTACTTTTTAGTTTTGTGAGTTACAGTTTACAGGGCAACTCAGAATTTTGAACATTAGACACCCAAAAAGTTTTCACATATTTACTTCTATTGCTTTACACTGCTTGTGAGATGGAATATTATTAAATATCTTCAAATAGAATTTACTCTGGGAGACAAAAAATGGTTTAAAGGAGTTTATTTAAGCCAAACTGTGAACTTTATATATCACGCATGAGGTTAGGAATCAGAGTACATCATTTTAGATAAAGCTGTTCATTTACTGAGCTTCCTCACACAGAAATATACATATACATGTTGAAAGTGACCACAAGAAGTGAAATAGCAAAAGGCAGTAACTTCATAAAGACATTCGAAGGATCAGTGTTGAATTCAAGAATACAAGTGTCATTCTTCGAACGCTGGAGCTAATTCATTCTGCAATGACTATTTGGAAACAGCTGCTATAGAAACCTTCTACATGATCAACACAAGAGGTACGGACGGAGTCAATTCCATTTAAAAAAACCAGGATTTCAGCATGTTATTATGGTTTAGCCCCAGCCAGCAACCAAGCCCCACACAGCCACTCTCTCACTCCCGCATCTCTAAGATCAGGGAGAGAACTAGAAGGGTAAAAGCTAGAAAACTCATGGGTTAAGATAAAGACAGTTTAATAGACAAAGCAAAAGCCATGCACACAAACAAAGCAAAACAAGGAATTAATTTGCTGCCTTCCATGGGCAGGCAGATGTTCAGCCATCTCCATGAGAGTGGGGACCCACATGGGAAGACAAATGTCATCATTCCAAATGACCCCCACTTCCTCCTTCTTCCCCCCACTTCATATACTGAGCAGGATGCCACATGGTCTGGAATATCCCTTTGGTCAGTCGGGGTCACCTGTCCTGCCTGTGCCTCCTCCCAACCTCCCATGCACCCCCAACTTCCTTGCCAGAGTGGCAGTAGGACAAGAAGAAAAGGCCTTGGCTCTGTGTAAGCTGTGCTCTGCAATAACAAAAACATCTCCGTATTGTCAACCCTGTGTTCAGCACAAATGCAAAACACAGCCCCACACCAGCCATGGTGAAGCAAATTAACCCCACCCCAGCAAAAAACTGCACATATGTATATTTTGGTTTTAGTTAAAGGATGCATAGATGACCTTTTCTGCCATATTGGGGTTATTTAATTCAATAGGAAACTAGTTTAAGTAGTTTTCAATTTTTGTCAAGCAAATAAAATAAACTCTTTTAATACAAATGGAAATATTTTAATCTTTCTTTGTCTTTTTCTTTTCCTGTTTGAATAGAAAATTAAGTTTTTGCTTGAACCTATGCAGTTTATTTCTCAAATTGTTATGTATAAAACTAGTGCTTATCTGACTCTGAAAATTCTTTTTGCAAAATTAGTAAGAAATGTATAAATATTTTCCCTTTTAAATAATAAGCCTTCATTTCTTTAAACAATCACACTTTTTTCTAAAATTAAGAAAAGCTGAGTTTTGAAGAAATTGCAGGCGTGACTCGTAATTTCTTAATGAAGATCCTCTGGTATATATAAAAAGCAAATTGTTTTAGGAAAATATGAACTAGTTAGAAAAGCTCAACATTTTCATATCTCTTGTGATCCTAAATTGTAACACCCTTTACATTTTTATCTTTCAGAATAAGATAATACTGCTAAGCAGAATGTATGGTTTGCAGATACAGTGAATATTAAAATACTGGCCTTTAAAATAATGACGGTACTAATAGCTAAAATAACAGAGAAGGGAAGAACCTATTGAGTAGAATGTTAATTTCTTCCTATGCTACTTCTACACTTTTTTTTTCAATTTTACACAGTTCCCTAATTTTGGCTACAGTCGAAATAAGGTCAAGCATTTCTAAGAGCAGCTGTTACAAGATATTTCTTCTTACACAGATGTTTCCCTGGGGCACTGTCTCTTTTCTGTCCTATAATATAGGAACTTTCCTCATTAAAGTAACACTTTAAATATTGAAGCATCTAAGACTAGTGCAAAGATAACAATTTGTTAACTTGTAAGACCAAGAAGTTGCTGAATGCCAAGTACTTCCTATTTGGAATCAGTCAAAATTATGAGTACTTAAGGAACATATTTAACACTAGTTACTGTTTGACTTAGGGGTAAAAAACCCCACAAAACTGGGTCCTCCATCCTGAAGTGTAAGAGAGAGGTTTTGTGTAAAGCCATATCTCCTGAGTCTCAATTCTTTGAACTCTAGTAATTTCAAAGAGTAATTGCTCAGTTTTTCTGGGGTTTTTTTGGTTGTTGTTGCTATTGTTGTATTCAGCTTTGACTAGAAGTTACAGCTTGATCATGACTTTGTCTGGAAATTTCAGATTGTATGAAGTTCTTGCTGACTTTGAAACCCCTGCAACAATATCTGACCACCGAATTTTTCCTACTTCCATTTCCCTTTTAATGATAGATTAGGACACGGGATAGGGAAGACCTTACCTCGGACCGTGCTATTAGTAAATCAATGGTAAAGTTCCTTCCTTTAGCCTCTTCTAGCAAACACTCTAGACTGAGCTCTAGACTGAGAGAAAGCATTTCACAGATCTGATTGAAAGCAGCTTCTGCAAACCATAGTTATAGATTTTATCAAACTCATCCATTTTACCTATGGCCACATAAGCATTAGAACTGGCATATACAAGAGAACAAGAATGGTGTTTTGCAGCTTGAAGTTTAGAAAAACCATGAAAGGAATAGCTCAGAGTCCCATTCTCAGATGTTTCCAATACAGTAAATATAAATTTACAGTACCTCTGAAAATAAAGATGACAGCATCAGGAACTGTGCAACCGATGTTTGTGGAAAGGTAGTTCTTTGATACAGAACTGGGCTGAAATGTGGTTATCAGATTCTTTGATTGTCTGCTTCTTCTATCACTTTTTCTGAAAGACACTATTTTACCTTTGTCATATTCCTTATAATGTCTTCTCCTGGTGCCAGGTAGGTTGTGCACATCCCTGAAAAGATGATTAATCAAATGCCGTAAAAATGATCATGAATGTAAAGCTTGTAAAAAATGAAAAGACATCCTTGAAACAGTTGGATTTTTTTCTGTAGACCTGACCATGCCTTAATTTATTTCATTGCATGTATTTGTCCTTTGTAGTGTTTTCAAAATAATACTCAGACCATGCAAAGTAGTGGATATACCAGTTGCAGTGCAAAATAGAAAATTAAAAAAGCTTTTCTGGTTCTAGCCACTGATATTTTCATCCATTAGCTCCTCTTGGTGTATTCTATCTCCTATGCCACATAAAGCAGTAATCTTTGGCCCATTGATGCAGGGACATGAAATGTCATCTTACCGTAAGTTGATTGCTTTCATGTATTCCTCCTATTTATACTGTGTATCTTTGTTCTTGCTGGTAACCTAGGAATCACATTCAAATCCTCTTAGTCGGAACTGACTCTGTTTTGTATGTATGAGCATCAGATGTTTCTTGAATACTGCCTAAGGATGATAGGGCTGAAGGTTACCTTTGACATGGTTTCAAGGTCTGATTGCACATTGTGCCATAATCATTTTCTGAAGCTCACTGTGTTTTTTGCACATGGACTGACTGGACATTTGTGCTCAATGGGATGATTGGCTTCTAAAAATAGGAGAATTACAAATAAAATGGGAAAGAGCAAAATTGAATGCTAGGAGCAGAGAAAATACTCTGATGTCAGGTAAAGAGAAGGCAGATGAAACCAAATCTGAACTAGATAATCCTCCTGTTGAATCGAGGCTGATTTTGGTGATAAGGCTTAAGATAAAATGACCTCCAATTGTTAGAGTACCTATAAAGTATTTATACTTTTTAAAGGTATTTTTAATATCACACCCTTTTAGTTACTATGCAAATTGTCTCCTATAATTTTTTTTTGTAATTGATTAATTATTTAGACCTTCAGTGTTTTTATATGACAGGGGCTGAACAACAAGTATAACTGAATGAAAGCTGTAAGTGCACACTGAAGGGAAGGCTTACAATCTGTGACAAAGGTGTTGTGCATGTGACTGTTGCTCAGTTGACATTCAACTTGCCTAGTGAAAGTCCTTGTGGTATGATTGACAGGATCGTGTATTTAGAAAATAGTCTGATCTGGAAAGCACGAGCCAAGGACAAAAAATCCATTAAAAATAGATAAAGAGTATTTACTTTCAAAACAGCTTTCTTAAAGGAAGGGATAAATAAATAGCAACACAATATGCATGCATACATTTTTTTTTCTGTATTAACTTTTCTAAAATCATGCCTGTACTAGTGTTTAGCTATGTTTGAGAGTTTTCTTATTTTTCAGAGTATAATTATATTATGTTATAAATAGTAATTACATTTTTCTTTAAATCGTCTTGTTTGAAATCCCCTGAACACTTTTCAGATAAGAATATTCAAACCTAATTAATGATAGTGTAAATCTAGGTTTCATGTAAGCAAATTCTAGGCTTTACATGAATGTCAAAAAGAGAACAAATGTAGTTAGTATTTTTATGTAGATTTCTCAGCAGTAATATTTTTTCTTAAGTGACTCTAATCCTTATCTACCTAACTCAATGGGCTCAAATTTCGCTTCTTTATTTTTCTGCCTACCTTCTGTACACAGATAGGTATGTAACTTTCTACAAATACCGTGGCCATTATTGTGGCATAGACTAAAATAACATACATTTATTTCCTCATAGAGAAGAAAATATTATCAAAGACCTTGACAGAAATAGAAGAGAAACAATTGCCCCTTTCTGAAGAGCAGTGAGAATCACTGCATTCCTGACTGGTATTAACAAGTAGACTTTTTGATGAAAACCAGTTCTATATATTGATCCTTGCACGGTGTACAAAAGATCAGTGCATTAACATATTTTAATAATTCTAAATAATAATTCTAAAATAATTCTAAAATTCTCAACACATTCTANTTAACATATTTTAATAATTCTAAAATGCATTCTCGACGCATTGTGAATAGTTCTTTAATTTTTTTTCCTTTTTTTGCCATAAACTACTTTCTTTTCTGAATTTCAGTGTTTCAGGGTTTTATTTCCATGTACATGTTAATACAAAGTTGAAGGATCAAATTCTGCACATTAATTTTTTAGTGAAGAAGGGATTTCAGTGGTAGCTTTAGAAGAGAGAACTTTTTTGTGGTCATAGAACAGACAAACAAAAGCTATTGCTGCTGTGTCGATACCAATCTCTGGCAATTCAAAGCAGTGGTTTCTTCAGCATGAGTAAGAACTTGATACATTCTTGTTTGTTCATTAATGTCTTTGTGATCAAATTGTAGAGAACTGCATTTAAATATCTTCAAGAAATACCCTTTTCAAAATCTATATATATTTAATTTATGTGTTGAATTGATACATTAGATTATTTTCTAATGTTTATTGATCCTTACTTACTGAGTGCAGATTATGATCTATAATCTAATCCCAGCCTTCAAACACAACAGAAAAAACTACACTAAATAGTTAACAGTGAGAACACATGCTGTATAAACACAGAGGAAGGTTGGTAATTTGAGTCTTCTTCAGTGCTGCAAATACTGATTGTGTTTGTTAGTATATTATAGTTTAAAAAGAAAAAAATAATATGATGTTTCTTATAATTTTCATTCAGAAAATAGAAATATAATTTATCCTTTTATTGTGCCCTGAAGAATGTACTCAGTTGTGGATATGAGATGCTTTGTTCACATTGATAACCACGAGCTGATCTCCATGCTAGGCAAGAAGAGTGAAGGATTGGTCATACACTGGGTGGAATTGACCACAGAAGATTAATCTAACAATCCAAAGAGAATTGCATGTTAAAGATACTGTCCTTTAAAATAAAGGAAACTGTGGGTGTGCATGTTTTGAGGTCTTGTGTGACATATTTTTGTGAATGATTGAGGTCTTGAGTCTCACAACTGAAGTGAAGAACAATACTATAGGGAAGGGGTTGCTGGCAGGACAGAGGACATGTGAGTTATAGCTGGATTCTGAACCCTTAAATGAATGCGGAGTAAATAGAAAAACTCTGAGAGACACTTTTTTATTTTTACTTTCTCTGTGGATATAGCTGCAGTTCCTCTGGAAAGTCTTTCTATTCTTTATGTCTCCCAAAGGGTTGAAGTATCAACAATAATAGTCCCATAAAATTAGAGCTCTTGGTCTTTCCATGAACATGAATTGTGATTCATACTGAAATCCCCCTTTATGGCTTTCAGCAACTTTATAGCCAGGAGCTGACTGGAAAACAGTGAGGGTGTGAGGTAAGCAGAAGCCTTTTCTCAGCAGTCTCCATAATCCGTAAGCACTTAGCAAGGGAAAGAGTCTCCTTCAGGGAATGCTCCAGAGCAGGAGCCTGGTTCAGACGAAACTTGCTCTAGGAGAGCCCTAAAATCTCACTGACTGTACTAGGAAAACAAGAAAGACTATGTTCCTTACAGAAATACTTCAATTCAGTTGATTCACTTAAAGAAAATTAAAAGAAATAGAGCACCCTTCTGCTTTTAAAAATTATTTTAAAAGAAAACTTAATTTTTTATTTCCTTTGTGGCTTTTTTGTTTGTTTTTGGTTGTGGAGATTTTTGTTTGTTTTTTTCTTGTAAGAGGTAAGAAGTCGGGGAGAAGGCTCATAGGACATAATGCAGTGAAAGATACTGGCAACTTTTGTATAAGCTTGTGTATTTCTCTTGCAGATACGCTGCGCACAAACCACAAAAAAAAGAATGGAGAATATAGTGAGATAATTGCAGAAAAATATTTTAAATTAGTAGCTGGAAGGAAATCTCCTGTCCAAACAATAATGACTTGGTCTAAAATACACTGAACTTCTGAGATTGTATTATATTAATTTATTTATTTTTAAATACTAAAAAAATTAAATACTAAAAAAAATGTATATTATACAGCTCTATAACAGGTTAATGAAATGGGGAAAAGAACAAGGCCACACAGAAACTGGAAGTGCCTGTCAGGCTTGATGGGGACCAAGAAATGTTTGGTATCATAGACACAAGAATAAAAATAAGAAGAATTGTTCTCTTGTTCTCTCCAAGGCTGTTTCATAGTCAGCTGTGTCAGAAAAAATGACTAGATGATCTACACGTAAAGATATAAAGCTTTTCTTTTCAAAATGACAGGCTTAATAATCAAATAAAGTAATTTGACATGATTCTATGAGGTGCTGAGCAGTTGGCTCTGATCCAGGAAAATGCTTCCCTTCTACTTCAATCTCATGAATACCTCTCTTCATTAAAAATGCACTGGGAATTTATTGTTAGAAAAAAAGGAAGAAAAAAACCCCAAGCCTAAACAACCACTAAACCCATGGATGCAATTATAGAGGACTCATTTATCCAGAGAGCCATTTAGTGTTTTGTAAAGGTCTACTTTTAAACCTGCAAGGGATTGCTGATTTTTTTAAAATGTTGATACATTGGTTTTTTTTTTTCCTTGCGTGCTCTTTTTTTTTTTTTAATAGGTGTTGTCAAGAATGGACGTACTCTTGCCTAAGATTTTTGAAAGATCAGAGAGGGATCACTGTATTAAAAAGCTATACAGCATCTATGTATTATTATTTTTTTGAAACATGTAACCATGAAACATAAAATCTTTAACTATGTATTCTTTGATTCTCTGATTTAGACTATTTGTCTGGTTTAAGTCTATCTAGACTCATGATATGAAAGAGTCTCTAAAGGTGAAGTAGCACTAAATAAAATAATATTTTTATATTTTCAGTGCTGGGGAACATGAGAGGTTATAGGAAAAACAGAAGCTGAAAAATATACTGAATAATCAAAACATTGAGTAATAACTAACCACATCCACACCTGAACAAGCTTAAACTATAGCAGCTGCTTTTCTGACTGCAAACAAGACAGCTTTTGAGAAATAAAAGAAAGAAATAATCAGGACAAACCTAAGATTAATTGGGGGTTGAGAGGATGGGTGGAATGACACCTCCTTACCTACCTGCTGCACTGAGATCCAATACAGGCAGGTTTTGGGTGCAGATCTGAGAACCTAAATGTCTCGGGAGACCTCAGGAACCAGACAATGTCAGGACTATAACTAACTTCTTTTGACCTGGTCGTTGTGGTGGATAATAGTGTGGTGGTTACAGTACTTACTTCAGAAGAGTGAAACTGGGGTCATCACCTGTACTGAACACTGTGGGAAAGGTAACCAGTAATTCTCTGCTGAGGTGTATTTCTGCTCTGTTCTATCCTAAATTTCAGCCTGCTCTTCCTTTTCTCATATTTTCTCAGCTTGATGAAAAGGAACAGTGGAGAGTACTGTGCCAGAGTTTACTATGTCTTGGTGGATAGGACACTTCTGGAAACACGGTGTCACCTTTGCATTGTCTGAAATCACTACTTAATTTTACTTAATTTATTTCCACCTTAGACTCAAGTTCATATAAATAACATTCCTTGGTATTTCCCATACTTGGTGGTTAGGCTCAGATTAGACATGGGTAGAATGGATCACCTTTCAGAATCTATGAAAATGACCTAAGATATTAAATTGAAGAAAGAAGATTGCACTTCTTGTCTTTGAAAGTGATTTTCAACAAGAATAAATGGAAATTGGTTGTTAAATAATTTCACAATGGAGGTAACAGACTACCTGCCCAAAGTTTAAATAACAAAGTGTGAGAATGAAATGGAAAATAAATTTTCAGAGTCTCTTGATTCTACCAGAACATCATTTATACTGCTCTACATGATTCTCAAAATGGCAAATTTTCAAACCTTTTTTAAAATGTTCCTGTTTACAAATATTTTTTACTCAAATATTCCATGATGCTAAGCTTGAATTTATGACATTGGAATACTTTCTACATGAGGCAACAATATCACTTCTTGAGGACTTGGGAGGTGAAGTCTAGTTAGGAGTTCATCTCACAAAGTCATTTGGGAACTTATGCAACTTGGATGTCTATCTATGTGTGTTATATCCTCTCCTTATAGTAGAGGTAGGTAAAGTTAATCTGATTAATTTTAGGCAATGAATTAAGAAGTGAGTAGTCTTCTGGACTGCCTTCTCTGAACTTACTGTAAATAATGTCTTGGCAGTTCAGATATCTGAGGCAGATAGATACCTGGGGAGAGCCATGGATGTTGTCTGCCTTGAGATCTGAAAGGCTTTTGCCACTGTCTCCCGCAACATCCTCATAGGTAAACTCAGGAAGTGTGGGTTAGATGGGTGGACAGTGAGGCAGATTGAGGACTGCTCCAGGTGAACCTGCTTAAACAGGGGGATTGGACTAGATGGTCCCCAGAGGTACCTTCAAATCCCCACCATTCTGTGATTCTGTGATGTAAAGTGTGTCTTTCCAGGTAAATGCTTCCTTGTATCACAAATAATTTTCCACTTAAATATTACGACATTCTTCAGAATCACATTTTTTCCTTTCTGTTTTGGCCGTGAAAAATAATGTCAAAGTGGTGTAGTATCGTGAAAAGTTTAAGTTTTTTACTGATGTTCACAAAATATTCTGCCGAGTCTAGTGTCTTTTTACAATGTTCGTGGTGTTTTGAAGTTACATTCAGGGTTTTTTTGTTCATGCCTTTTAATAATTGAAACTTTAGTAATAATAGTGTTCTACAAGTTTTATTCCTTTTTTGTCCGGTCATTTCAACTTGAATTACTGTTAACAATGTATTTGTTTTGTTTTAGTAAAGTCAAAAACATTCTATAAAACTGTTTGTTTTTTTCATTTTGGTTTTTATTTTAATGAGACTTTTAAGAATATATAGCTTACATGAAATCAGCAGTAGAAGGTGAGGTGTTTATAGCATCATAAAATTTCTAGTGAAAGAGATATGCCTTTACTGTTGTGAAAAAATATTTAGCATGTTTAAGAACCAATGAATTTTCTAAGACAATGACTTCTATACTGCTGCCACAAGTACAAATGTCTTTTTAGGATAACTCTACCATCTTCAGGATGCAAGAGGAAAAACAAAGAAACAGAGAAGCAAACAAAAAAAACAACTCAAAACCACTCCTCAAAGATTCTAGGAGCTGGTGATCTAAAAAGTGGCCTCTCAGTCATATAATAGCTTAAGAAAAAAACATGCTGGAAGTTTTTCTGTCATGAATTCAAAACATGACCTCAGTTCTAGTGAATTTTTGTTTTCTGAAGGGTTTTAAAAAATTAATAGGAGTGAAAAGAGTAGCTCTTCAAAAATAAATTAAAATAAATTTTAAAATATGCCCTGACATTTTTATTCATAAGGAATTGTAAAGCATTTAAAATTATATTAACGGACTTTTACGAAATCTTACAGAAACATATTAAGAAACTGATAATTACAGTAGGTAAAGCTGATTATTTTAAGAGAGTAGTCAAAATGTCCATTAAAAAGAAGAGAATATTTTTCACATGCTGAATGGAATTCAAAAATAATAACAAGCTTGCCAGCTACAGCTGTTGTAAAAGAGTAAAAAATCCCTTTTTCAAGCACAGTGACTTGAAAATAATGGCAGTCAACAATTTGACTCAACATTCAAGGAATGGTAAAACTATTTGAATGATGAAAAGCCTTACTCTAGAGGACTCCAAAAGACCTGAAATGTTTAGGGCATTACAATTTGTGTGTACCAGAATTCAAAACACAATCTTGTCACTGGAGACCATAGCTCTTTTCAGTTTCTTTGTATGAGGTAACAGACAAGACAAGGGTAAGGATGGCAAATGACTCCGAGTCACCTTTTAAGGTGAGTTTCTTGGGGTATAGGAAGGAGGTGCTGTTTCTTGCTACAACTAAAATAGTATTTCTGAATGGTTATCTCTTCTTTTTGGGGTTTACACATCCTTTTTGGTTCTGCTTTTTTTTTTTTTTTTCACCCTGTAACAGTCATGTTTTGCTGGATTACCAAATATGAAAACTTTGAGAAAAAGTGTCATTTGCCTCATGGAATATTTGTTTTGTCTATAGTGTGAACTGAGCCATGTCACTACTTGGCACTGTAGCATAGGTACAGACATCATTTTTTTTCTGTTAGCTTTTTGTTATGAGGTGATCTCATAATTCAGGTAATACCTTTTGCATTCATTCTTTATATTGTGTGTTTATCTTCAAAGTCGAACTGTTGACTTGTTTGAATAAAAAAATCAGAAATACACACTTTCTTAACTTTTGGAGCTCTATAAAGGAGGATTTGATCTCATTAATCAGATGACTGTTCAGCAACAAATGTAGAATTAAAACATATATTCTTCTCATGCATTTGGATACAGTCTCTGGAATTAGTTGGTCTTCATTATCACAGTAAGTAGTTTCTGTTTCTAGAATATAATTTATAATTTTTAAATAGAAAACAAATGAACAAAATATGCAAACATATTAAACAAACTTTGTAAGTTATTTTAGAGCAAAATTATACTTTTATTACTTCCTAATCTACTAAACAGTAGTTAAATTGTGTTCCCAAGGATACGGAATCTTGTTTTACAACAGTCATCCAATATCCTTAACCACCCTTCCCAACTTTGTATTCTTCCCTGAGTTAAGTGAAGGGGTAGTTTTAACAAGATATGCAGATATATTGGAGATAACAATGACACACACAAATAGAAGTGTCATAGTGACACACACACTGATGTCGCTTACAATGGAAGACATGCTGAATAAAAGGAATCGCAATTCCCAGAGGGGGCAATGCACACAATATTTAATGGGAACACTGCACCACAATTCTGAAACATGGAGAAGACCTGACAGCACTAACAGCTTTGACAGCAGAAGATGAGGCTCCAGTGTATGATATCTGACCTTAAAATAAAAAAAAAATAAAAATCTGTCTCACTATTTATTAGATGCAAAGAATAAAAAGGACTTGTCAGAATGGGGTGACTGAGTCACCGTTTCCTTCAGCATGACTACATCCAGGACAGAATAGGACACAAATATGTACGTATACTGGGGTTTAATTTTTTTCCTTTTAAAGGTGTCAATTTATATTATTACATGTCAAATAAACATTATACCAGAGAAACAGAATATTAAGAAAATACTATAAAATTTCATATACTTTGAAAACAAGAAATTATTTTTTGCATGACCACACAAGCAGCTCTGTCTTGTTCACATAACGGCCTTGTAGGCATTTGGATTTATAGCAATAAAACCAATGAACAAGAGAGCTCTTTGTATAACAGAGGAGAATATCTTCATTGTTACCAAAAGGTCCTGAAAAGATATCTAAAGGCAATAAGACAAAATAATAAAATTAAGAATGTAAGACATAATTTTCCTATTTTGTCATGAATATGTAGCAATTTTCAGTTTGTCATTGGGATGTTACATGCATGACTTTCAGATGACATTAGATATTTTACTGTAAGTCATCAAAAATGCTTTTATGTAAAAAGTAGTTTAACTATTACATTCAATTGATGCATAAGATATCGAAGCAGCTCAAGGAAAGAGAAAGGAATGGAGAATCAAAATGAAAAATGAAATGTGGACTAAAAAGGAACTGAAGCACTTATTTATCTACCTTGTGTCTAGTTTAACAACCTGCATTTCATGTACAGCAGGTTGCACTTGCTGCTGTTTCATTACTATAATGAATAAATATCTTCCCCAGAGAAATAATATCTTCTAGCTTGTCATTTTGTGAGTTGCTTTGACTACCTAAATCCAGTTTTTAATTACTGAATTTGCTAAATTTGATTTATCTTCTAATGTTCAAGTGGGGAAAAAAATGGAGTTACTGGTGAAAATAGCAACATACTGTCACGAAAAAATGACATCATTTTGTAATTCCTTTCATTCTTCAAGCAGGGCAGCATTTCAAGTAAATAAAAGTGGAATCTATGGAATATAGAGGTACCTAAATAGTCTGAAATTTCTCTAACAGATCTAATTTCAATTTTCACCCAAATTTGTGATAATTTCAGTTATCAAATACATGCATATATAAATAGGGTTCTTCCAGAAAAGCTACTGTGATAGATTTAATACGCTTGACTTTTGATTTTTCCTTCTCAATTATTCTAATAGACTTCACCTACTGTAGACTGAACTCAAACTCTATCTCCTTTCTCCAAGTGGGAAGATATTTTGAATTCTAACAAATATGCAGACAAAGACAACTGGCCTTTAAAAGTGAAGGAAGCTATGAATCTGAATCATGACAACTTACTTTAAAAAAAACTCATATAGTTTTGACTAATATTGAATTTTGATTGGTAAACCTCTATGTGTTTTTCTGTATAAAGATAGATAACTACCTAGATTTACTCAACTGTGTACACAGTTACAAGACAATTATTTTTTACCCATAAGAATTGTGGAGGAAAGTTATGTAAGAAAATGGGTGACATTCTGCGTTTCCAAATGATGAGATTTCCAACTTCATTGCTACTTTGGTCTAACTTGAAACAGCATTTCTATGCAAAGTATTTAATGCACTAAGGTAGTCTCAAGACAGTCAACAAATGGGAAAGAAATGGAAAAGAGGCATCAGTGTCTCCATTAACTACTTATGTTAAGGGCATATTAATGAGCTTTTGAATTTTCCTGCTTTAGAAGACATCCTCATCTTTGTCTACAAGTACAGAACATATGGCAATGCCAAACATCTGCACCATCAGTCCTGGTCTGCAGGAATAACTTGTCAACAATGAAAGCAGCCAACATAATGTACTCAGAAGCTCACCTGCTTGTAAATGGTATGAGCATGTTGAAAGTGATGTCTTCATGAACTAACCTTTAACAGCTGAATTCAAAATTCTCTTTGCATCATTATTATGTTTCTTCACATCTTAAACCTGATTATGTATGTGGTCTGCCCAGCTTGGAGCAATATTCTGACAATGCACCTCACTTACATCCTTTGTTTTCACATCAGAAACAAGCAGGCCTTCTTACTGTCCTTAAACATTGGGCCTGAAGACAACTGAATTTAGATTTTTTTAAAATATTAAATGTATAAAGTACCGAACATGTAAATATTCTGTGATATTACTGGAGTAAACAGATGAATGTGGTTTTCTACAATATCCAGGGATAGGATACTGATAATTCTAAAGATGACATCAACTTAAATAACCAACTTGATCCTTGCAATAACAGAGTAAATTAAAAGGAAAGATGATCACTGTCTGGTAAAGACGTTAATTTCTGAGCCTTTTTCTTATTTTCCAACTAGTTCATCATTTTCCTACAAAAATGCAAAGATGCAGTCTAGACAGCAAAATTATTCATATATATTAAAGATCCAGATAACCCTCAAAAACATTCTAGATTGGCAGGATCCTAAATAATACTCGATTTCAAAATTATGTAGCAATAAATTTCAAAAATTCTCAAACTTGGCCTCTATGGATAGTATTTGTGGTGATGTTTTTGTTTTCTTTTTGATCTTTTTTGTGATTAATTTTAAGGAATAATTTTGAGACTTGTGTTGTTTGGCCTACTTAGACTTCATATCTTATGGAAAAATGCATCAGCCACAGTGGTGTGAACAAATCTGTCTCTTTCATGGCTAAAAATGTTCATCAGTGAGTTTTAAGTACTTTAATTCCTAGCTAGAAATATAATCCAATGGATTAGACACCTGAGCTGCTTAGAACATTTTCTGTTTATTCCATTCTCTGGCTTTAGTGAGCGTCCTTTACTGTCTCCTGCCTCTTGCTTTCCTGTTTGTGCAGCTTAGTGTCAGTAGTAAAACGTTCTATAAGGATTTTGTCTAGAATACGCTTTGGCCAAATGTTTGCAACACTCTTCAGGAGTGTAGGAAATGGGATTTCAGTTCCTGTGTGGATGAGCAGAACTGAGAATCAGAGAGAGAGCTTGTCTTTAATTTTCTGGAATCCATCTCAGCTTCCATTGGTGACTAAAGAGGTTCACCCAGTGGATTACAGAGGATGGAATAGAAGGATGGAATTCAGTCTATTTGACAGAGGTATTGGATCCATTATATTTTGCATGGCTTAACCCAGAAAGACAATTTAGTTAAATGACTGGCATTTTCTTGAAAATATCAGTAAAGTACAGAAATCCAATACTTATAATATATTCACTTGATATTCTAGAGATGTCCCTCTCTATCTGCCTATGTTTTGTTGTTTGGTGGTTTGGCTTATTTTTTTTTTTTGTAAAAGATTATTTTGAACTCCACTTTATGTGAGTATAGAGGTCCCATTATGTTGCTTCACAATCCACATATTATTTATGTTCCTTTGAAGAAATCTCTTACTCAACTATTGCCACAGCTCTACCCCAACTGACCCCGTTATTTCCCCTTTATTTTTTACATTAGTACTGCATTACCTTGGCACTAGTATTCTTTGGGTTTTACCTTATGATCTCGTCAAAAGAACAACATTCTCTGCCAATGTAAAATAAAACAGCTATACTGATGTAGCTGAAACACTACCTATTTATATCAGCAGACAATTTGGCCAAATTTTTAGCCATTTTTATTATAAGATTTATTGAGACATGCAAGGTTACTGACTCTTTCACTTTAACAAAATTATGAACTAAAGCCCCAGTACAGTTAATAATTACTTAAGTCACTAACTTACCTACAGAGAGTGTTGGTCTGAGCCCTTGAATCCGCGAAGAATACCTGCTGGCAATATTCAGCAAAATGATGCTTCCTAATAGAGGGATTCCCACCAGAGCAGTTTCTCAGTGCAGATGTTCATCATTATATACAGTCAGCTACTCTATAGCCTCCACCTTCTACATAAAAGGAAACGTTGCGTGATTCCCCCCCTCAGAAACAGCACTAAATGTTAACAAAGCCTTTGCCCCATGTACAAGTTCTTTATGAACATGTGAACATGAATTATGAAAAATTTCTATTTTATTTTTTAAAATGTTGGAAATTTCCTCTATGAAATCAAATGAAATACACCCATTGAAATAAGTCGGCATTAAAACTTCAAATTGCCATTAAGCTTGAAGTGGATGTGTATTCAGTTCTAAGAAAAGGTTGCTTCTCCTTCATTAAAATCAAAACATTAAGCACTATAAAGAAAAAATCTTCAGCTTACACACTCATTTTCACACCTATTTTCCATTTTTACTGCACAGAACTGCTGAACTTCTAGGTGTAGCTTTTGAATTTGACTCATGAATTTTTTTATTCTTAGCTTTTGGACAATGTACCTTCTAGAAAAATTTTTGAGTAATTTACTGTTGTGATTAATTGAGAAGAAATTACACAATACCTTAAAATGATCAAATAAACTATTTGGAAACCGAAAATGTTTCTTTAGTCTCTGGCATGAAAGAATTGCAGGAGTCTAGACATTGTGGGTAAAATCCTGACCTGACAGAAAACAGTAACAAAATGTTTCTGTGTATTAAATAAAATCTACTTAAAATCTACTGAAGTTTACTATTACTACTGCTACTATTACTAATGCTATCATAGTATTATTTACCCTGCAGTATTTTGGTGCTAGGTACACAGATTTCCATCAGTTATCACAGAAAATTGAGTTTGATGTCTTAAAGATGCAAGATTTATGCACAACACATTCTAGCTATAGGCAGGAAAACATAGACGCTAAACAACATCAATTCTACTGATCTTTAGACATGTAAGTGCTGTAAATGCTATTTTTACATTTTTATGTAAGATTTAATAGTGTAGTTTTGTCTTTTTTTGTGTATAAACTTTATAAAGATAAGCTTTGCTCTATGTATTCATCTAATAATTCAGTCAGAGATTCATCCTTTATATGATTTGTTTTCCAAGACCAAAGTTCTACTTTTTAGTTGTGCTTTGTATTTATATCCTTCAATATAAGCCTTTAACTCACAATATTTTCAGGGATGATTTGGGTATCTTTTGAAAAAATGGAGGGTCTAGTTTTTTCCTCTTCAGTTTCAATAAGCAGGAATTGTTTGTTGGTTTTGGAGGGCTTGTTTGTGGGGTTTTTTTGTGTTGGTGGTTGGGGTTTTTTGTCTGTTTGTTGTGGTTAGTTGCTTTTTTGGAGTTTTTTTGTGTGTATGGGTTTTGGGTTTTTTTTGGGGGGGTGGTTTGTTATTGTTGTTGGTTTGGTTTGGTTTGGTTTGGTTTGGTTTGGTTTGGTTTGGTTTTTTTTGTTTGTTTGTTTGTTTTTATTTGGAAGGGGGTCAGCAGGGGTTGTTGGGGTTTTATCTGTAATCCTAGTATGTAGGCTGAATATATGCTACTGAATGTGGCTAACCTTTGGTGGTATCAGATATTTGTGCTCCCTTTAAGTAGCACTTGCCTTTAGAATTAATAGCCTTTTCTTCCTCTGGGACTTACAGAAATGATACCTGGCCCTGTTAAAAGATGCACAGCCACAGAACAGTAGGCTTTCTCTCTCCTGCAGTCTTATTTTAGACAGGCAGTCACAGACTAATGAAAGGAGATTAACAGAGGCACATGGTGGTGAAAGAAGTAATGGATGATAATTTATTTGAAAAGAAGTTATTCTTAGGAAGATATTCTAGTGGAAAGAAATAAGAAATAGGCAGAGACAAAGGATGATAGCTGAGATGAATGTGCTAAAGAAAGGACAGCTAAGAAAAATGAAAATGGGGCAGAATATTTAGAAAAATACAGACAAAGAAATTTCATTCACAAACTGCTGATTATTTAAATTCCCAATTTTGGCTTCTGCATAGCTTCTACTACTCTGATTTCTTCATTGCCTTTGCTCCCTTGTACCAAGCAGAGGACTGAGGAGAAATGTGTCATTTCATGTCTTTACATCTGGGGTCACTTCCTTTAGTAGCTTGCCTCAAGAGAATGTCACATGGCAGGAGAGTCTCTAGACAGTGCAGCCTTTGCTTCGGTTGCCTGTGCTCTTACCAGTTTCTCCTGGTTCTTGTCTGCAGACTTTTCTGCATAGCCTTGTTTGTTGACCTGTCCAATCATTATCATGCCTAAATAGCATAGGAATGTAATGGAATAACATAACATGGAAAAGTGAGCTACCTACTGCATGCTACCAAAACAAACAAAAACCTGTTTACCAAAACAAATCCAAAATCTCTTTTGATTCAAATGGCTTATCAATTTAATTTCAGTGTTATAGTGAATCTTGGCTTTTTAGATGTTTCTGAAATATGGCTTCCACTAAAACTGACTCAGTGCTGCTTGCACATAACGATACTTCACAAATAAAGAACAGAAGATACTATTTTGAAAACACATTACAAAAACCCAAGAGGTTTAAACACACAGAATCACACAGAATTTGCTGAGTTGGAAGGCATCTACAAGGATCATTGAGTCCAACTCCTGGCCCTGCACAGGCCTATCCCCCAGAGTCACACCATGTACCCAAGAGTGTTGTCCAAACAGTTCTTGAACTCTTCTCAGGCTTGATGCTGTGACCACTTCCCCGGGGAGCCTGTTACAGCACCCAGCCACCCTCTGGGTGAAGAACCTTTTCCTAATACCTGACCTAAATCTGCCCTGACACAACTTCAGTCCATTCCCTTGGGTCCTGTCACTGGTCACTGCAGACAAGAGATCTGCAGACAAGAGGCACTGCCCCTCCTCTTCCCCTCACGAGGAAGTCGTAGATTACAGGGAGGTCTTCCCTCGCTTTCCTCCAGGCTGAACAGACATAGTGACCTCAGCCACTTCTCATACGGTTTCCCCTCAAGACCCTTCATCATCTTTGTTGCCCTCCTTTTAACACTCTTCAATAATTCAATATCTTTCTGATATTATGGCACCCAAAGCTGGCCCCAGCACTTGAGGTGAGGCCACCCCAGTGCAGAGCAGAGCAGGACAATCCCTCCCTTGCCCACCTGGTGATGCTGGGCCTGATGCCCCCCAAGACACGGTTGGCCCTCCTGGCTGCCAGGGCACTGCTGACTCATACTCAGCTTGCCATCGACCAGGACCCCCCAACATTCTATGACACTGCTTTCCAGCACCTCATTCCCCAGTCTGTCCATACACCCAGGGTTGTCCCATCCCAAGTGCAGAATCCAGCACTTTCCATTGTTGAATTTTTTGTGGTTGGTAGTTGCCCAGCTATCTAATTTGTTGAGGTCTTTCTGCAGGGCCTCCCCACCTTTGAGGGAGTCAACAGCTCCTCTGAGTTTTGTGAACTTGCTTAGCATCCCTTCCAGTCCTATGTCCAAGTTATTTATGAAGATGTTGAAGAGCGCAGAGCAGAGGATGCAGCCCTGTGGAACCTCACTAGTGAGTTACAGGTCACCGGCCTGATGTTGCCCCACTCACTGTCTGCCCGACCTGTGAGCTGGTTGGTCACCCATCACATGATGTGTTTATTGAGAAAGGGAAAGAAACAAGTTCTTTGTACTTATAACAGTAAGAGCTGTACTTTTGGGTTTTCATTTATGAATGATTTAATAAATTTAAGTCTTTCTCATGCTGTAATTTTTCTTCTCTGTTTAAAGGATTCTCTTAATTTCCTTATAGAGTTACAAGTAATTCATTTTGATAAGAAATCAAGTCCACAGTAAAAGCTAGAAGACTTTGCTTTTTCTCTTATTTGTATATATTTATTCAGACAAACATTCATAAATTCTATTCTCTACAGAACTAAAACAAGAAGGAAAGCCATGAAGCAAATAAGAGTTTATTTTATGCAGTGAAACATGTAAGAATTCAGTCTGAAGAACTGCTTTTCTGATCAAAACCTCTCATACTAGCAAGTATGATGGTGTTTTCTTACTCACTTATAAAATTGTTACCTGTATGAAGATTTTGTCCTAGTAAAGAATACAAATAAGGCAAATAAGTAATATTTAATGAATCATGTATCTCTCTATATAATCTCTTATTTGCATTAAAAAAATTGTCTCATTCTGTCAATTGAAGGCTTTCATAACTTACTATCTAAAAACATACTGAATTTTATCCTCAATTTTAGTAGGGATATTTTAATTCATCCTTCCCTATCAGAACACTATATTGAAGGAACAGATTTGATCTCTTCCTGCTCTTACCACTGTTGAAAAATTTTCATTAATGTTTCATTTCATGGAAATAATAAAAAATGAATTGATGTTTTCATCTGTAATCTGCTATGAATATTTTATTATAAGTTATCACTTTCCTTCAGTATTTGAGTTTCCAGCCACTGTAACATCTATTGATAATACCTAACTGTCAGAAAAAATGATTTACTGAAGAAGATTCGGGTGATGTTCCTGGGCATTTGAAAGAGTTACTGAACAAAAGGAGACGAAGCTTATAGTTTATAGAGGCTTCTATAAACTTCTATAAACTATTTTCCTGTGGAAAAGTTGTTTTAGAAACATACTGTAAGAATACAACAATATCTCTTCCACCACATGTTTTTTAAAAGTCCTACCCATTTTATATTCATTTAGTCCTTGAAATATTTTAGGTTTGTGTAACAATTTCACTGTGAGAGCACAATACTAAAATGAATCACTGGTAATGCTTTATTTTCTGTGAAAGTCAGTCAAATATAGAAATAATCTGACCGAGTATTTATGAGGGATTAGGTAGCAAATAAAGTGGGAATTGAAATAAGCATTTTTACCAAAGAAAATAAGTTGAGCAAGAACAAAATTATTTCTAAGCTTAAAGACCTCTAATAGTGGATATGGAGTAGACATCAGAATGTTATTATTGTTGTGTATATTACTATTCTGTAGTGTCAGTTAAGACTTGAACTAGAAACGTGGCTGATAATGATCTGTGTACATAGTATAAATATTTTTCTAGCCTTGACACAGCAGATTTACCAACAATCTCACAAAATAATCTATTTCTTGCAGTAAAATTTATTTCCAGGTTTGAAATGCATGAATGATTTTTTTGACAAGTTTATATTCCCATCTTCTCGTGTTGTTATAAGAAGAGTAAAGTGAAAGTAAAAAACCCCACAACTGTAAAGAAATAGCCCTACTCCCATCTCAGGGTTATGGGTCTGCAGAGGGACCTATTTTGAAAGAGATACTGAAGAATTATTTATAACTAGCATCCAACTGATCTTTGCGCAGGGGTATTTGGCCTCTTAGCTGTTTAGATGAAACAAAGAACCTCAGTTGCCCTCAAGATTTTAATTTTTCTTTGCTTGTACTTGGATTTGTTCTTTTCTCCTTTTTCCAGACATGATATGGACACTCAGGAATTCCTGGGTACACAGTCATGATGATAGCAAAACAATATCTTTTTATAGCACAGATCATACAGCATGCTACTCTACCACTTTTATTGGGTAGCAGGACAAGAATATTAAAGGGCACTTCATTCAAAATATATTGGTATATATCAATAACAGCTGCCAATCCTTTGACTATACTGTCCAGTGCAGGAGTGTGTGAGAGCTCTGAAGATCCCATGTAAAACTTGTTGTATAAATTCTACATTTACTGAACTACAGATGCTCATACAGTGCTCGTGTATGTGTGTAGCTGCCGTAGCATTTAGTATAAAATGACACTATTTCCCTTTACCATCCATTTCTGAAATGTTAAGGGTCTAATAGTAATCCCTTGCTGTTAACTGCAGCACAGAATTAAAGCAAAGTTTCATAACTCTTATGTAAAAGAAATAGGCAGAGCTGTCGTTAGGCAGTTTCCATTGACTAACTAAAAGAAAAAGCTAGATGATAAGGTTCAGCAAGCTCCTTAACTGTAGGAAAGTTAGATGAAGAGGAATCCTATTGTTAAAATCTTCCCTGAAATCTTTAAGTTTGTTTAAGCTCCTTTCATACTTTAATACCTTCATTTGAGCTCAGGTAGACACATCATTTTCATCACTGAGGATTTTGAGGCCCACTGTAGAGAAGAGAACTCAGCTCTTTGTCCTCATTGCTTGCTGCCGTGTGTACATTCAGACTGTATGCATAAAAAAAGTCATAAGCAGAACAGGATGGAAAAAATCTGAAACAAAGACAATAACCTAAGCCATAACATTTCCAATTTGATTTTCACTTTCTATGTCCCAAAATGACTGAGAACACATCAAAACTATATACAAAGTTTGAACTGACTCACATTTTTCACTATTCAAGGCAAGAAATTACTTTTCCAGTCTTTATGGGGCTTTGAACTTACACTGACATTTTGATATATGATGTATGCTTTTTTCACTCCCATGACTTTTTTTGAAGGTTGAAGAGACATTTAACATATTTAGTGCTCTCCATAATGCCATAGAACAGAGTCTGTTAAAGCTCTTATTTCATGTTTGAATAGATTACTCCTATGCTAATTATATAACTCTTTATTGATAGATAATTCCACACAGTCCCCATACATAGTTCAGATTACTATTACTATGGTCCTTAATTTTTTAATTCACAGTTTTAAATGAAACTCTCAGTTGTTTTAAGGAAGTTTATCTGGAATGAAAACCACTGCATCTGTTGTTTTGTTTATTTTATTCAAGTCTTTTTGAGTCAATGGACATCTTTGTATGGACTTGCCTGGACATGGGATTTATGCGATTGAAGGGTGCTCTTTCAGTAAAGCTTGAGAGAATGGGGCTCAATTCCAAAGATGTGCAGACTTAGGCCTGATCTTGGATTTATTCACAAAAGAATATAAGGATCCAAAGTTCAGTTTTGTTGTGTTGCACAATTATGTCTCATTGCTTTTTCTGTAATAGAGAGATGATTACATTTTCTCTCATGAATTGTTCAAGTTAATCAATCTGAAGTCTAGGGACACAATTTAAAGCAGGTAAGTATTGATATTAATGGCTAACTGTTACTTTTGAAATCCCTATTCAGGTATTGTCTAATCCTTAAAGAAGCAAGATCTCTTTCAGTACTCAATATAATGCTATTCACAGAGAGGGTTTCCTAGATAATTTTATTAATATTCAGAAACTTTTTCTCTATTTCCCCCCCTTTTATTCCTTTCCCCCGACTCTTTCTTTAAGAAATCTTAAAAGTCAGCATAATGGCAAAAAATAGTACTTTAATTCACGAATTTAGTCTGTTTATTGCAAAATGTATTATTATTGAAATATCAAACAATTTTTTTAATAAAAGATATCAAGCTGCCTCTATGCTGACCATATAATAGTAAAGAAATATTCTTAAAATAGCTAAAATAGTATTCTGCATCGGTATATCATGATTGCAGTATTTCTCTGGAATTTTCATTTAATACTAAAATTCCTTTTTATGAACTTTCAAGTTTGGGTCATTTTCTTAGCAATGGTTTTCATTCTTTAATTCCTATGGTCTCATTTTTTTATCTGTGAAAATTTTTAGACTGCAAAGTTTACTCTGAAAGGGATGTTGTGCTCTGGTGCTTCTCCTGAGCTCTGATAGATTTGGTTACTTCTGGAGGAGACATTTCTTAACCCTCCTTTTCATTTTATAAACAGGTTGCCATTTGGGGGAGATGTTCCTCCTGTAGTATGGATGTTATTGCAACTGGCAAAGACAATTTCACATTATTTAGCTGTAGACTAATCAGGGAAATAAGTAATACAAAAAAATCTCATAGAGTGAAAAGTGCATCAAGCTGGTATTTTTAGATAAAGCCTAGTTTTCTCACAGGCGGTAAATGTTAAACTTCCAGCTACTGGATTTTGCATTTGGGAAATGGCTCCTACAGGACATGCAATCTGATTTTCAAATATTTAAGAATATGAGTGAGGGATGTCATTGATTTCAGAAGACCTAATCATGTGTGCGAAGCTCTCCTTTTCCATAAGTATTTGTAAGACCAGAATTAAAGCAGGTTTTCTGTCTTAAAAACAAATAAACAAATAAATAAATACATTGTTGTAGTTCTTTTAAGCTAAAAAGGTTAAGGTAGTCCTTCATTTCATCATTTTATTTTGTTTAACACAGGAGGCTTATTAAATCACCAGTGAATATGTGATTTGTTTTGGGATATGTTTTAGTTTAATTTCTTTGCATTCATGTGGCAATGTCCTTTTCACAAATACTGTGAGGCATTAGTAAGTCATCAAAATAAACTAAGTTACACTATGAACTGCTCAACTTAAAAGTTGCAAGAGATTAATCTGTGTTTTGTCCTTAATTAGCTAGATACTGAAAATGCTGGTTTAGAATTATTGTTTTTCTCTGTTGATCATTCCATGACATCTTTCTACATCCCTTGGTTCTTTCTAAGAGTTGAAATCCAGTTTAACATACAGATTTGAACTATATTTTTTCTGGTAATTTACATTTGTGGTCTAACTGTCATTATAACTGTGTCTTATGTTTAAATTTAATGATTATTTTTATGTTTTAAGTTCCCTTTCTCAAAAAATCTTTTAGGAAAGGGTTATTTTCCGTGTAAAATATCTTTACATCCTTCAGTTACAGGAGGAACATATAAATATGAACATTCATGGCATATCAACAATATAATTAATTATTCCGGTATATATGCATAGCTCAGTAGTGACATAATTGGAATGTGTTACAGTGTTTCTATTAATAAAAAAATACTGATTTTAAAGGAACATGTGCTTTTTTTACCAGGCTTCAACTTAAGTCCAGAATTCTGTCCCACTCTCCCAATCCTCCTGAAATGTGTTAAAAACTTAGCCTATGAATTTTTCTCTTTATTTCTCAGAGCAATTATTCATTTTATATAAAAAATGAGTCACCTTTAAAAGAAAATAATCCTCAGCTACACTTGTAGTAAGCAACACAGAATCCGTGTAAAAGACACCAGGAAAACTGGGTTAACTGTAGCATGCAGTCAGAGGAAGTCATAGGCAAAGCTAATATCCACTTTGTTATGCAACTTAACACTTTTCATTCTAGATGGAATTACTAGATTTTTTATTGCTGTAATGAAAATGCAACATCTCCCAGAGATTTCTGAGAGAAGCACAGTTTCTTACAGAACTGTTGATTTAATGCCATAATGTGAAGCAGCCGAACTGCCATCCTAAACAAGGACAAGATGAATGGATAGGTTGTTCCCTTATTGTTGTATAGGTGATTAGAAGTTGCCACATGAAAATCACTCTTTTATTATAGATTAACAGCAATACCCATTCACAACATTGTCATTGTCTGCCTCTGTTTAGGATGTGCATTTCTGGAAGCTGAACTGAATGCATTCCAGTGTCTGGCCTCTGGTATCATCAATAGTAGGAGGGAAGGAAAATTTGGTTAGGAAAAATACAGCTGCACAATGAAGTAGTTGCATATTAATAGAGAAATGAAATGTAAATAAGAATTGTTCCTTGCAAGAAAAGGAGCTTCCATCAATCTACAACATTGAAACACATAATCAAAGGGTCTAATCTGATGAGGGGGTTCTTATGTACTTTCCTTAGTACATAATCTTAGCAGCCAATCTTACTGTCACTCTATGAGGAGTAACTGCTCCTGGTGGTTTGTAGTTAGCTATACCATTCAGTAGTTGTACATAGGAGCTTGTATGTAATTTTTAATGGGTCTGCAGAAATTTAAAGTGAATAACCTCTTGGTCCTAGACCAGAACAGAAACTTCAGTTCCCTTCTTTTTTGGCAGACTGAAAGATAATCTGTGTTAATTGAAAATGTGATAATATAGCCACAACATCTTCAAAGTTACCTTTCAGGCAGAGGTGTATTTTGTGAAATAAAATAATTTTACACTTAAATTTTGCTCTACTGGATCTATTCTTAGTGGGTTGTATCAACATCATGCACTAATGTTTAGGTTAAAGTATCATCAGTACTTGCTCTTTTTTAAAAACCCTCCATATTTATATTTCATTTGATTTTGTCTCGCTTTAGCTTATGGACTTTTTATTGTTGTTTTTGAGACATTACCTTGCTAAGTGAGTTTTGTAATCATAAAGGTATTTTTACCTTGTAATTAAGTTACATCTGAATCTTCTTTTTGCAAAACCTCAGCAGACCTGGGCTCCAAAGTCTAAAGAATGGAATTTCATTAGATGCATATGCTTTAAATGTAGTAGATATTTGTTACCCTTATGATTAAAGAGAGATCTAGAGGACTAACAGCTCTCTACACTGGCAACATTTGAAACTAAGAGAGATGAATCCTATTGTTTTTTCTCTGTCATTTTCCTAAGTTACTGCATTTTTTGGCTTATCCCTCATTCATGCTGTTAATCTCTTAAAATAAAAACCTCAGAATGGATTGCAGTGTTCTTTGTAGGGATGAAGTCATTCCCCTTTTCTTACAAACCGCTTCCTTCTTAAATAGCCAAAGATAGCACCGGTCTATGACACTGGAATCTTCCTTTCAGTTGCTCTAAAAAAAACCCCAAACCCTTGGGGCTTTTTTAGTCATCGATTTGTAGGTTACTGCCCATGCCCCTCCCACATTCACATACCTTCCACAGCTATAACTTCCATTCCTTGCTCCTGTATAAATCTATGCTTTGCTCTGGATAAAGAATTTTTGTTTGAAGGAAAAGGAACAGAATACTAAGTGTATTTGTATCATGCTGCACAGGAGTTTTATCCCCATTGGATCAGTCATCTCTAAGATTTATTATCAGTGATTTTCTATTTGCTTTCAGACCTTTGATGAAAACATTTGCTTTACAGCATGCTGAATTAGAACTGGAAGCCACATGCTTCTTTATTCTATTAGTAATCCTAAAAGTGTTTTTCTCTGTGTCTTCGGTTTTCCATTTATCTACTCCAGTTTTTTCATTTGTAAAATAAGGATAATTTTACTTTCTCACTCTCAGAGGCGTGGTGGTAAAGTGCCATGACATGACACAAAACCAAAACAAAACAGAAAAACAAAACAAAAAAAATCAATCAATCAATCAAAAAAAAAAAAGCCACTGGAAAGAGGTAAGAGGTGAAGGCAGGAGGGGAGGGAGATAAAAGTAATCCTACCATAGAAATTAATCTGTAGGCGTCCAGTCAGCAGAGGTTAGTTTGGCTAGAGAGCATTCATACGCACTTGTGTGCCTCTGCCACACCTTTTCCATCAGCCCCTTTTCCAGAATAGGGATTCATGCACTTACTACTTACTGGAACCTTAATTATGAGAGCAATACCAGAAGGAACACTGACATAGACTTTTGGTAATTTAAGATAAAGTCCCTTCATATTAAGCTGTCAAAGAAAAGTGTTGGGGTTTTTTCTAAACCCAGTTTCACACCATTTATTTCACTTGGTGTGAAAAGAGTGCTAGGTTTTTTAAAATTTGGTGTAATCAGGATTTTTTTTTTTTTAACATCCAAAGTGCAAAGTCAGGAGGTTGTCAACCTGGAAGTACTAGGAAACTTGGAACTTAACACTTTCAGATTTTCAGCTCTTTGTACAACTCAAAAATTCTTCCAAATGGCATGGATAAGACCTAAACTTTAAGATTCTGGAAGCAATAATTATGGTGGCCTAAGAAGGAAGTAAAAGCTCTCAAATCTTCATGAAAATGAAGATCCTTGTATCCATCTATCTTCTCACTGTAATGAAAAGTGTGCGTATTGAGATTTATGCTTTTTTTTTAATATGTGTGCACATGTGCATGTGAAATACTTCAGAACAAGCAAACTTATTAAAAATACCCTGAGCTTCTGTCCAAGAGTTTGTGTATTTTCTTCATTTCTAGTCTTCATTTCCAGACACTATGCTTTGGTATTAGACAACACAGATAAATATATCTCTGCACTGATGGTATGTCTCTACCTCTCTTTCTCAGGAGGACATTAACACGATTAAAAATCTTAGATAAAAATAGGGGAAAAAAAGAAAAAATTGTGAACGGGCTGAATGACCCACTTAGAAACATATTTGGTGACCTGCCATGAAATAGTTAGAGAATGAAAAAGGCACCATAAAAAATTCTGCATCCTGTTGGGAGCTCTGATATCTTCAGTAAGAATACTGGTACAAAGACATGTTGTCGCAAACAGACAAATAGTGCTTGTGAGTCATTGCTTTGATCCAAAGTAGCACGCAAGAAAAACTGTCTCTGTTCACAATGCAACAAATTCAGCAAATGGTGACAAACAACTCACCAACTTGCATAAAAGAACACAGTATCCAGGCTGCGTTAAAAGTTTCACTAATTGTAAGGTAAATACCAGTTACCACTAGTTTCTGCTCATATATTCTGTATATATTTGCAATGCAAAAGAAAAACCCTCTGTATATTACATACGTGAGGATCTAAAACAGGGAGTTTCTAAAAGTATGCTGAAAAAAATTTTTTTTTTTAATATTCTGTAGTAAGCAGTGCTGGAATTTCTTTCTGAAGAGTTTATTTTAGATGTTTGCAGATATGTTGGGATGCTATTTGGTAGCACTTCCCATTACTTACTTGTGTTCAGTTAGATGTTCAACTCAAACACTATCTCTGTGGTCCTTGTGGATGCCTGACTACATATTTAGGGTCTATTCCACAAAAATAAAGTGTTTAAGTTAGTAATGCAGTCAGCAGAGAAAGATAGGCAGTTCTGGAGACCTTAGGAAACTGACTTTTTCTAATACAAGTTTCTCCTAAAGAAGACAAAGCAACTATGCTACGGAAAGTAGGCACTGCTGGAGCCTTCTCCTTAGGAGCCAGGATGGCTTGCTTTCAGGAGCAGGCAGTGCATAGAAACAGCTGTTCCTCATCTTACCTTGGTAATACTCATACAAGATGTAGAAAACCCATTTTATACACTTACTCAAGTCCGAAAGTGATATTCCAAGTGATAATATATTCTATCTTTGAGGTAAACTGGGTGACTTCACACAGGCTAGAAAAATCATGGGGCCCTAAGACAAAGAGGCAAAAGAAAGCTGCATGCATGAATGATGAAAACATTCAGAGAAGGGAAAATAGTGGGAACTGAGCAAACACTTTTATTTTATTTTATTTACATTTCATTTGCACTACTCTTTAAATTCCCATGGGAAAAAAGACAACAAACCTAAACTATGCAACCACATCTCAGAGAGTAAATTCTGCAACCTTCTCCTCATTTAACAATTTGTTTTTCTTACATTTCTTTTTCTTGCAATAAATACCCATTAGTGGGTTGAAGTGTTTGACAAAAGACAGGTTTGTGTTTTCAGCTTGTACTTAATGAACACTAAATACACACACAAACACACACATGTGTTTATGAATGTGTTCATATGTGTAGAAAAATTCCACTGGACTGATTTTAATGAGAACAGATTTGGATAAACAGTATTTCTTTAAAACTTTCCCATGATGTAAATTGGAAAATACAACTTTAGATAATCATGTGTGTTTTTCAAGAAGGATGCTTTGCATCATATTTACATCCAAATAAAATCAGACCAGTAAGTAAAGCTAGGAATGTTGATTGCCATATTTTAGCCTCTTTGTGCCAGCAATCTACTGAATGGGCACAATAATCCATTTACAAAATCAGCTGGTGAAATGCTTTGAATGTGAAAGAAAGACCATAAAATCCTGCTGGAGTTGTAACTACCTTCAGTAAGAATGTTTTTATTGTCACAAGCAGTGGCAACAAAAAAGGGAAAAGAAGGTTAAAGAAAATACTAGAATAAAGAGTAATTTTCATCTGTGATTTCTTTGTTCATGTGTATTAGTTATATAAAGTAGCCTTCTGATCTGTATCTAGGCAACACAAAACTGCTCTGTTTTAATAGTAAGGTATGAGTGTAAATAATCATTTTAATAGGCACATACTGCAGAAGAAATAAATGACTGGTTTACCCTTCTGTTAAAAGGTAAAGAGAAGCAAAAAATGCATTTTTGAATAAAGGGTCAACAATAATTAGATTTACTAAAATCTTTCAACAAATTGCAAGTATAAATATGAAAAAGTCCTTTATTTTTGTCTCTAATGGCGTAACTTGAAGAAGCTTTTGTACACAGTCACCCTCACTTTTGCTTTTCTTCATTGGGAAGAATAATTCCATTCCTATCAATGCTTTACCTAGACAGATGAGAAACAACTACTTCTGGGGATCCAAATATGAAAATTAATTCATAGCTCTTATTTTAAATTTTTTTTTCCCCCTGTTTATTTGATACTTCTTGATTTATTGTCATTATTCTTTAGAAGCAGGATAGAATGGAGGGGAAGAAAAAAATGTTCTGTCTGGTCATTTCTAGATATCCTTTCTTCTGTTGAACATTAATATAGGGACAGATAACATGCAGTGAAAGTGCTTTTAAAATGGTTTATGGTAACTTTTTTGTTAATTTTTTTCAGAGGACTGAGTCATAATTTTAGGATTGTGTTCTTGAATACATGATAGTAGGGAGAAATATGAAGTATTAAGATGTAGAAAGCAGCCCAAAGAGCTTAGCCAAAACTGCAGAATGTGAACTCCTAGACTTCAGAACTGATTTCTAAAGAAACATTTATTTATTTTGCATTCACTTGTTGAAAATAAAAAATAGAAAATTATTGGGTTTATTATACTATTTTGAAACATTCAAAATGTGAATATTTAGCAGTTTCTAAACCTCTTTTTTCTCCACAATAACATCTGTTTCATAACCAGAAGAATGCAGAATGAAAACAACATCCATATAGTCAGCATTTACATTTCATAAAAGAAGATACATGTGTGCAAATCCAGAAGCAACTTAATCTTTTCTGTATATTTAATAATCTTTTAGAACTGTCTCAATCTTTTGCTATGTTAAAGAATCAGAATGGTTCTAGGAAATAAATATTTCTTGCTTTATAGCCAAATTAAATCAAATCTTTTCAGGCTTCTCAGATATATATTCTGCTATGAAGAATCATTTCATAAGATCTGTCTTTATCTCGTTGGAGTTACCAAACTAAAATCTGGACATAGTCATACTACCAGTTTGTCAAAGACATCCATATTTCCTTTTGCGGCAGATTGCTGCAGATTGCCTTTTGCTGCAGGAATAAGATTCATGTGGGAGATTTTGATAGCATGTTTTGTTTTCTTAAAAGAAGTGGTAGTGAAATACAGTAGTTTTGAGAAGCACCTTAACTGCTGTCACAACCTTGCTTAGCCCTGACAGACGGCAGCAGTCCTTCCAGCCATCCCTCTGACCTGCACTGCTTCCCAAGTGGGATCTCTGTAATTTCCATCTTTTTTGTAGATTCTTCTGAAGATTAATCTTCCTTTGCAAAAATTTGCCCCTGTGAGTATGATCTTCCTACAATTTGAATCTCTATTTGAGAAGCAAAATTACTGATAATGTTGTGAATATTTTCTAGCAACTGATTAAGGATTGTGTTACTTTGTTTCTGAAATGTGTTGTTTAGAGTGCAATGGTAGTGGGTATTGGGGCGAGGAGGTGGAGAGTATCCCCAAAACTCACCTCAGACATGAGAATTGTCACTTCATCCTTTCTAGTGGTCTCTCAGAAATCAGCAAAACTGAATCCATCCTCGACAAAAAATTAAGAGCTAGAGCATAATTTGGGGGGTATTTAGAAACCCCAAAAAGTGTTCTAAAAACAATTCTAGCTTAATTTCTTTATTCAAGTATTGTTTATTCAAGCTTTCTCACATGGTATGCAAATCATTTAATGGATAGGTAAACATAAACAGTGTAATAACTGAAACCATCACTATAAGCAGAACAAAGTAAATTTATCCTGAGGTTCATTAAAAAAACCCAACCCAACAAATGGGAGAATAATAATTCATTACTGTTAGCCTTTATAATTATTTGTGCTATAAAACATACGTTATTAATCAGAGAAGAACAGAAGAAAGCACCAAAACTCAAACCCAAGTATAAATGTATTAGTGAGGAAAATCCCACATTACCTGGAACATTAAATTAAACAAATCTAATCATCATTTCCTTTTCTAAATTATGATTGTAATAATTGAAAATCTAATTCCTCCCTAAGGCCCAGATTAATTGTATTAGGAAGCCATTATATGCCACTTTAGGATGTTTGTGTGATGCCTTTGAGATGGTGGCTATTGTAGCACAAACTCAGCTACCAACAGGTGACTCATATTAAAATGTCCAAAATGTACATGTTGATTTTTTCATCTTATTTTAAATGATAAGTTTTACCTCATTTGCTATTGCAACTTTAAAATTCAACTTACATCACCAACGACATAGATAATAACATACAAAGACAAAAATACTGCCAGATTAAAAAAAGTGAACTAGTAGGACAGACTCCCATCAGGATCATGTTTCATGGAATAGTGGTCACTTCCACCTGCTAATTTATTTTTATGGTTATGTTGTTATTTATATATTATATATTATAATTTTATGTTTGTGATTTATGCATATATATAGTATTATTAAGCCTAAGTGAATGCCTCACAAAATCTTCAAAGCAATACTTTACTGACTAAGAACTGCAAAGTTGAAACTTCTACATCATCTGATTTTGGTCAAGATTGGTACAAAATAGAAATAATATTTCACCTTTTATGATAATGTTGTAGGACAAGACTGATCATGACCTTCCAAATTTATTCATAGCTTTATAGAAAACGTATGATATAATGTGCTAAAACAATCAAGCAACTCCATGATTTCATTGATAGGAGCATAATGTATTAATTTCTTCAATATTTTTTTTTCCAAGTTGAAGAAATGTTTCAGATTACCAGTAAAAGCCCATCTAAATTATGACTCTACTTTATCAAGGTTGTCTGGCCAACATCATAGTTACAGATGTTTTGCTTGATGTTTCCCTAGGGACGCTCTAACTTAGAACAGTCAAAATATGCTTCAAAATATTTCAGATTTTTGTTTAAATGATTGGATTACTGAGGCTATAGAAGTGATGAGAAGGGGATTATATATAGCTGAGAAAAGGAGCAACACAACCCAGTGAGGTAGCTCATTTTGTCTTGCAATCGAAAATGGTGCATGAGAGGATGAGACATTTGTCCATGGAACAGGAGGCAAGAGACACCCTTGCTAATGCTCAGTTGTTAACCATCACCCTTTTCCACGTGGTCAGTCCTTACAAAAGTCTGCTATTTGCAATCACATTTCCTTTTATGACAGGTTCTTCATGTCTGGCTACCTAATAGGCAAATAGTTTTTGCTAGATGTTGCATTCTCACATTTTCCTGCTTGTTTCACCCCACCTGGAGTATTCTGCCCACCTCTGGGGCCGCCAACCTAAGGAAAACATGAATGAATCTGTTTGAGCAATTCTGGAGGAGAGCCATGAAGCTGACTGGAGAGCTGGAGCACCTCACCTATGAAGACAGACTAAGAGAGTGAATGTTATTCAGCCTGGAGAGGTGAAGGCTCTGAGAAGAACCTATAGCAGCCTTTCAGTACCTGAAGGGGCTGCAAGAAAGCTGGATAGGAGCTTTTTACAAGGACACGTAGTGATAGAACAAGGGATAATGGCTTCAAACAGAAAGAGGAGAGATTTAGGTTAGAGGTTAGAAAGAAATTCTTTACCATGAGGGTGGTGAAGCACAGCTGTGGATGCCACGTTCCTGAAAGTGTTAAAGGTCAGGTTTAAAGTGGCTTTGAGCAGCCTGGTCTCGTGGGTGGTATCCCTGCCCATAGCAGGGGCTTAGCAGTATTATATCTCTTAAAAGTAGAATTATATAAAAGCAACAAAAAATATTGGGTAACTTTTTTTTAAACCCTGAACAAAAAAAAATAACCTTATGAAGTTAACATTGCAAACTCTTTCTTCTCATTTTCACAGTGGCTTGTAAGCACTTGGATTTTGTCACCAGTATATTAATGCAATAATATTGTCAGCTCAGTCACTTGGTGTTTTTCCTAGCAAGAAAAAATTACATGTAATATCCTATAACCCTTTTATTCTAAATATTCTAATCTTTTGAAGCTGATAATTAAAGATAAAAATCCCCTTGCTGTTTTTATAGCTGGCTGCCATTTATGTCCTGCAGGTTAACTTTCCTGTCATTTTTAGGGGTAAACCTAATGTCTTTATATGTATTTACAATATGTAAATTTTTTTGTGTCCTATTATGTTTTCCCTTTTAGGGATATACAGCTAAAGATGCTGTCTCTTTATCATAGTGTTGATTGTTTAGTTGAAGAAAATAAAAAATATGTTAATTTAGTTCTAGTTTCATGTAAGTTTCTTATGTATTTTATGATGCAAATAATAAAGTTATTTCTAGCTTTCACAGACCTACAGTACACCTGTTCTGGATGAGTCAGACACTTCTAAAAAACAACCAGGTACTTTAGAGGTGGGGGTAGTGCCATAACTACAGAGTAATGTACTGGGCCTGTTTGGGCTGAAATTCGGTTTCTTCAGAGCAGCCCATAGGGTGCTGTGTTTTGTTTCTATAGCTAACACAGTGTCGATAACAGTCTGATGTGGTGACTAATGCTGGACTGTGCTACACAGGTCCAAGGCTTTTTATTTTTCCCATGGTACCCCAAAGACAAAAGGTTAGAGGTGGACAAGAGCCTGGGAGGGTGAACAAGAGCCAGTACAGCTGACCCTCATTGAGATATCCCATGATGTATCATCACACTCAGAGGACATAATAGGAGAGGAAGAAGGGGGGTGGGTTTGGCTTCTAAGTAATTGTTGTTCAGAGACTGGCAGGGCTTCACTCTGCTTGTGGGAGGTGTCAAATATCGTCCTTTCTTTCAGTTACTTTTTTCTATCACTTATTGCTCTTTTTCTCAATCTATAATTTTTATGTGTTTGTTTTTCATATTTCCTCCTCTGAGGAGAAGGAGTTTGTGACTGCATTACTGCATCATGGCTACTCATGGTGCATTTTTCTTGTTAAGTGCCTTTGGATTTGACCATCTAGATCAGTGATTATGAAATATTTTCAAATCATAGGTTGACTACACCAGATATTTTTTAGTTTCTCCTCCAACGCACGTTTTTTCCTGGCAGTAACATTCCTACAGCGATGAATTGATTTTAGTTTGGTTTGTTTTGCTGTTAATCAGGCTGTTTATAATGTATTCAACAGTAATCTTTTATTGAACCTGCTGTTTTATTCATTGTATGCTACGTAATGACAAGTTTAACTTGTGAATATTTGGATAATTAGTAGGTGAGAAGACAATATATCATTGAATGTGTTCTGAAGTGTTTGTTGCTGTCATTTTTATTTACTATATTTTGAAGAATCTACATTCATAATGATTGGCTAAAGCTTCTTCAGTGACACCTCCTATAGAGTTATGTGGTACTCATCATGAAAAATGACAAGAAAATTGAATGGTGAAAATATCTTAAATCTCTAATATTTTAGATAACATTCATTGGTCTAACCTCATTGAACAACAGCTTTAGAGCATTTTGTAATGAACAAGGCAATTTTAAGAGCAATTAAAGTGTCATGTACACATTTTAATTAGATTAATTAAAATTATTTCACTGTAGAATATCATAACGGCTTAACTGAAAGAAACTGCTGATCTCCCTGGTGCTCTGATAAATTTATTTTAAGAAGCTTTTCACTGATTAGAAATATGTATAAAAACAGGCTTTAAATTTTGTTAAAATGTATCCTATTACCTTTTCCCATTCTTTTACTGCTAAGTGTTCTTATACACATATATATAATCCAGGACCTTTTCAAAAGACTTTTATATATATAAGATTAGGTATTTCCCTGAATTGTAAAAAGTAGACTTTAGGTTTCAGTACTGAATCAATGTAGAAACAAATAATAATATTCTCACTTCACCATCTCTGACCTGTTCTTTTGAACTACATTTAGTAATGAGATGTTCTTTCTAAACAGGCAGATTTAGATTTTTTCTTCCTAATAGAAATAATTTAAAAGAATCCATCAAGGTAGAATCATAGGATACTGTTTTCTTAACCCTGAGTTAGAAAATTGAATTAGAATTATCACTGTCTTTTATATTGTAAAATAATCTATGAACTCACATGAAAACTGTAATCTGAGTTGTCTTCACTGCCTGTTTCTCTTCACTTACCGTAACTTGAGTAAAAATTTAAGTCAGTGTTATTTGGAGCTGGATAAGGTAAGTAGCATGGAGAAATTTCCTTCTGTGACCACTGCTTCAGAATCGCAGGCCATACAACTACTTATGTTTCTGAATATTAAAACATTTGCTTTGCCAGTAGCACCTGCAACTTTCAAACCATTTTGCAGCTGGAGGAAAAGCATTATTGTTTTGTTTTCAGGATGAAGTATCTACGTAACTTTATTTCTGCACAGACCCATAAATAGCCACTCCACAGTCCTCCCATTTCTCTTAGTCTCTTGGTAGCTGTTTCAGGTGCAGCAGCGATGCTTACTCAGCTTTGCATGAGCCAGTCATGCTGCATGAGCTTTTTTTGTTAAGCATGTGCCAAGAACACCATCATTCCATCTTGCATCCCACCAGCTTTGCAGTAAATTTTAAATGGGACTGTAGAGTCAAAACGAAAAATGGAATATACAGTTATATCGATTCCAACCAAGATATTATCTGGCCAAGCATCCTGCCTCCAAACACTCTTGGGGTTGTTTGGAAACGGGTAGGGAAGGGCAAGCGTAGGACAAACTTATATGATAATTCCCTCTAATACTTCTCTATTCTGCAACTATTTATATCTCAGGGTCTTCCTGAAACAACTGTAGTCTCTATGTTCTCAGTAATCCCCAGTGAATTTCACTTCACATTTGAACAGGTCCACTTTTACAGTGGTAAACATGATATGTACAGACAAAATCTATTAGAAAATATGAAGGCGTACTGCTGTATGCTTGCCATTTGCTCTTTGCTTTGAAAAGACCCTACTCTGGTATTTCACAAATGTAAACAAAAAAGGCCAGGTTGTACTCGAAGCACAGGCTCCTGTATCTTGTTTATATTGCTTATGTCATAGTTCTGATCAGTTGCGGTACAAATCAATCTTTGTGAGTTGCCTGACAAAGAAATTGCAGTAGGCTATTCAGGCTATTCAGGCTTGGATGGCAGTCATGAAGAGGCATAAAGAGTAAAGAAATGTGAACTCAGTGCAACAGAAGCTTAAAAAGGAGTTAAATAAATCAAAATTCACTATCTTGTTGATTTCCTACAGATTTCCTGGTGATCAATTTCACTTGACTATTCAATGTGTCTTATTAAGTTTGTGATTATTTTATGTGAGGTCTATGTCTCAGAAATTAAATATTTTGTTTTTAAGAAAACCTGTGAAGGGCACAAGATGAAACAAAATTACTTAATTTACAAATAAAAGTATGCCTCATTTCAAGATACACTTTTAAAATTGATTGTAGTAGCTAGTAAAATGCATGATAGAATCAGGTTTAATCTTTCATTGTTTATATTTCCATCCTTAAAAGAAAAAAAAAGTCAAATATAATTTGTTGACTTTCTGATTTTATTTAAATCTTAAAATCAGTGCAGTTTACCAGTACCAAATTGCATTTGTAAATGTTGATACTGTTTTGAGCCAGTAAGATAGTATTGGCTTTCACACATCAAGTCAAGCTTGCCTGTTTCCACTGGGAAAGAGTCCCCCCACTAGGGGAGTGTGGGACAGGAGGGAAAGAGAGAAAAAGGCACAAAGCAGTGGAGGAACTTTCACAGTTGAAATTTAGGCTTTCAGCCAGCCATGAAATTGATTTGGTATGCATTGGGCCCAGGGGTGAAAATATGAAGATAAAGAATGGACTTTTCTTGCAGTGATGCAATTTTGGGTATTACTATGTGCAAAATGTCCAAGGAAAGTTGCCACGTAATTTTTTTTAAATAATTTTAAAATAATGAGAAAGCAGGTCATAGGAATTTGAAAAATGAAAATTACTGCGGGATTGCAATTATTTTGGTGATTTTATCTCTAAGGGTGAAGCCATAGTTCTTAGATAATAATTTACTACATTTAACATGATGGTGTTTGGGGAGGGGTTTCTCCATTGTCTTTATTTAAGTCTGTGCATATTAAATTGAAAATCCATGGTTGAAAGAATATAATTTTGATCCTAACCATGTATACTCTAGTCTTTTAATTCAGATAAAGAGTGTATTTTCACAGAAAACCTCGGTGTTTTCACTACTCCTTGCACATTGTTTCACATTGCAGAGAGTTTCTGGACCCTCTAACAGCCTGGACCTTTCCAGGTGAGCCTCAGCTGGAAGATGTCCTGCCCCTTATGCACTATGTCCATGAGTGGTCATTCATTCAGCCCGTGTACCAGACAATGGTTGGTCCAGACATGTTTTACCAGACATGGTAAAACAAAGTGCATTAACTGTGCACAGGGGACGTAAGGTCCACCTGTTCTCTTTAGACACATTCTTGAAGGTCTGCTCACCAGCTAATGTAGGGATGGCCTCCAACCACTAGACAAGGCTGGAGCTGGACAAAATTAACCTGTCAGGGAGGATTTTATAGATATTTGCACCTGCTACTTGTTCCTGTGGGTCTCTGTATAACTTTTTAGTAGTAACGGGGAAGTATCACCACTAGTATGCTGGAGTTTGTTTAGTCTCTGAGTAAGGTTTCTGTAACATAGTCAGAAAACCAACTATAAAGATAGAACTAGGGGTTTCTTTTTGTCTAAGTGGGATCAAAAGGAGCCGTGTGTGTAACTTTGTGTCTTCACTGCATTATCAAAACAGTGCAAGTGACAGAATGTAGCTTATGAAGCCATTCATTCTTAAAGGTTGTAGAAAAAGAAAATTCCCAGTAATTTCCATTTCTAATCTTTTCTTCCTTGACTGTTGCTATCCAGTAGTTTAAAACTAAAGCATTCATCTAGAATGCATTCCTTAATATAGTCTTATATAGTCTTTTATAATAGAGAAAAATATTATATATAGTCTCTTATAATAGAGAAAAACTCCTTAATATTGTCTCTTATAATTGAGAAAAATAAATAAAACAATCACTTCAGAAACTTCAGTTTAAAGAAGCATTTTTTCTTTTCATTGAAGTAATGCAGAAAAAAGTCACAAAACTCTTAGTGTTGTGTATTTCTGGACAAATAGTTACTATTTGCCTGAATTTCTTCAAATAGCTTTGAAGAAATATTTTGATCTGGTATTCAGAGCATGAAAGAAAATATATCCTCATCAAGAAAAGACAGATTTATGAATTCTGTTTGTGTCATGTGGGGCTAACTCTTTGCCATGATGATTAGTTTTTAAATTAAGAAAATTTTTTCTTGCAATTAATGAGAATCAGCAGAGAACTGTGGAAACAAAAAAATCTTCATTTGTCTAACATTAGATATTAATTGACTGCAGTTTTATCCAGTTCACCTTTTAGTATAATTGGTAAGGATTCAAAATTACAAAGATCAACCAGCTTTAGCTTGATGCTACTAGTAGAGCTGAAACATGTTTAGTGTCTGAATATTAATTATCACATTGCTTTAAAGGTTACAACAGTCCAAAGGATATAATAGTTCTGAAAGAATAAAACCTTAATTATAGAATATTACAGAATATTGCAGTGAGCTGCAGCAACAAATCCAGCAAGTGAGTTATTCTTTCTTTGACAGTCCTAAAAAGATAATAAAGGCATGTGAGGAAAGAGAAAAACACATCTGTTAAAAAAAAAAATTTAGACAATTACGGATTAATAGTTTGTTTATTTTTTTCTCCATTGTATAGAAGAGAAAAAAAGGTGTTACTGCTCTTCTTACTACTGTGCTTGCTGTTATTAGAGACTTTGTTTTATGAGGAAGCTGAATCAAACGCTGTTTAGCAATATGGACATGATTTGTATTCTGCTTCCTCTGTATTTGAAATCCCTTCCCCCATGTGTATTTTCATTTTTCTATCACCAAAAAATTATTACAGCCAGTGCAAAGAGATCTGTTCCCCTTTGCCAAAGCAGGTGAAAGGTACTACAAGGCCTTTTTTTCCCTAGGGACCTAAAACTCCCAGTCTTTCCTAGGAGCATGAAGGTCTTGTTACAGCAGACTAAGGTGGCTCATGGTAACAGACTGTTATTTCAAACTGCACCAGACCACAGATCTCCTGAGTCCTGGGTCCCCCTTCTAGCAAGTTTATCTGAAGTGATAATTAGCTGGAAAAACCTGCCAAGCCATGTCCTTGTTTGGTCTTTGACAGCTGTCAGCCGTGCCTAATCAGTAATGTCCATCTGAAAACTTGCATATGCTGTAAGGTATTTCTAATAGACGTCTGACTTTGCAGTTGTCTAACGGGAAAAGGTCTGTAGCAGTTAAAGAAAGGAGTGTGAGTACATGGCTCGATGTGGCTATTTGGACATAGCACAAGGTCTTAACTGTGAATGATAGGCAGCACGGAAAACTGCAATGTTTCACATTAGTTGGTTTCAAAAAACCAGAATTAATCTCAGTCCTAATCTTTTGGTCATTTTGTTCTCAGTTGCAAGACAAGCAGCAAACGTGTCATGCTTTGTTTCTAGAATCTGATAACCACAGTACAGGAACAAAAAACAGCAGCACAGCTTTCCCTGCAATTTCCAAGGAGAGAGACAAAACCTGATTTGTTCAGATAAAATCTCCCTACCAAATGCTGTATTGCCATGGATTTACCTGCTATCTTCCTAATAAATATCCTCTGTGAAATTGAAGTGTAATTTTTTGTCCTAGGCTTTTTCATATTCCTTTTGCTATTTTCTTCGGCCTCCTTTTTTCTGTTTCTGTTACATTCATCCATATCACAGGTACAGTAATTTACAGAGCTTTGTAAATTAAGGACAATTTTGTTAAGAAGCATTTAAATTAATTTGTTAGGGAGTGTTGTTCTCATTTGATGACTGGCTATCTCACATCTTTGCACAAAATATTATTTCCTAAGATTTTGTATACTACTCACATCCAGTTATGAAATGTTTTAAATCTTCTGTCTATATTGTTGCACTGTTGCAGAAATATGTCAAAAAGGAAATAGTGATTCTTCATAAACGTGACCTCTGAAGTAGGGAGAAACAAACTAAAGCTAAACAGCATACAGAATGAGTTTTGCTGCCTGCACTGGAGACATTTAACTAGGACTGTGACCTTTAAAAAAAAAAAGAAGAAAGAAAAAAAAAATCACAGAAGATAAAAAGATGGGAAGATGTGTTGTGAATATGTAGATACCCTGTAGCTAAATCTGTTATCTGTTGAACTAAAATTATGGAGTTTTGCCTTATAGGTTTTTTAAGTACTGGGGACCAAGCTGCAAAAGGCAATTATGGATTGCTTGACCAAATCCAAGCTTTACGTTGGATTGAAGAAAATATTGGATCTTTTGGAGGAGACCCAAAAAGAGTTACTATTTTTGGATCTGGGGCAGGAGCTTCCTGTGTCAGTCTTCTGACACTCTCCCACTATTCAGAAGGTAACAATCCTCTGGGCAAAGTACTTTTTTTTTTTTTAATGTTAAAGTGTGATGAAAATGAATATATGAGGTAGGCTGAATTAGAGTTACATGAGGTCTGTAATTTTTGTGAAATACCTACTAGCGAGTTTTCTGGATTTATATTAGTCAACATAAATATATTTATAAGGAAAACTAAATGCTATTACAGCATAAATCTCATGCAACAAATGCCATGGGCAATATATTTTTTCTAGCTTTATCAACAGATTCCACTGACTCTCCTATCAAAGAATTTGCCCTAATTAAAATGGAAAAGAGCAGTGACCTTTTTGATGTTTTGCACACTCTTGGCTGCACTTCCAACATATATTTAGATGCTTTCCTTACTTAATAAAAACATAACTAAGCCTTATTAAAAACTGTATTTAACTCTCTGCAAGTGCTGTGTAATCCCCCACTATGTTCTTAAGATTTTGGTAAGTGAGCTGTGGAATTTCTATCCCAACACCTCAGCCTGTAAAAAAGAACCCAAACCCAAACCCCAAGAATGTACAGCACCAATACTGAACCATAAATTTCTGGTGATAAGACCAAATCTACATAGAATCGATTAAAAAAACCCAACACCAAAGTATCAATTTTGTCTATATTTATAAATCCATCCCATTTCTATCCCATTGAAACAGGCAGAAATTTGTAACAGAAAGTTAATCTCTACCAAGAAGTTACAGCAGGGTGACTGGTAAACACACCTCATTTTGAAATACATAGAATTGTGCTTGACAGTTCAGTCTATTGATGCAAATAAAAGTACAGTGAATAACTGTCGAGCAAGCTATGCCAAAATCAAGCAGATGGAACCATGACAAACTTAACTGATCAAATCATTGAAATTTTGTAGTGTGTAGATTCCGTAATCATCTCAAAGGTATATAAAAAAATAACCCACATGCTTTTGTAGCTGTTGCTATCTTTGGTGTTTTTGCGAACTTGACAGTAGAAACCATGTGCAGAAGACACACAGGTATTTCAGTTTAAATATAAAATAGGCGATTTTAGTGGTCTTATCAGAAAAACCAGATGGAACAGATGCACCAGTAAGCTCTTGTTAACTTTCAGTGCTTTAAACAAAGAAGCTCTTCAGACTGGGTTTTCATTTCTCTTTGTATTAGTATACATAAAACAACCAGAAAGTACTATTGAATCTCTTCTTACTCTCTTGCAAAAAAAATTTAAATATATTTTAGTTCAGCATATAGGCAGTGTTACACACACATACAAAATTCAACATATAGGTACTGCTAACAAAGACACACTATAATTTAAAAAATTGAATGGTGAATGAAAAATGTCAGAGTAGAAGATTCAAACATATGAAATTGCTTTTAATAGAGCAGATTTTTTTAAGTTAGTATGATGCATGGATTTTGTGAGGGAAATGAGAGTGTGTAATTTTAATTTGACCTTTAAAATACTGAAAGGCACATTTATGAGTGTCATTTACATGGCAAAGAGGATATGATTGCTTTTAGCTGCCAGTCCTTCAAAGAAATTTTCACAGGACTACAGTTGTGGTAGCGCCAGAGGACTTCCATCAAAGACTCAAGAAAACTGCAGTACAAGCATGAGTTTTGTTCTTGAAACAGTAACCTGAAGCCTTCATGCTTTATGTGTGTGAGCATCAAGAACATGAGAAATATTAATTAGTAGCCTCTTAGAGATAGCATAAAAAGTGAGTAGAATCTATGGAAATTGATTTGAAATTTAAGTGTATGCATCCTCTAGTGATTCTATAATCAAAGCTTTGTTTCCTTAGTCAGAAGTGTTTTTGATTTTTTTTAATGTATATATTTTTTAAAATATCTAATTGGATTTGTATTTAAACAATTTGCACCTGCAGGTTTGTTCCAAAAGGCAATCATACAGAGTGGAACAGCCCTGTCCAGCTGGGCAGTGAACTATCAGCCTGCCAAGTACACTCGGATATTGGCAGATAAAGTGGGCTGCGACATGCTGGATACCACTGATTTAGTTGAATGTCTGCGGAATAAGAATTACAAAGAACTCATTCAACAGACCATCACTCCAGCCACGTACCACATTGCCTTTGGGCCTGTGATAGATGGAGACGTGATTCCGGATGACCCTCAGATTCTAATGGAGCAAGGGGAATTCCTTAACTATGATATAATGCTGGGCGTGAATCAAGGGGAAGGTTTAAAATTTGTGGATGGCATTGTAGACAATGAAGATGGTGTTTCCCCCAATGATTTTGACTTTTCTGTCTCCAATTTTGTGGACAATCTATATGGTTATCCAGAAGGGAAGGATACACTACGAGAGACCATTAAATTCATGTACACCGACTGGGCAGATAAAGAAAACCCTGAAACAAGACGGAAGACCCTGGTTGCTCTTTTTACAGACCACCAGTGGGTTGCTCCAGCAGTTGCCACCGCTGACCTGCATGCCCAGTATGGATCTCCAACATATTTCTATGCATTTTATCACCATTGCCAAAGTGAAATGAAACCCAGCTGGGCTGATTCAGCTCATGGTGATGAAGTCCCTTATGTCTTTGGGATTCCTATGATTGGTCCCACAGAACTGTTCAACTGCAACTTTTCCAAGAATGATGTCATGCTCAGTGCAGTGGTTATGACATACTGGACTAACTTTGCCAAAACTGGGTAAGTGTGACCCCCAGCATTCTTTTTTGTTGATAGTATACTTCTGGAATAGTCAGTATCCCATTCCAGTGGTTTCAAAATTTGATTTTGCAGTAGTATTACAGAAATATTTGTGTTAAGACAGGAGGTAAATAAGGCTTATTCATATTTAATAGATTTTTAATTAGTGTGTTCCCTCAAACTATTTTCTTTCAGCAGCTCAGTGAGAATAATAATGCACTGTATTTTTGGTTCAAAAAATAGGACAATTACTAAGACAAAAAGCATGTCTCAGAGAAAAGGTGGCTCACTAAGATACTGAAAAATCAGAGGCAACATGTCTGCTACTTGAAGAAGGAACTGTCAGGCAGATAGCACTTATCTGCTACAAAAGAAAGGAAGTTCTTGTTTTTCAGTGACCTTCACAGGGATGAGGACTCAGGGAGGAATTAGAACAGAAAGGCAGACACCGGAAATTTTTTTCCCTCTGAGGGCTATAATGGCAATAATAAGTACTTGACTGGAATGAAGAAGAGGCAGATATAAATTTTGCTTTGAGAAGGTTAAAAATTTAAATTAATTCTACTTACAAAACAAAATAAAGACATTAATGTTTTGCTGAAATAGAGTTATAAACATCAAGCAAAGAACTCTCAAAGCAGCTTAATCTGTGAGCACTATTAATAAATTCTGCTCTGTTCCTATAGCATTCCTTTAAAGAGTATTGCAGTGTTTTCCTTCAGCAGCAAGGGCTTTTTTTGTTAACCTTGAGTCGTCAGTACAGAATTAAAACAAAGATACTTGTGGCACAAAGGGGCTGTAAATCTCTCCACTGAATGTTTAATGGTAGGATTGGGCTCTGGAAACTGCAGCTTTACTGCACTGCAGTGAACGGTGTGCAGCTATATAAGAAAAACTCAGATGCCTATTGTGAAACATTCTCAGGCTTCAGCAGCCCTTGCAACCTTTAATGAATCCAAATGGCGTTCAAGGGAGAGAGATTTTGCAGGCTTAACAAGAACCTCAAGCATGAATTGAGTAAAAACCAATCAATGCTTCAGGTCAATTTACAAGGCAAAAAAAAGCTTTTGTTGCACCACATGTTAAACAAACACGTACTTTTGAATGTAGAAACCCTAGAGTTCAGCAACAAAAGTGAATGAACTGTGCAATATTTAGATGTGTTTGGCAACAAGAAGTCACCAGTACTGAGATGGGCAAACCTTGTGATGAAATCTTGGTTTATGGACAGAGAATGTTGCATCTTGGCTGTACCACATACTCAGAGATGGTGATATCTTCAGTTTGTCTTTATTTTTGTAGATGAAGTGCCATGTATACATGGAGGACTTCAGATCCTTACAAATATACATCATTGGAATTATTATGGAGATGCAAGATCTCCACGGTCTCACTATAGTTTATAATTATGACTATTCCCTGTAGATTAAGAACTTCTATTTAAGCAGTTTTTAAGGCTGACAGGAGCTTCTCACAGTCCCAGCTGCCAACATTACTCATAATTTCAAGCACTTTCCAGCTGTTGCTACTTGCAAGCAAATTTCAGCAGGCTATACTCAGTTCTCTGGTTATGAAGCCATTGTCATACTATACCTAAAGGCAGAACAGGTGCTTTGGAGAGCCATTAGTCATTTCTGAAACTTTTTCATTGCTGACAAGACAGGAATGGGGTATATATTCTATTAAGGTCTCACTCCTTCATAAACAGTCTGAAAGATGTGTCATTAAAAACGACCTCTAGCTGTAAAATCACAGTTTTCAAAGGAAAGGAAAAGAGCAACACAATACCTTGGTGGATTTTTTTCTTTGTTTATATGAACAATGATTAATTGTTCTGAGTAGTACAAGAGAATACTTGGAGGTAAATAATATTTCACTATTACATTTGCTCTGCACCTCTGGTTCCTACAACAGAAAGGAGAAGATTGTAACACCTCAAGTCTAGAGCAACAGGGGTTCTCTGGTGTAACTGTTCTCCACTCTATTCACTCACTTGCAGTCTGGAATCCATGTACACACTTAGATCGTCAAACTCTTAAAATTAGTGACATAATTCAAGACTACATTGTTGGGGGCTCTGCTTTGGTTTTTTCCTCACCCTATTTTTAATTGATCATTTCCCATTCTTATTGTGATAGAACTTGCATTGCTTTGTGTTTGTACCCATGGCAACACGAAAAATCTGTTAACTGCATGAGTTTATTATTCCACATTTCCCTGTAGGTGAGCCTTGAACATTAACACTGCAGATATATTTATTTATTTTTAATGTCTCTGGGACTTTTCCAGTCTTGATGACTCTCCCACAGAGGCTGCATCCAGGTACTTATTGTATAATTGTGGCTCAGGTGGTGCATCATTCTGATGGACTGTGCTAGGCTTTTAATGACATGCCATCCCTTGCTAAAAAAGACACTGAAGTTGATTACTGAAGCTAGCAAATAGCAGGTGACAGTGTTTAATGGCAGATAGTTTGTGCTTGAAATTAATGCCTGGAAGCTTCATTTTGCTAATCCCCCATTCTTTACCTAGCTATGACTCTTTTTTTCATAATGATTGTGATTATTATTATTATTAAGAGTCTTTCTTTTGGCCTTTTCAAAACAATGTTTCTAATATGCCTTAGAAGTAGGAAAACAGTTTGTTACAGAGTAAGTTTGAGATAGTACATTTAGGATACAAAAATGACATAAAAGTACAGTTTTTAATTCCACTATGTGCAGAATTATATGTAAGAGTTTCATTAAGAGGTGCACTTAGAGCTTCAGTCTGCTGCCAGTAGTACTACCCCAACTGTAGAGGTAATTTTACATGCCAGGTGTTCTGTTAGTCAGGGCCATGTTACCTCCTTCGCAGCTACATCAGCAGGGGAAGAGTGAACAACATCAGGGGTTGTGTGCCAGTCCTTCATAGAGACCCTGCCAGCTACGCAGTTGTGAAGAAGGATTTGAAGTTTCACACAGTAGATACAAAGCCATGCTCTCATTAGAGGCATCTATCAGGTTTTTAAGAATTGCCCTCTTTTTGAGGAATTACAGTACTCTATTTTTGCTCCCATTCATCCAGCTCTGCCAACATTGGTATTGGGAAAGATAAAGGTCAAAGGATATATCCTTGTTTTCCTTGTACTTCGGATAAATACTCCAGAATTATTTTATTACCATTGGTTCTGAAGCACAAACCTGAGTTATTGAGAATGCCTGTGGTTTATATTATTTGGTTCTCTGATAGAAGACATGATTAAACTCACAGCTATTAAAGTGTAGTTTCAAAACAATTCTCAGTGAACTCTTTTATGAGGCTGTTGCACTTTTTTTTATGTCTTTGGTCTGGAGAAATAGCTATCTCCAATGGCAAATCTGTGTTAATCAAGTCTGTGTTAGTAGTTATGATAGCTGACTGGGAGCACGGCAACAGTGGGACCTGGTGATAAGTGAGGAAAGGAGGTAAGGGAAAATATGCCTGTGTACCAGTCCTTCAAGGAGGAATGGTTGTGCAATTATTAATATTGTGACAATATGAAAAAATCAGAAGAATGAAAAAATGCCAGTTTTTCTCTTATCTTTCCTTTCCTTCCATATGGAGAAAAGAGTGCTACTGAAAGAAAATAAAGGGTCGAGGAGCCTTTCAGAGTCTTGGAGACAAACTCAGTATGTAACTGTGAAGACATTTTGCTCTCCAGTGAAGTTAGAGAAGGACACAAAAATTAAAACACTTCAAGTGCACTAATGTATCAGTTCTGTTGTCCTGAGTGATAGAAAATGCTGTGGCAGAAGCAGCTAAAACACAAATGGTATTTCACCATGTTATATGGAATTCAGGATATGAGGAAACTTCTTAGTGCATCATTCTTCCCATGACAATATCACCAGATATTAAATACACACTCCTGTGAGTGTGTGTTCCTCTTCAGTCAACATCCATTGCAGACATATTTACTTTATATCGCCTGAGAAAAAACTGATGCTTTGATTGTACATCTCTAGCCCATGAGGTGTGAATTATATACAGCAGCACCTTAAGTTGTGCAAAATTAGGACAAACTGAGAGTGGGAGAAAAAAAAAACCGACAAGTTAAATGGGATTATTCTGCACATTAACAAAAATATAACTTAGATAAGACAGGAAAGACCATCATATGGTCTTCTGTCATAAAGAAAAAAGTTAAAGCATTTCATTTCATTTTTTGATGGAGAAGCTGTTTAAATTGAATTCTAAAGGTGGTAAAAATAAGTAATGAGAGAGCTAAATTAATGACAATAATCATCAATTTTGTTATAGCAGTAGGATGAAGGAAAAAAAGCCCCCCTACTAACTGGCAAAATTGGGAAACAAGTAATCTCATCCTTGTGAAGCCAAATACTGGAAGAACTACAGAACTGGGAATATATTGCGCAGATTATCGTCATGACTGCAGCAAGTTTTTAAGGGAAGGTTTCCTAGTAGCCTTTTGTTATGTAATTACACATTTGAGCCTCCAAAACATCTAGAAACACAAAGGTGATGCGAGAGGCTTAAAAAGAGAAAAGGAAATTTGAAGTTATAGTAACAGATAAAGAATTTTGTTGGTCAGGTGATTTGATAGGAGAAATGATTGTCTGTACATCTATGTTTTATGCCTACCAATAAAATTGGGAAATGGTTCATAGTGGGATAAGCTACCCAACTACCCAAGGAAAAAACTAGTCATAAGTGGTAACCTTATGGTTTTAGGAATTTTCTGCAGTGTATATAGCAGGATGGCCAAGGAAAGTAAAATTTCTCTTGTTTATATCTACTGAACATTTTTGGCAAATTATCATTAGTCTGTAAAACTAAGATCCATGCATTATTAGATCCTCTGTTTAGGACTGGACTTAGTTATTCCCCTTTCTTGTAAAAAAAAAAAAAAATCAGTTAGTATCTATCCTCCAAATTCAGAGAGAATATTTAGACCATTTATTTATTTTTTAAGTGATCAATCCTAGCATTGATGTCAATGGTAGAGCTCTTATATCCTCAGCAAAGAAATTACTTGTCTGTAGGGCTGGCTGAATTTTTTCCTGTTTCTTGTTTCAATGGACAGCTTCATGCCCACACACAGCCATGTAAACAAATACTCAGATACAAGCCTAACCTCATGTAATCTTATTTTCTCTCTTGTGTTTGGAGGAGGCGGCAGCATAATTGGCTGCTTCTAATAAATATAGTTTAAAAAGACAGATGGAGGTACAGGATGGAAGAGAGGGAAAGGGAGGATGATATTTACTTGTTTTGTAGGCTTTTTTTAGAGGAAGGGAGTCATGGGATAAAGAATGGATAAGTTTGGAAGGGACCAGAGTGAGACTGCTAATTTTAAAAAAAATTATTTGCTAAAATTATCTTCTGCTGTAATTTTTATAGGACCATTAAAAATTTAAGAAGTACATGTCCAGCTTGGCTGCTTATTAAAATGAATGCTCAGATTCTTCATCTCCTGTACTGCCTATCAACTGCAACTTGTTTACAAAGGTTAACTTATTGATTCTGTTTTCTATAGGACTCTTCCCAGAGTCTTTTGTGCTGTGTATCAGAACAGCAGGGAGGGACAACACAAGATTTTGTGTCAGGACTCTTGCAGTATTTTGAGATTCTGAGAAGAAAAATGTTGTTGATCCTGTTGATTTTTAATTTCTCTAGAATATATATATATTGAACCACAAATTTCTGTAGAAATAGATACATTGAATTTGGCCAATATCTTCTTGTTTAGATTTTCCAAATCCCTCAGTCTGTTCTTTAACAACAAAAGAAATATCTTTATTTCATTCTTCAGTGTGTGGTAGAGTCCCTCAAAGTAGCAGCATACTTCTGTTTCTGTTCTGCTTGGAAGGGAGTATTACTCCTCTTGCTTGAAGTGGGATGAACAATTACCAAGTGATTATCTTTTTGTTCAGAATTAATACAATTTGGCTAACTGTTACTATATAAAATTAAAATTAAGTAAATAGAGAGAAACAGAAAAAGAAGGGAAGAAGGAAGGAAGGAATGCAGGAAGGGAAAGATTAAATGGTAACTCTTTTAGAACCCCTAGTTTGTATTTTTTATATCTTACTGAGAGAGAAAAGATGAGATATATTACAATATTTTTTAAAAACCCATCAGCACACTAAACCACCATCGAAAAAACCCAAACACTAAGAACACAAGCATAAGTAAGCCAAAATACCAAAACTATATAGAAAAAGAATTCTTCTTTTCTTTCAAGAAAAGGTAAGATAAATTCTTTCAGGTAAACAAGTAATACATAAGACTATTAAAGTCAAATTACCTGTCTCGTTTAAGAACTAAGAAATAGCTCTTTATGTAGCAAGGAAGGCTACATTTATATAGCAAAGGAAGGCTAAAGTAGGTTATCAAGTTCATGGGCTTTTGAAAATGGAAAAAGAAAAAAAGTAAGATTCTTTAAAATCTGTAGGAGTGGGGTTTAGTATTCTCAGAATATACATAACTGCATATTGGAAGAAAAGGAAAATATTAGAATAATTTTCACAGGAATTAAACTAATGCATATGAATGAATGAAAAGGAGAATGGAAAGTACTGAGAGTAATGCACAGAAAATAAGTAATGTACTGTAGTCTCAGTAATATATCACATAGTCCCAGAAAATACTCTTTACTAGAACAGAAGATTCAAACTCATGCACAAAAGATTATTAAACACAGTATTAGTAATTTTAAAATTCTACATTTTTCATGTCAAGAAGAAGTCCTATATATCTAAGTTTACTAAAATTATAAGGATATGCATACATTAACAATATTTAAATGACATTGATTTCTCTTTATTCTGAACCCATAAGAAAAAAATGAAAAAAGAAAATAAGGCAAAAGTATAATTTCAATTAAATATTTGGCTTGCCAGGTCTGAAACTATCTCTGACTTGTGTACTACTCTTATCTCTACTACTATTTAAATACTATAAAACTTGCTGATCTCAGCTAATATATTTCTCATCTCTATAAACTGGGACACGGTTGAGGCTCACTGTCCTTTGGCCATCAAAGACAGAGTACTTTGTAGCACTGATCACGTGGAACTTTCAAATATCATCTGCTAGTGCAAATGATCTTCAACATAAGGATAATTCAAAGGATTTTTTTCCCCAAGTGGATATTTGAATCAAGGAGGACTAATAGTTCGGTAAAGAAACACCAAGATAAATGGTTGCCAGTTACATGTATTATCCCCGCTGCTTCATGTTTTGAATGTTTTTTTTTTTGGTAATATACAAAGTTTGTATAAATTCTTGTGTTTACATGGATTTCCAATATTGCCATAGGGATTAAATGCTCATATTTACTACTTTCAGCAATGGAAGTAGTGGTACCTTAAATGAGAAACTTAATGTCAAACCTTGAGAAGAGTTTAACCTACACCTTTACTATTGGGAGAGGTAGGTAGTACCTCTCTAAGACAGTATGTCTCTAAGACACACTCCTTGGAGTATGATACTGCATCACAGAACTTCAGACGACCTTTTGGGAGCTAAAATACTATGATTTTTTCATTTTCATGTTTAAAAAAATGTTGTAGTATCTGAGATGCATTGTACAGTAAGTAATTTTATTATTTATTAACAGCTGTTATTCAGTTAGGGAGGGATTTTTTATCTTCTACTTTTAGGTTACTGTAAGTATTGGATAAACTATTAACTATGGGATTGAGAGGGTTTGGAGTTTTTTGCTTTTGTTTTGTTTTGGGTTGTTTTTGGGGGGGTTAATTACTATAATATTGTCTGTTTTCATTTTTTTAGAGATCCAAACCAGCCTGTTCCACAGGACACAAAGTTCATCCACACAAAACCCAACCGCTTTGAAGAAGTGGCATGGTCCAAATACAATCCTAAAGACCAACTTTATCTGCATATTGGCCTGAAACCCCGAGTTCGTGATCACTACCGAGCAACAAAAGTTGCTTTCTGGTTGGAGCTCGTACCACACCTTCACAACCTGAATGAAATATTTCAGTACGTTTCCACCACAACTAAAGTCCCCCCTCCTGACATGACCTCATTTCCTTATGTGACACGACGTTCTCCTGGAAAATTGTGGCCAGCCACCAAACGCCCAGCAATGACACCTGCCAACAATCCCAAACATTCAAAAGACACCCATAAAACAGCTCCAGAGGATACAACAGTTCTGATAGAAAACAAGCGAGATTACTCCACAGAGCTGAGTGTCACCATTGCTGTGGGGGCATCCTTGCTATTCCTCAATATTTTAGCTTTTGCTGCGTTATATTACAAGAAGGACAAGCGGCGTCATGAGACTCACAGGCGCCCCAGCCCCCAGAGAAACACCACCAATGACATAGCACACATACAAAACGAAGAGATCATGTCGTTGCAGATGAAGCAGCTAGAACATGACCACGAGTGTGAATCTCTGCAGGCCCATGACACACTGAGACTCACCTGTCCGCCTGACTACACACTCACTTTGAGAAGGTCCCCAGATGACATCCCGCTAATGACACCCAACACCATAACCATGATTCCAAATACATTAACAGGAATGCAGCCTTTGCATACTTTCAACACCTTCAGTGGAGGACAAAACAGTACAAATTTGCCCCATGGACATTCAACCACTAGGGTATAGCTCAGCCCTTCCCCATCTATCCTCACAAGCCACTTGGAAGAAAAGAAAAAAAAGAAAAAAAAAAGAAAAAAAAAGAAGAGGAAAAAGTTATAATACCATCTATTGAACACCTTGTCAAATTCTAAAGTATAAACAAGTAAAAGAGAAGGACAGTCATTATTTTCTTACTGATCCTTCCCACAGAAACTCACTGATATTAAAGATCAACTACAAACCCTGTGAAATGTGAAAAGTGTATATTGCTGTTGCGATACTGCTTTCAGATCTCAGCCACTTCGATTGAAAGTTGAGGCCAGAAGAAGTAATTTAAAATGGTATTTTAAGTATAACAAGCAAAGCAGAGTCTTCTGGAACAAAGAGCCAGTGACTGTACAGGTGTTTTGGTTGTTTTTTTTTTTTTTAATAAATAAAATTATAAAAAAGATTCTTTATGTGCCATACCATGAATGGCCGTTGATAAAACAAAGACATCACCATGGGCTTTTACCCAGAACATGAAGCTGTAATCCAGATGGGGAAAGTAGAATTTTATTATTAAAAACAAAAATGAAAAAAAAAAAAAGAGGAGGACTGACTATGCAGTAAAATACGTATAGTTCTGTGCAAAGAGATGACTTGCCAGCCTGAACTATATTTAAAGAAACTTTGTAAAAATGTACATAGCTGTGAGTTTAAAAACAAACAAAAAAAGAAGCAGCTTTTATTGATGTTTTCAGTTTGAAAAGAGCTTTTAGAAAGATTGTGCATTCGATTGTGACCTATGTGTATATACATTAGTCATATGACCTCTGTTTCCTCCAAGACCAAAGGAGGAATTTCTTCTTAATTACTAGTGGTTAACAAAAACCATGAGTTTTTTCTAACATGTTTCATTTATATGAGGCCATGGTGTCATGCAGAGGATACAGTTGTCTGTGTGACCTGCGTATTTTCTCTTACAGGTTACACTAGTGCATGTTAAAGTATTCATAGGAGATTGTTGTTCTTTTATGAAACATTTTTTCTATAATTTAATTTGTGTTAGCCTTTGTTAAAATGCAACACAGCAGTGGATTGGAAAACAAAGAGTAAAAATGCAAAAGAAAATAATTACTATTTTAAGCTTGTTGAACTGAACCAAGAAACTTCCAATAATATTTATTTGGAGTCCAGTTTGTAGTTCTTGGTTATTGTGATACATTAGGAAGAGTTTTGTGCCCTGACAAAAAAGCAATGAAAGCCTGTGTTTTGGTCAGCCTTCTCTGAGGAAAACAAGCTCTTTAGTCACCAGCAGTTGCAGTGGAATCTCAGCTGAGAAAGTACCTCCTTAGCTTTGTTAAACAAAATCAAACTACAATTTGAAAGTGGGGAAATGCAGGGTTGGTTAGCTAGCTGTTTTTCAAAGTGTTCAGAATGACGAGTGTGTAAAGAACTTGTCAGCCCAGTATCTTGTTTTGTGCTTGAGAGTGTCCCTGTCAGAAAATTTTTATTTGCTGATTTATTGAACAGCAGTCCCATAGTCAGTGAACATTATGGAGAGAGAAGTAGAGACATCATCAGCTGTTCTGCATTTGAACAAAATTGAAAATCCCAGAGAGCATCACTCTCAGGAGGGGCAAAATTATTAGCTGATTATTGTCTTCTGCCTTTCCTTCACTAGAAAAGCAGGGGCTGAGCAGAGCTATCAAAGTAACTTAGCAGTTTGATTCAACAACTGATTTGAATGTGAAAAGCTAGAAATTAGTTTTCGCAGATGAAGATTGCTTTATATTTTGTCTTTGAAAGTTACTCCATCATCGAGAGATAGTAACCAAAGATCTTTGAACAAATTGGTCTGCACTTGAACATGATTATCCCAGATGTATTTTCTATTATTAATTCACAATTAAACTGCATCAATATGTCCCATAAGTATTAACACAAGATGCCTTGTACCTCTTCTTGTTTTCTACACTTTTGTTTTCTAATAAAATACCTTGAAATAGTAACCCCAACAAATAAAATCAAAGACAAGGTGATTCACTGAGGTCTGTTCATCTGCACAACTCCTTGTTGTAGCAGGCAGTAAAGCAAATACTGAAGGAAAGAAATAAAAAGTTAATGGCATGAAAAATGCAACATGTGGCTGATAGAATCCTTTATCTGCAGTAAATGTGCTATAAATCTGACCTGAAGCTCAGGTTGAAATGTGATGAAGCAGCAACCCCAAAGTACAACTAGTAGAAAACGGAAAATTGTTTTGTTTTTTATCACTGATCCATCACGTAATATTGATTAATGCTGACTCTATACCAGGCCATTTTCACCAGCTATGTAATGCCTCAGCTGAGATGCAGCAATTCATAACTCTTTAAAAAAAGGTTAAAAAAAAAGAAAAAAAAAAGAAAAAAAAGGTAATGATGCTTGGCATCATAATCAGTTGGGTATGTTTGTAATGTGAATTACAGTATTTGTTTAGTACTTCCAATTGTCTTCTGCTAGCAATATGTACAGTACTGTGTCAGGCTTGTGACATTTGGGTAAAAAAAGTTCCTGTAAGTGAATGATTTTAGCTTTTAAAAGTAATTACAATCAAGTTGATTTAATAATTTGATACATCTGGACTGATGTATGATTTATAGAGGGAACAGATTTATAGGGTCTTCATAGAATTCTATAATAATTATATCAAAATATACTTTGAAACTGTAAAAGAAAAACAAAAGTACTTTCCCAGGCTTATATTCTTGTCCTTAAGAGGCACACAGGGTTCAATGGTTTCTTCTGTTATTGTTTTGCAATTTTTTGTTTTTTTGCCTTAAGTAATGATAGAAGATATATATGGCTGGACACATATGTATAAACTTTTCAGCAGCATTTTTAATAATAAAATATCACGGTATTTTCTAATGCTTTGTGCAAATAACTACGTGTTCATCCTTTTGTGTAGAAAGTCCTTCAGAGGTGTGTTTTCTGCCCCATCTCCATTTCATTATCTAATGTAAACAATGCCTTGATACTCAGTATATAAATATTAAAGTAACAGAGGTTGCACTTTTAAGTTAGCATTGAGTTTTCATGGCTTTTGTAGTTCTATAATCCTGTCAGTAAAAAGAAAGCAACTCAGATAATGAAGGTATGAGAGGATAAGCTCCGTATATTTATTACCTGTATACACTGCAATTCCTGTATACACAAACATTGAAGCAATGGTTTGATTGTTTTGTTAGTATTTTCTGAGGCACTAAAAAAAAAAGCTTGGGTAAGGAGCTTCCCATATTAGTGTATATCTTAGCAGTTGAAAAATGCATCTTCCAAATGAAGGATCAAAATAATGCAGACAAATCTAATACATCAAGCCTCCACAAGTAAATATACTTTACTTTCATATTTTAAATTTAGATAAACAACAAGTTTTGTTAGAAAAAAATATGTAAGAGTAGCAATATATGTTACACATATATATTTAAGGTATTTACATATATTGCAAGGATGTTGATATAATTCTTCCTTCAAAGGCTGAGTAAGTAAATAGTTTATTCTTTTATGATGTTAGATTCTGTTTATCAACCAGGTTTCCTTTCACTGGAAAGGTACGTAGACACTTTAGTAATTTGAGCTGGGTATTGTTTGCTTTCTGTAACTATTCTGCTGAATAGCAGTATTAACAATAATGTTTGATAAATTTCGAGCATATTAGTGAAGAGTATTTGCAAAAAGCAAAGTCTGAATTATTCATATCAGATTTTACTGATCAAGCTTCTGAGATGGAAACATGCACCTACTGACCTAATCAAGCAGCTTGAATTTTGAATATTGAACTTGTATATAAAGCTTTTGCAAATAAACTGCAGATTTAGAGTTGTTCAGTAAATACATTTAATTAAAAGCACACTTCGAAATTCCACACCTTGCTCTGAGATAACTCCTACACACAAAAAGGGGCCACAGTTGTGTCATTTCTATGAATTGTTCACCTTAAATTGCTGTGAACTCAATAAATTAGCTTCTTTTCAGTTAATCAGTTTCACATTTTAAAAAAGGAAAAGCTTCAATACTTTGTTTATGCTAACTAAATACTGTGCTGTTTTATTCCTTTACTGTCTGAAATATAAATCTGCAGATTAGTATGTTCCTATTTAGACTTCGCTAAGAGTATGACAATTTAATGGTATTTAATATCATATAAAAATCATATGAAATAATACCATGACAATTATGTGCTTGTCTCAGATTTGTAGTTTTACATTTGTATTATTTAATTATCATCAACTGTTTCTCGTATTTTCATCTACAGCTGCTTGACATCACAAACCTCATCAACCTGAATCTCGCCACAGGCCATTAGCAGCTGGTAAAAACCTGGATTTTCATCCCACTAGAAATTATGATATTATGTATTTAATATCATAATATTTTAAAAGCTTCTCAGTACATCAAATTAGTCTGAAAAGTAAGATAGTAACCTTTTATTAAAGCAAATGAAAAATAAGGAAGGGCTTTGGAAATGTCTAAACATCTTGTTTGAGCTGTAGCATAATAAATAACATTTCACTTTGGGATGAAGTTTGCTTCAAGCCATTTTGTTTGGTATTCCACTGTAGGCACCAAGGTCCTCACTGTGCCTTCTAAAAGAAAGAAGAAAAGTTATGTTTTAAAGAAGTTATGCTTTCTCAGTCTTTTAGAGCCTACCCAAATTATTTCACTCCAATTTTACCCTGGTGTAGAAACCCAGATCACTCAGGGATGATGTAGATACAATCCAGTCACAAAGTCCAGACCAGAGAAAGTGTTTTGTCATAAACCAAGTGAACTACAGCTCCCCTAAGACACAGTAGTAGTTAAAGAGTATATGCAGTAATATTCCAACAATTCAAATGTAAATGAAACATCTAATAAATAAGGTACATTCCATTTTATCAATGGAAAGTTCACAAATTTTTGCAATACCTACATTTTCCTAACTTCATTTTCTGCCCCTTCCCCACATAAAATAACAAAACCTTCTCATCCAGTACTTTCTGTAATATCCACACCTACATGAGGAATGAAATGATGACATCCTTTTGTTTTCCCTTCTGCATAAAAATCGTCAAGTGATAAAAGCATAAAAAGTTTTCCTCTAGTGCCTTTTATCAGGGCTTGTAGGTTATCTAGGTGATTCAGAGTAGTCCCATTCCTAGGTGTCCAAGTTCAAATAAAAGGGAAAAGCTGGACAAAAGACTGACATATATTGGCTTTGAATATGACTATACAACACAGCTGTATTTCTCTCCAACAGCCAAAGGTACAGCATGAAAACACAAGGGAGCTTTATCTAAGTTTTATTTTTAAAATACTACATTTCCAGAGATCATTTTCTCTCTTCAGCTTTTGATGTCTGATATGCTTTTTCCTGTACCTAACTCAAAACTCTCACTCGTTTAATGTCCTCTCATATCTTTTATCTCTTTTTACATCAGATACTTTCTGAGAGATACAGATATGTTTTCATATGTGGGTTTTTTTCTGTCACAACACTGAAGTTTGGCCCTGGATTTGTTCTATTCTGTGCTGTATGACTGTGAGAGAGCATTTTTTATCTGACACTTTCCTTTTAGTGTTTAAAAAGTTCCACTGAAGGGATATTTACATGACAGTATTCGTTATCCTTGAAATGCATCAATCTCTGCGCCTGCACTTTGTGCCAGCCCAACAGCTTTGCTTTGACACAGGGTATGTCTTAGTGGAAAGTGCCAGCTTGGAGCCAGCTCTCCTGTTGCTCTGCAGTTTTTCTTATTGTTACTATTCACTGTTGACATTTGCTTCTTATACTGATCTTTAATGAAAGGTAGATTAAGTTAGTGTGTCATTCTATTCCAAAGCAAGATTTCTCAAGCCCTATGTTGTTCTTAATTCTTGTTGAAATGCAGCTAATTACACTGTAACACCAAAACATAAAAACCTTTCTAAGCCATTATGTTTCCTGATTCTACCACCAGTGAATACTAATAGGGGGCTGGCACAGTCAGCCTTGTATGACAAGAATTCCTGGTATACTGCCTTCTGCTTGGTGGGGTCTTGTTTCACATATATAGGAAAGTAAACACAATTAGCATTTTCATGCATCAAAATTTCATTATGTCATGTCAAAGGTGAGGAAGATCCAAGGTAAAACTCAGAGAAACTGCTATAGTATCCTGCACTCCTGGTTATTTTGTATAGGTAACAATTTGTAGGTTGATAGAGAACAGCTGCATGAGTGCTTTGTACACTTCAGTCAATGGGTATCTCACTTCAGAAACTAGACTGGAATTTGAGGATTTGAGGAAATGATGATATTGTAAAAGTATCTGTATGATATGCAAAAGGAAGATTCTGCTTTCAAGAATTCTTACCAACAGCAAAGAAACTGCAGGAAGAGTGCTTTAAAATAAATAGGAATCAAATGCAAATTGTTTCTAAATGAATTAGACAGGAAGAAATATGATACCATATGATATGAAATGACCTTAAAATAATGTGATGGATTTCTTCTGTGTGAGGGGCCAACAGCAAAAAGAAAATTATCTCAAAGGATACATTTTTACAGGGACTAGTCAAATTAAATCATTTCAGATAATGAGACTATAATGGAATTTTGAACAGAGATGTTGTGTCATAATGCAATACCATATGGATTTAGATATGCTGAACATAATCTACAGTGCTCATCTGGGCACTGAGAAGTATAAAATTAGATCCCAAGATGCCCTACTTTAGCCAGATGACTGTGCTGCCTTTGTAGATAACATAGCAAAGTGAAATGTGAACATTTCTCAGGGAACGACGACAGATAAAGTGCCAGAATCAATGAATAGGGAATAACGACAGTACACACCAGGCACAGGTCCTGCCTGGAGAACCATCCTGCATGTAGGGCCAACTGAGGACTTATGTTCCAAATCTGCTTTTTTCTACATTCTCCTGGGTGGGGGTGCATGGAGAGGGAATATCCCTGAAATATGCTCTTTGCCACTAACCGCTGGCCCTTGAGCCCTCAAAAGTCACCAACAACTGATATATATTAGAGGCTCCTCTGAGCTGGAGCTGGGACAGAGAAAGGAGGAATATGAACTGTTTACTTATTATGAGCCATTTTTTCTCTTCTTGATGAAGGACAATCAGGAACAGGTAAGGGATGAAGAGTGTTGTACTGCCAGCTTCCCCCAGGACTCAGGGAAGGGCCAGCCAAGCAGCTTACTCAGTTTTCAGTAGAGCTGATAGCTGAAAAAAAGCAGTGGAGGCTCTTAAGGAACAGTGGTCAGGGAGGGAGTTGCTGAAGATGGGCAACAGGCACCTACTGAATTGATTTGTGAGGCTTCAATGTGTCTCTCTAAACCATTATAATGGGCTCATTAAAAAATTTCTATGCTTCTCCCTAGACCATAAATTCTGCACCATTAATGTAGCAGAAAGTAAGAAGATGTTTAAAAATTAATCAAATAAAAATTTAATTACCAAAAACTAAAGCTCCAATATGTGTAAGAGGCGTAATACTCAGTATTGTGTTTATCTTCTGATCTGACTGCTTCTCTGTTACTATTATCTCCAAATCAGACACAGTAGAGATTTCTGATGGAGGCATGAAAATAAATCATCAGATGTATATGCACGAAGCTAGGAAGTGGTATTCAATTTGCAACAACTCCATAAACTGCAGCTTCAATAAATAAGTTTGAACTTACTTACCTTTTCTTACTGGGTTTTTAGAATGTGAGGTAATGTATACCAAGTACACATGTAACAACTGCCAGGAGCTCTCACACCTGCAGCACACAGCTAAAGAAAAATGAAGACGTAAGGTGTTGAAACTTTGGACAGCTAAGAACTCTATTAGGAATCTGGTCCTCTTCAGCTCCTACTACCAAAATCCCAACCAGATCTTACATGTAATGAACTGTTCTGTGAAGAACTGTTTTTTTCCTCCAGAAGGCTGCCATGTAACTAGGGACTAACACAGACCGAAAACAAAAACTATCTCCTCAGGGTGGTGATATCTCAGTGACTGCACTGACCTCTGCAGAGGTGCCTTCCTTGACACTCAGCAGTTTAGTAATAGGTGACGACTCAGAAACAGAGAAGTCTGTTCATTAAGTACCATGGGAAAAATAATACCAACCACAAAACAGAAATGAAGATAATTCCTGTTGGTAAGGTCACTGTGATATAGAAACACTTCAGCAATTATTAATCTGGCATATCACACATAATTTGGTGAGCACTGGCAATGCTGGAGGAATAGGTAAACACTTCTTAGTATGTTGCACAGATGTGTGCATTTATACTAAACTGACTCTAATTCCCTATTTTGAAGTCAAGATCTGATCTCAGCTTTCTTACCTGGAATTATTTGATTTTTGGATAGCTATGGAGTTTATGTATTCTGAACTTTTAGGGTTTTACTGTCATCTCTGCTTTCCTTAAAAATAGAGTAATTACAATGGGAAAATTAATACATTTCAGTTATCTCAATGATTGCCTGAAAGAGACAGTAAAGTTGTTTGGGAGACAATATGTTTGAGCATACAGCCTTTTACAACTGTCCAAATATGTAACTCTGACTGTAAGTGCTTAGAAATTTAGCAGTTGGTTTCAGAGCAGTTTCTGCATTACAAGTTTTGAAATGTTATGAAAATATGATAACAATATAATTGTGTAGGATATATAATTTGGGGAAAGAAGGTTTTTGGTAAATATACCATCTCAATTATTTTAATGTGGCAATATGATGATTTATGGGCAAATACATAACCTCTATAGGAACTTCTGCTAACTAACATTTGAGTCTAGCAGGCTACATATTTAGATATCTGGGATGTATTTTTGAATCTATCTATATATGCTGATATATTTATGACACACATATATATATATATATGGGTATTATATGCTTCTTCACTGCCAGTTTTCAGTGTCAGATTATAAAAGCTATTTTAAATTATTTACAATTCACAGAATATGAAAAATACTAATGCATTTCACAGGTATTTTGGAACTGGTTCTTTAAAAAACTTTTTTTTCATAGATGTACATAAGCGTTTGCTCTGAAGATGCCCACACAAATGCAATTGAGGGGAAGGCGAGAAGATATCTTGTCTATTTTCACTTGGTGAAAATAACTCCCCACCTGCAAAAGTTCTGTTGCAGAATGTAGACTTCAGTGGTTTCTCAGACAAAAAGAATTAATCCCATTAATCTACAAAAGATAAAGTTACAAAAATGTGAGTAAAAATAAGTTCTACAGAACGGACAAAGGCAAATCAAGAGGATGTCAGGAGCTACAGAAGAAATGTGTCTGTATATCAAGGACACATGAGGAGGAGCCGGAAAGTGGTTTGAGCCTGGATCAACTGAACTTGGAGGAAGTATAAACAAGATACCATGAAAATAACCAGAAAGCCCATAATAGTGAGAAAAAAAGTTCAGAAAATAGTGCAAAGGCAACACTAGACTGCCAAACTGTGTTTGCATTAGTATTTTTGTTTGGTCCAGGAATATACTGTTAAAGAAAATCTGCCGAGCCACATTTATTAAACTTTCCTCCCAAACTAAACTTTGTTGTGCTTTGCAAGCCATCTTGGAGCAGATGAGATGGATTCCTTTCGCAGATATATAATGAAAGGGGTGATCGAGTAACGCACCCCATGCCTCCAAGCAAGCCACTGACATTTGTGGATACAAACCATTCTGTGAAACTTCCATAGAGCCCTGGCACCAGGACTGGTCCCTCTTGTATTTAGCAGACTAGCAGTTTAACAATATAGCCTGCTGGCATAAAAATGACAGCCTTTTCCCACCTCATCAAGGCTAATTGATCCTGTTGTCCCTTGAATTCAGTCCCAACATGCATACTATACTGCCAAGTCCTAAAACCATTTACGAAACACTCATTTTTCAAATGTGCCCAAAACCATTGAAAAGGAAAGGGCAGGTCCCACTACTGAATTTGCAGATTATACTGATGAAAGTATATTTTTTTTTTAGATAAAGCAAGTACACATTCGATACGAAAACTGTTCTGCTACTGGTGGTTTAAGGATGCAGCAGGGCACAGAATTTTCTTCTTGTCCACTTAAGAACCCGAAATCCTTAAAAAAATATTTTAGTGCGAGAATATGCAACCCTTGTATTATGGTATATATTCCTAACACTGACCTAAAATGCCAGACACATCTAGATGTTCAGAGTAAACATTTCCAACAATATTGGGGAAAAAAAAAGCAAAACAAACAAAAGAATTTAATAATTTCAATTTTGAAGGGGTTTTATTTTTTGAATGCCTCATTTGATTTTAATACTTTTTCATTGCCAAATCTAGACACTGACTAGCATAATTTTTTTTTAAAAGTGTTACTTTTCTCACTTTGGTAATTAATTTCATTACAACATATTGTTGGGTGAATTAGGAATTTCAGTGAGATTTCATGGTTCTTCCCTGCTTACGTCTTCTGAATAAATATTACAGCCATGGCTAGCAGTTTTGTCACTCCACTCTGCAAAAAACAGACAGGTATGTTTTCTGGTTTCCTTTTTGTATGAAACATAGGATTTTTGTATCAAAACTAGGCTTTTTATTATTTTAGTCTTGGCTATTACAGTTAAAACTCCCTGTGTTAAAGGGACACAAAACAAACATCCTTTCCATAACATCCATGACAGTTCTGATATCACATCAGTTGAGAGAATTCATAAGATATTTCACTGTGTAGTGAAAGGCCTAAATTTTGAGATTTTCTCAATTAAAAGGTGTGTAGGAATGTATCTCTTTCAGTCCATAAGTTAAATAGCAATAGCCTTTTTTAGCAAAAATCAAAAAAACCCAAAAAACCCCAACCCAAAATGTTTGCATATTATGGGGGACAAAACTATAGAAGGCATCCTAATCTGAGAGAAAATGAAACTTGCACCTAATACCAACTGATCCACATCACATGTGGTAGAAAGTAGTCTAAAGACAGATTTTCCATGGTCTTCCGGAGTACAAATTAATAGAACCATTTTTGAACAAGATCCTCCTTGTTGAGTAAGATAGAGGCTAATCTTGATTAAATTCAAAGTTTTTAAAATATGGCACTTTAATTTAATTTCTCTTTTTATCTTTTTTTAAAGCCACTGAATAATAATTTTTAAACTACAGAATAATCAACTGAATAATTAAACTTTTTATGGCTCTCAGGAGTTCCTATACATGTGAAATCTTTAGAAGAAAGAATTTATAGAAAATCATTAATCAGTCTAAAGAATCAAAGTTTAACAGCTGTTTACATAAAGTTATCATGTTTTATACTCTTGGTAAAATTACATGAGTTAAAAAACAAGTTCCATTGATACTTGGTAGGAAAAAAGAATGTCAACCTGTAGTAATGTAACTACATTGAATTTTTAATTCAATCGTGAATGAGGGAGTCAGAACATCAAATTATCTTGATTAAGAAAAATGTCTTATGTTTCATTTTAACAAATCTACCTCTCCATGCAAGAGTTTAAGAATACAGGAACTGAAAGTGCAATTTACATAAAGCAATTTTAAACCAAGCAACAAAATTAAGCAGATGTACCCGACTAACACTGAGTGTAAAGTTAAAGAGTAATGGGCTAGAGAACGGAGAATGTCACTGCAGTTCTGGCACTCTGCAGTTATTTAGCTGTTAAGAAGAAAAGAACAGAAAATTGTGAGAGTATTTCTTAGGGAGAAAAGACACCTATGGAAGAGGTAGGAGCAGAATAGATCTGGCACTGTGCTTGGAGAAAAAGATGCAGAAAAGATGAAGGACTGTGGTCTAGAGTTTGTAGAGTCAGAGGTAGAGTTGATGGAGAACTGAGAGGGCAAGATTGACTTACTCTTTAGGTAAATATTTTTCAATAATGGAAATCAAATGACTAATGTAGATGTCCAGTAATTTTTTCAGACTCCTGTAAACACAACAATTACGTACTTGCAGAAGGTTAAAAAAATTACATTCGTGCCTAGATCTGATTGGAACATGGAGTTGAATCTTTAAAGGCTAGAGGCTCTAAGATATAAGTGTATGCAGAGTGGGACAAGAACTGCACCATCTGAATATTTTCATGAATATTTACATCTGTAGTATTTTCACTGGCACCAAGTAGAAAGAGTGATCCAGTAATGCAAAGACTTCATGTAGCAAACCAGCCTGAGCATGCATGGTCTTCAGCAGAACAGGCTAGGCTAGGAGCCTTTGCCTGTGATTTGCATACTCAGTGGTTCATTACACCAAGAGTGATTAAAATGGCTACAGGGACTTTTGGGAGAGGAATTGAGAACTGAAATACAGTCATAGACTGCCTGTATCAAGTATCTCTGAAGCAGCACTCTCTGAGCTCAGTATTTTTTCTGAGGTTTCACAATTAAAAAGAAGCTACTGTTGGGACAGGGGGTAAAGATAGAAAAAAACTGTGATATAAAAACTCAGACAGTGTAAAAGCAGGGTTTATATTTACAGGAGTACAATAATAGTCATGCACAATACAGCAGAATAATGAAATACAGCATATGAGAGATCACGATGGAGAGAGCTACTAGAAAATATTATATACTAAAGGAACAGAAAACTAGAAATAAATAGAATAACAACAGATTAACCATGGGCTAAAAAGTGTTCTTGCATACTTTCTCTTACTCTTTTTAGGCTCGCGTTGTACAAATGTTACATAGAGGATTGTAATCTCTGTGTAATAAATCTGTATGAAGTATATGTAATAACTATATAATTAATGGGAAGCAGAGTCTGGTGAAACAGAAATATTGTGAGAAGGTGCAAATTTAAAAATATTGTGCAAAATGCATGCACATACAGTTCTTCTTATCTCTTCTGGTGACATGGGCTGTAGTGGCATATGGGTAAGGTTGGTGAGTCCACAATTGCACAGTTTTCCACTGAGAAAGTGAATGACTGTAACCAGAATATGCAAAAGGAATTTTTGTTCTTTCTAGAAAATGAAGTACTGTGCTCTGCTCAGAGGTTTTTTTCTAAACATTCAGAATAATGTGTCTTCATTATCACAGTCTAATTTTTTGTAAGGTCTAGAACATTAAAATATCATCTATATTAAACACTACTGAAAGTCAGCTATTCCAGCACACACTGCATGAATAATAAAATCAGCACTCCTTTTTCAAGTACTTTTTTTTCCTTTCTAATTCTTAATTGTGGAATGTTTAGGTCGAAAAGAGAATATCTGGTTCCTGCTTCCTGTACTGTATTTCAATTTGTCACTCTTCTGGGAACAAAAACACCCCAAAATGCAAGATTTCTTTCTTGTAATGTGCTTCACCCATTATGCTATGCTATGTAGCTAGAATTTAATTGTCCTCCCCTTCTTCCTTTTCCTCTGTGCATACACATAGAGGATGAAAGCCATAATTCCTTAAACTGAACTACTTTAAAAATACCTTATTTTCCTTGCCATCCCCTTCTTTTTATATTCCATTTAAATATGTGCTTCAGAATTAAATATAATTTACTTGGAAAGACTGCAAGCATTCACATAAAAATTAACTCTTGAAGGAAATTAAATGTTGTGGAAGACATTTCCCTTTTCAGGAAAGCATTTCCCTTTGTTCCCTCAGCCACTGTAATGTTTCCTCATACAAGGTTGAATGAGCAAATAACATTTAGACATAAAGCTTGCAAGACTTATGTGCTCGTTTGTAACTTTGGAAAGCACATTATGTTGTTCTGCAAAGCTTTAATTTCCCCAGTTCTTTAATCATAGATGTGCATATTGGTCTAAATATCATCCCTCTAATCACAATAGCAATATTTACTCTGAATTCAACAATGTGAATCTAGAAAAATACTTGTGCTTTCTTAAAAATAAGCCAAATGTGTAGTAGTTGGTTTGTCATTTGTTAATTGAGGTCTTTTTTATCTTTTTCCTTTCTGTTAGAAGCTAAAAACAAAATACTGGTGTCATACTCATAATATATTCAAATTTTAGCTTATCTATACCAAGAAATGTGCAGTTAAGATAGTGTTTATAAAGAATTTGCAGGATTTAGTTGCATCTGTCTAAAAAATACTTGTCAGTCAAATTTTTATTTAAACTAGTAAGAAAATTTGTTAAGAATAATAACAATTCAATAGAAGTGGTACTCACATATTAAGTCTCTAAATTTAAGTCATGAAATAGTTGGAGCATAATTTGTCACTATTTGGAAAAATGTTGCTTGTTACAAAATAACACCCAGTTTTATGACCACTTTTCTAGATAAAGCACAATAGAAATGCCACATTCAGAAATGAAAATTAAGCCCCAGCAAAAATCTTATTATTTTTTCAAAGAGTTCTTCAGACTACTTCCCCGATACCAAAGAATACCAAAAAACTGGTTTTTTGGGTTTTTTTGGTTTGTGGTGGTTTTTTTATAATTTATCAAAGATTTTGTTTTTCTATAAGAAAGACTTCCTATTCATACAGAAAACATTTCCTATTTATACAAGAAGTCTCTTATTTGGTTTTCATAATTCTGACTTTTTCTAATTTGTAATAAAATGGGGTGACTGATAAGTCAGGGAAGTTAAAAAACCACAAGATTAGACAAAATACAAATTAAATGTAACTTAAAATTTTAATATAGGTCTGCTTCTGTCAGTGTGTATATTTCACCATTTAGATTCATTTCACATATAAATAACATATAGTTGTTTGTAAGAATTTCCTACTCTATTAAAAAAAATGAGGGAAGGGGGAATAATAAAATGATTGAACTTTTATTATACTAGAAATTTTTCATTGAATTGTATTCATATTGAAATTTTCAGTATATTTTTTCCAGAATAAACCAATAAAACTTGGTTATCTTTGAAAAATATAAAATCAGCGTGACCTTGATTTTTTATACTTTGTAAAACCAGAGCTCTACTTTTTAAACAACATAAAACATAAAGAAGACCAAAATAAGTGAACTAGACATTTGCTAAATTTACCCTGTGGATTGTACATAAATCATTCTCATTTCACCCAAAGAATTAAGCAATGTAACTAAAAGAGGAAAATACTGTACCAAAAAAACAGAATCACACTCTTAACATGATATTAACAGAGATTACACCATGACTTATAGGCAAGTGCATTCTTAATAGCTTCAATACAACTCATAAAAGAATAAAGAAAAAACGACATGAAATAGTTGGTGTATCTTATCAAATTATAGTTGAAAAATTAATTTAAGCCTAAAAATGGGCAAAAAAAGAAAAATCACATGACATGGTAGCAATCTGAGGTTTGAATCTTTGTTGGCTTCAAAGTGAACAAGATGATTTAAAAAATAATAATTAAAAAATTATTGTAAACTGCAACAAATTAGTTTACAAAACAAGAACTTGTGTTTCCTATGTGACACCAGTGATATATCTAGAAAAAATAATTGCCCTAATTAACTAGAGTACATTTTCACTTTATGCTTCTGACATGACAGAAGAGATTGAAAGATAGGTTTGATTTGATATGGACATTTGTGTCACAATAACAGTTAATAAAGAAGCAGAACAGAAGGAGAAACTTAAACCCAGTTTGTGCAAGGGCACAGTACCTTTTCTGATAGTGACATTGAAATAGAACAAAACTCTCTGTTAAATAGAATGGAGCTTTGCTTATTTATGGCAGATGATTTGTCACAGTGATTTTTCCTTGCATATTTTCACTACAGATATAACTTTTCTTGAGTTTTTTTATCTGCTTACTCTTAATGAAGAATAGAATTACTTGTACTCTCTGCTTTGAAAGCAGTATAAACAAATAATAGAAAATTCCCAACTTCCCATACTACTGCAATTCTCAGTTCAGTTTTTCGTTTTGTTTCACCAATGTGAGACAATTATAGCTAGCTACTTCTGAAGAAATGTGTAGTTAATTGATAATAAAAGCAACCTCAATTGACAATATACATAGTTTTCAACAGGGAGCTTTTTTTCGTCCATTTTTTCCATTGTACAAAGTCAGTCTAATCAGTCTAACTTGTCTGCCATACTTTTTTTTATTCCGTTAGCAGCAGTGATAATATTATTTTGTATATTTTATATTTTTTAACTTTTTCACTGTTATATGGTTATTGTGCTCTACTGTAATTGGCATCATGCATAATATAGTAATGGAGGTGCTTTTTTTGTTTGTTTGTTTTTAGTGGTTTTGTTGCATTTTGCTTTGTTAGTTTTTGTTGGGTTTTGTTCTTTTTTTTCCAATTTTGTTACTTTAGTGCTGTTTCAGCAACTTTTTAGTGAACTTTCACTCTTTAAAAGAAATTTCTATGAGGAGTAAAACACATCATCTCTTCTCCGAGCCCTTCAATTTCCTTGGTGTTTGGCTTCAAAATAGGTTGCCAGCAAAGTATAAAATCACAGCAGGAAACAAGAAAAGATCATGACTTTTATCATATCGAGCTATAGAAGAAAAGAAGCACTACTAAAGAACCATCCATTTTCCAAGGAATCTGCTTTGAGCGTAGAAGAGATAAATATTTATATCTGAATGGAAATGATTGCTCTCCTTGTTCTCCTGTCCTTCTCTACATCTAAGTTTCAAATTTTACAGTCCTCAGGACTAACAGTCCTGCCTCAAAGCAGACAACTCTTTCCCAGTAAAATACTCATACTCTGCTTTTTAGGGAGGAGTATACTCTACTTTACTCTTTGCTACAGACTGTTCCTGCAGGCTTCACAGAATCACAGGATCATAGAGTGGTTGAGGTTAACTTGACTTGGTTAACCTGGCACCTACACTTTTTTAATAAAAGCCAAAGCTTCCTTGGTAATGTTTCCCCTTTTCCGTCCTACTGAGAAGCTTTTCTTTGGAGGCAAAACAGAATTAATTCCCATTTGGGACCTACAAGGTGTTTTGAAAGTATCAGCTCGCCTGGATTTCTTAAACTTTTGAAAAGAGAAAGAAGACTGCCTGGCTTGCCTTCAGGGCTTTATGCTTTGTAGTAGAATATAGAAAAAGCATAGGTATGAGAAGCATATAGAAAAATTTGTTTGTTTCTATAGAAATCTCTTTCCATTTTCTTCACCCAGACTTTTACTTCATCTTCCCCAGAAAGAGAGACCAAGCTACTTTACTTCCTAGTCCTAAACCCCCTCATTTCTATACTGTGCTTTGAGACAGACACCAACCTGTGGCTGAGTGAAAAAAAAACCAAAACCACACCAAAAACAGCAAAAAGAGTGAAAAAACCATAAAGTTCAGTGTATTCCCCTTGATTTGTATCCATCACTTTTCTCAGTCATGTACTACAGGATATTTCAGGATTCAGTCAATTACTTATAAAAGGATCTCTCTCTCTTTCCTCTCCAAAGCTTGTTTTACAGTATCTGAAGGAAATTGGTGCTCATTTTTTCTCTCAAAGAGTTTTTCAAGTACCTGAACAAATAAATTCTATGCTATGTTACCCTGCTGCTATTTTTTACTAAGGCCAGGTTCACTGGCAGATAGATTTTGGGAAAGCAATGCCTTACCTAACCTATATGTCTTAAATGCCTCAAACTTATATGTCTTACAAAACCAATTTGTCTCCCGTGCTTTTTCCTTACAAATTTGCAGTGACTATTTTCTATGTTACTACTAGAGTCTACTACAAGTCAGAGATCTATTAGCTCTAATCCCTAGCAAGGAATTGAGTTTTCTTGGATCATTAGAACTTCTAGCTTAAGATAAGGCCAGTTATGAAGCAAAGCCTAACCTGAGCCTCATGTTATTAAACTGTGTAACTTTTTAATGCCCAAAGAGCCCATTGTCCTTATTAAAGGACTTCAATAAAGTTATGATAATTGTGAAATAAACAAATAAAAGGATTCCTGCATCTACTGCAGTATTTTTACTTTTTTCCCCCTCAAATAATTCAAATTAGCATTACCATCAACTACAGGCTTCTGGTCATACATGCTGTGTTACATTAATGAAATTTACTAAACTGATGCAGTGTCCTGACAATAACAGGTGGGCAGACCAGTTGTTATGGTATAATAAGAACAGCAACAAGAGCTTCCTGCCTTGAACTGACGAATCCTATTAATCCTGCGACCGTCATTCCTCATATTTGAACAGAACAAAAAAATCTTACCAACCTAATGTCGTCATTTACCCATAGATAAAAGCAGTCATTTTAGACAATGTGAAAATGTTATTTTCTTTTTCATCATCATTACTCTCAGCAACTTAACTTTCTCTAAAGGAGATATTAAGTCACCCTTTTAATGTCAGACTTCCATGTCTACAAATGATGTTGATTTATTTTGAGGAAAATAATGCCTGAATAGTCTCAAGCCCATCTCTAACCTACAACTTGTCAGTATTGCTGAAAACCTAAAATATGTAAAAAGTAAGTAGCATTTTTGGAGTATATTGATGTTACAGGTCTGTAACTGAAACATTTGATGAATTTTAGAGACGTTATAAACTCATCTATGCATTTATCTCAGAAATCCATTTTTTTCCTTGATATTGTTCCCTGAAATAATGTCTGAGGTTAAAACAAATTGATTTCAGGATTTGAAAATGCAATCTATTGTTTCACATTAATAAAAGACATTCCATAGAATCTGAATTAAGGGTTTGAAATTAAATAGACTGGACATGGACCTTGCTTCTATGGAACTAGGTAACAACAGCCCCAGAATTTTAGTATGCTTTCAGAGAATATCCTTCAGCTGTACAGCCATACAAGATACTATTAAGAAATCATAAATCAATTGAAAATTAGAAGGGTTTTCCTCTCTTGCGTATTACTGTGTTCTTCAAATCAAAAGAAATGAAGGAAGGAATCCCAATGTTTCAACTTTTGAAGAAAATAAAATTATTCTGATTGTTTCTCCCTCTTGTCTTAGTTTGAAAGG